>OY998182.1:27414808-28014808 GCA_963921935.1 Galeruca laticollis
GGTACTTCCAAATAGGTATAGGGAGACTATAATTAATTTTTTCTGGCTGTTGATTGTCGATTTAGCGGACTCTATATTTTCACAATTACGAAAAAAGATAAAATGTCTTCGAAATATATTAACACAAGGCGATAAGACGTAGAAACTACAATTAAGTTTTGTGCTGTTGATTGTCGCTTTAGCCGGACTCCATATGCTTACAATTATAATTAAATATATAAATTTCTTAAAGAAACATCAACCTAGGGTGATAAGACGTAAAAACAATCTCACATTAGGGAAACAAATATTCAAATAATTACATTTCATTGACAGGCTTTACTCTTCCATCTAATAACTTCGGGACATATTAAACGTGAAATAACTGTCTAATTCGACGAACTTTTCATTTTTCCGGGAGCGCAGGAAAAGGCAAAAGTAAATAAATGGCTGATTACACATAAAACGCATTATTGGTTTTCAGAGGATTTCTTAAAGGGGGCCCAATAAGAGTTTTCACCGCATTTACCCCTGTCTACTGGCTGAACGTTTTATCCCCATCATACTTATTCTGTTTCAACCTCAAAGATGTCTTCGGCAATAAGTCGAAGCAATAACACATTAGGATGTTTGGCAGGACCGGGTCAGTGACGGATCGAAATCTTTGGTAATAATTGAGCGTATTTTGATACTGCGTAAATAATTGAAAATCTGACGATATAACTTATAATTGCGATGTCGCCTATTACTTTTGTTTTGGGGTAATTATCAGCACTGTTTTCCATCGAATTTAGTGAATAGTCCTGATAAAAGATAGATTAGAAAAATAATTCACTGTTTTATGACTCATGATTAGACATAACGAGATATTAGAGAGCTAAGTGGAAAAACACACTGTGATAGTAAAAAATTATAATTGTTACAATCACCTTTCATATTTTTTTCAATTCACTTTATTCCTGGAATTGGTTCACAATTTATGTTATATTTTATAAGTAGAATGAAGAGATGCACAATAAATTAACTAATTGAAAATCTAAAATCAAGTTTTTTCATTTGTGAGTACTAAGAATTGAGTTGAAAATTGTCCATTGTACTAAATTTCAGAATGCACAGTTAAGCTCATGAGTTCCTTACCCTCTTGATAGAAGTTTATTAGATTTCTTCTCACTTTATTCTCCATTTTGAAGGCAGGAGTAATATATGAACGTTGAAATATCATTTTGGATAATTCTACAAGAAAAAATACAGCGTTATACACATGTGTATTTGAAAAAGTCGTTGGCACTGCTGATTGAGGAGAACAATATCTTGTTTATATATCTATAATTATGTATGATAATCTACAAATTAATTCAGTAAAAATAATATATATATATATATATATATATATATGCTGCAATTTGTGAGATGCTCGAATCGCACGCCAAGGGCCTCAGATGATGGAGTACCATCCACAACAGTACTGTTGTTTGAATTGTTGATGCACAAAATTCTGTTTGAAATATCATTTTTTTATTCAAGTAGTTCTCTATATATTCCCCAGCCACATAGGAACTCTTCCGTGCTGATTGAGCGTTAAAAAATCTGCCCCAGTTTCCACCAGTAAGAAGGCAGAGGAGCGTTTAAAGCAGTGACCCATGTACTGCTCTGGATCAGGCAGCATTCAAAATTACGCTACGTCGGATGGCACTCTTCCAATTTTATTAATGTCTATGACTTGGCGAGTACATTTTCCTCGTTGGTAGTTAATAAAAAATATTTCCCAAGTAATTTTGAGGACGAAGAGCAACGTATGCTCTATAGAGCTCTAGATGTTCAGATATTGCGAATTTTCTAGTAACTTCAGTTTTAGTGTCACGGACCACAACGAGAAGAGTTGTTCTCAAATCATCAATATTGTCTATTGTTAATTTGTAAATGTCATCTCTCCTAAGATCATCAGCCAGTCTAAACAGTAAAATAACCTGTAATTGAAGACATTAAAACTGTTTTCAATTCGCAAATGTTATCTTACCTTACCTAATAAAAATATAGCATCAGGCGCTTCCTGTATGAACTTGAGAATATGTTGTCTTTCTAAGATATGTGATTTTTCTGGAACATATTCTTCTCAAAAAATTTCAGTTTGTTAGCACGATACAGCCTCCGGAGTGCAACAAGTCACCAATTTTGTGATTGAATATTATTCATAACATCTCACAGATGAACCCTATTGATTTTCAGCTCACCAGAGCTAGTACAACAGGTGCTATAGTACTTTAAGTACGACAGTTTTGTCATTTTTGAAGAAATTTCAGTGTGTTAGTACGATACAGCCTCCGGAGTATATACAAGTGACCAATTTTATGATTGGATATTATTCAGGGCATCCGAAAGATGAACCCTATTGTACCAAATTTTTGTCATTTCTGGAAAAAATTTAGTTTGTTAGCACGATACAGCCTCAAGTGACCAATTTTGATTGAATATTGTTCAGGGCATCTTATACATGAACTTTATAGATTTTTAGCTCACTAGGGCTAGTACAACGGATGATATGGTACCTGAAGTGCCACATTTTTGGTCCTTTTTGGAGAAATTTCGGGTTGTTAGCACGATACAGCTTCCGGAGGCTGTATCTTGTATTTTTGATTGATTCGTATTTGTGATGGTAGAAAGTATTCTGTTAGCAATTTCAATCTTGTTTGTAATCGAGTCATTTATATAAGTGTCCACAACGGTGAAACAACCAACTCAACAACAATCAACAAGACAACCCCGCCCTACTTAACAGAGGGAGTTATTTAACCTGCTCAACACAAACGAGCTGTTGAGGGGAAATATCTCCTTCTTGAATTCAAACCTGAACCGAAAAGCACTCCAGAAAATACCCGCCAATATTCCACACGAAGCCCTTGCCAACAGACTCCGAAACGCCTTCGGTGACCCCCAGGTCATCATCGTCCCCCTGATTCAATTCTCCGAGCCCGCTCGCAATCGAGAACCCGCAAGCCCACCTTCTCCCTTGTCTGCAGAAATGTAGACACGTCCCTATCCTATAAATAATTCGAGGACATCCTCCGCAACGAAATGAACTTCACCTTTACCAGATCCTGGCTCATTATCTTCAGTTGTCTTAGCAAGCCCACTACCATGTTTCGAATCCTTACGGATTCCGAAATAGCTTACCATAAAGCCCTCTCATACGGCATCAAATTTCACGTTCTCACGCCAGTGTGAGGCCTCAAACCCTTCCTATCCACTACCTGCAGTATCCAGATACTGCAACAGGTGCTCCACCGCAAGCCACCTTGCAAAAACATGCAAAGCCAAACCAGTCTGTCCCTCCTGTGGAGCATCGGACTAAAAATCCAACAATTGCCCGAAGGCAAACGACCCCACCTGCAAAAACTGCGGTGGCTCACACCCTGCCTTCCATCCTCGATGTCCAAAGCAGATGGAAACACCACAAACCCCTCAAGAAATCGCACCCATCATCCTTGAAAAATCCCAGACCCCTTACGATCTTTCTACAGACACCAAAATCTTGATCGAGATTCTGGCAACAACCATTATAAACGCAGTCCCGACAGCGCGTGGCCTAGTGGCAGACACCCTCCCTCACCTCATCCCCTCTTCTTACGGATACAACTGTACCATCACCAGTGGCCTGAGCAACCGCGTCCATTTTGCCTTTACCCAGAAACGCCACAATTAAGTCATGGACTTTAAAATCGGGACTGTGAATTTCCAAGGTCTAGCCATAAAACGACATCTTCTTAAACACCTCCTACACTCCCAAAATATACAAATACCATCTATCACCGACACTCTTAAAAAATTCTCCTCGCTTTTCTGGCTACACCACATTCCACTTAGACAGGAAATTCTACTGCCACGGCAACGGACTTTTCATCCGAAACGGAATCCCCGCTTCCTCACACCTGCTCCCAGCATTTCTGTCTCAGCAGAACCTGGATTGCATAGCCATCGACATATCGGGGAATAATTCCGCGACCACCTTCTTTTCCTACTATAAACATCCCAACCAGCAAGTATTATCAGTCGACCTCCTCGAATATGCATTCGCCCTACCGCGAGCCGTTATAATGGGCGACTCAGGAAATATTTGGTGATACACACACCAACCCAAGCGGCAGATCACTCGCCGACCAAATAGTCTCCCTTCTCATCTCTCGGATTGAAAACAATAATCCAACCCTAATAAGTCACCTTGGATCCCCTATTGTCGACCACATAATCTGCACTGGCAGATTAATCACCCGCATTGACGACGAATGCTCTATAAGCGACCCCATCAGACCTGACCACGTTCCACTACTGGTCAACACCCCTTTACATAGTCCGATTCTACCAACGTCAACAACTTTCACATATCGCGATTTCAAAAAAGCCGATTGAGATTCCTTCGCAAACCACGTGTCCTCTAACGTACCACAACCCATGATTCACCAGACGACTGATGACATAGATAATCACGCAGAGGAATTCCAGTTCTTCCTAATCGATGCTCAAGACATCGCCGTCCCTCTCACCACCATAAACATCAACTACCATGCACTTCCGCAACGAATTCTCCTTAAAAACCGTCAGAAAAGACAAGTTATACGTCCGCACTCGAGATCCCACTGTCAAGACACAATGGAACCGTCTAAACGCCCAGGTCCGGTACGAAATCAAAGCTGAAAAGCAATGAAAATGGAAGGCTCCAAAATTGGTTACAGCCTGTCATTCATCCATTTACACCCCAGAATGGCGTGCCGCAAGGCTCGATACTCGCTCCACTATTATACATAATTTATACGTATGATACACCAATACCACAACATCTCCAAAACCAAAACAATATCCAACTATATGCGGACGACACCGCACTAATCATTTCCACCACTGCCATTCGCTCTCAATATTCGATCCAAAAATCTACTGACTCAATTTTCAAATTGGTGCAGAAAATTTCGGGTGACTCTCAACACCCAAAAAAACCAAGCCATCGTGTTTGAACACCCTTCCACTCAGAGCGAGCGACTTCTACATACGAACTTCCGCCTCGTTCTCTGGGGAAAACAACTCGAAATCCGTAAGGAAGCCGTTTATTTGGGAATGAGATTTACTCACACTCTCAACTTGATTGCCGATCTAAAAGACACGCTAAATAAAGTCCGACGTAGAGTTAATCTTCTCAAGGCGCTCGGCGTAAGCTTCGGACGAACTCATCCAACCACCTTACTTCATGCGTATAAGACATATAATAATAATAATAATGCCTTTATTAGTTTTTAGGAAAGGATACATAAAAATATTAACAAAAGAGATATACAATTAAGGCGTCCGTCTCATTATCGACTATAGAGCAAACGTCTATTCCTGACCATCTAGTAAAAAAGCTTCGATCTTATGATCAATAAATTCTGAGACACTGCCAATACAAGGCATCCTACTCACCCAGTAACACCGCCTATGTCAATATAGACATCGAGCCCATTCCATCACGTCTGATAACCTACAAGCCCGATACGTTATTCGTACTATCGAATCGAGCAACGAAATCTCGAAAAACGCCCTCCTCAAACCGCGGATCGCCAACAGACGACCTCTTGGCAGAAAATCCAAGAGAAAACTCCCATTCCCTCCTCTATGGCCACTAGCCGCGGCCTACGAAGATCTCCCAGACATATACATCGACTACCTAGACCAATCTCAAACCGATAATCAGACATTGTAATTTTCACACATATAACCTCCTATATCTTTCTCACACATATTTCTTCTTTGTATCTAGATATCCACACAATTCCCGATCTTAAATACTCTAACACATCTCAAAAATTCAATTAGTCAACACTTCTGACAAACCAATTTCAAACGCCTCTACCCACCCGTCGGCGTTACAGGTTTTCTGCGGTTTCCCTGTAACATGGAGAATTTATTCAACAGGATGAATTTATTCACTAGCCAAATGGATCGACGAACCAATCAATCAATCGACGTAGGGAACAAATACAGCCGCAGCTCTACCCGACTCCCCACCCAATTTGCTTGATGATGATGATTTTTCTCCAAAAAAAATCAAAAAACCCAAAAAAACAAACTAAAAATGCTTTTTCTCCGGAACATTTTCTGGCGAAAACCACCCAATTTTCTTGATGATGATTTTCCTCCAAAAACCCACAAAAACAAACAAAACTAAACCGAAAATGCTTTTTCTAGCGAAAACCACCCAATTTTCTTGATGATGATTTTCCTCCAAAAACCCACAAAAACAAAAAAAACCAAACCGATAATGCTTTTTCTCCGGAACACTTTCTAGCGAAAATCCCACTCCAAAACCTGGATACCACAACTCTTAATTTCTTAAGTCACTTTCTCAAATCTTCCAAACTTCTTCAACCAACCCAACCTTCAACCAACTACATTTTCGCCAGATTCAGATACAAACGCGCACAAACCCCCCAATACACCCCCAATCCAGCCCCGCAGAGGAAACTAATCCTATATCAGGGCACCCAACCAAAACAAATACTCCAACTTATAACGATATCCATCCAACACAAACTATATTCGAATGTCTATCTCTCTCTCTCTCTCTAAAAGAAGCCCATCCACCATGTTTTTTAACATCAGAAGATCAGCGCCAGTATCAACTAAAAGGATTTTGTAAATGTAGATATTTAGCAATATTACATATCTTACTAAAGGTATGAATTCCCACAACTTGAGTTGAAAACTTGACTTTATGATAGCTGAGAAAGAAATTTGAATGATTTGTGTGTGGAGGTCTCAATGCTAAGTATTTACGAAACTATGCGATGGGATTTATACCAAGACAAATTTTGTTTATACCAGTAAAGATACGTTCTTTTCCAGTTTTTAATTCTGGTACTGTTGTCATTAAAACATCATTTTTACCTGATTATCACTCAATTTTAACTTTGTTAATTCATCCCGTCGTAATCCACCTTCCACAGCTATTATTAGACACATCTAAAAGATAACCACTCTTCGTATAAGATTAAAACTAATAAGTAATAATACATATTTTCCACATGAGATATGTTTCATCGGGAGAATGTAACAATAATTCTATTATATTTTCTTTAGTTAAAGTTTTCGATTTTTTTGCTGTGTACCCTTTATCAGGAAATTGATGAGTTTTGAATATTTGTTGATTTCAACATCTTGTTTTATTGCAAGAGTACTTTTAATCATTGAATATGTAGACCACAGATTAGTTTTCCAGATTTCATATTTTTTTGAAAAATAAGTGATCACTACGTTTTCCGTTGGGGTTTTCGCCTTTTTCTGGTGACACCATTTCAAAAAGAGCTCGTACTGTTTTTAGTACCCCGCACGAGATATATCCGGCAACGAATTAAGAACGGCCGCATTGCATTCTTCGGTGACATCAGGCGGCATGTATTCGAGTAACTCTACATCGCTGATGCTTTCCTTTTCATCATCATTCATTGTTATTCATCAATTTAGACCAAAATTCGTAAAAAACAAATGATTTCAGAAAGTTGAAAATGTAAGGTTATGCAAAATCCTAGAAGTGAAACTGTCAGCATTGGAGTGGCTAGAGACACATCTAATGAAGTTGTTAAAGTTGTCTACTCCAAAGCGCCCCGAAAGTGTTTTGCAGTACGGAACTATCACTAAAAGTACGTGGAACACTCAAAACGCAACTTTCGGTATGTAAATGAATACAGAACGAGCAACTTTCAGACAGCGTCTTCAGAAATTAGTATATTGTATAACAAGTATTGAAAATGGAAGATTTCACACGATTTTGCGATATTGCTGAAGCAAACGAGTTTGAGATCGAATTTTCAACACATGTTGTACACAATGTTTTTCCGAGGCCCACAAAAAACGCATAGTATTTATTTTTAATTGAAGTTTATGGCAAGGTTATTAGAATTATTAAAATAAAATTATGCTTGAGGACTGCTGTTGACCATTTTATGTTCTTTAGATGATATGAAGTTTGGAATTTTATACGGATCAGACTCACAATTAGAGAAAAGTCGCCAAATTTCGGATAGCGTCCTAATTTCGGATACCCCTGAATCTAGAAACTTACAAATTGCTTTAAACAGAAATCTTCATTCACAGGTCAGCTAAGACAAAAAGAACAACATGTCTTACTAGTAAAGTGATTCGTCTACTTTTCAGGAGATGGCAGCACTATATTTATTTTATGTCATTGTGAGTTTTTTCTGTCGCTGTCAGTTTGAGAGTAGTTTTCGTGTTTGAAAGAGTCTATAAAATTCGGTTTTTTGAACAAGGTAAGACTAAACAATGGTAATTTTATTTTTTCTGTTGCCGTATGTAAATATTAGAAGAAAAAAAAGTTATGTTGTCTTAACCTAAAACATGAATAGGTTCCTAATTCCGTACAGTATAAATGTGCTTAATTCCGGGTATCCGAAATTAGGATCCTATTTTTAGTGTTAAATTTCGTATATAAATAACAGTATATGATCAATTTTTGATAATTGCAAACGGTTTCTGATTCGTATGCATCTGAACTAAACCCAAAATTATTCGGGGTAACAAATCACAAATATTTTTTGAAAAACTTTTATTTTTAAAAACACAACGTTTTAACCACCCTTCTGTTTTTGTTATCATGTGAGTATAAAACAGTAAAGTGGTTGAAACGTTGGGCTTAAAACGTTTTTCGGAAAAAGCATTGCGATTTTTACCCAAAATAATTATGTATTCAAATACGGTACGGTAAATATCTGACAGTTTAATTTTTTTCTAGAACAAAATGTTACGTGTGGCTAAAAAACGCAAGCAGTGGGAAACTGAACGAATGATGCTTGCCATCAATACAGTTCGAACAAAGGAAATTGGCCTACAAATTGTTTTTTGTTCCAAAACCTACTTTGGAGGACTACGTAAAGCAAAAAGATAAAACTCCTGAGCAATTACTAGCTAGTCAGATTAGTAGGAAGCCAGTACTTTCTGCGGAACTGGAAGCGGACTTGGTATATTGGTTAGAAATGGATAAGCGTCTTTTTGGATTGAGAACTGTTGTCATTAAGAATCCTGCAAAAACTAACTGCTGGTAAAAAGTGGCTTAAAGGTTTCCTCCGACGCAATCCCAATCTATCTCTCAGAAAGCCTCGAGGAATCTCTAAAGCAAGAGTGAAGGGGTTTACTCAAGTAAATATTAGAAAATGTCACGACCTACTGGAAGTAAACCTGGAAAAAATTAATTTTAACCCGGCGAGACTGTATAACGTTGACGAACGTGGAATAACAACGGTTCAGTCTGAAAATTCGCGGGTTATAACTTTAAAAGGTAAAAGACAAGTTGGATCAGTCACTTCTGCAGAAACAGGCGCTCTGGTAACTGTAGTTTTTTGCATGAATGCTGTTGGAGGATTTGTGCCTCGACTATTCGTATTGCCTCGCAACAACATAAAGGCAGATTTGTTAGATGGTGCTCCACACGGTTCACTTGCAGCCTGTCATCCATCAGGCTGGATCCAACAGCATATATTTACCAAGTGGTTGCAGTATTTTATATATTATGTAAAACCTACACGTGAAAATCCTGTACTTCTTATTCTTGATGGGCACTACAGTCACACACGGAATATGGATGTAATTGAAGCAGGGCGTCAAAATTTCGTTACGATGTTATCTATACCAACGCATATTTCACACAAGGTTCAACCGTTGTATTTATCATTCATGTCGCCATTAAAAACGTATTATTCCCAACAAATTGAGATGTGGTTGAGGCACAATTCAGGTCGAAATATTACGTCATATCAAATTTGTAAATTGATGTGTCCGGCCTATTTAAAAAGTGCGAAGGCAGAAATTTCGGTAAATGGGTTTTATAAAACTGGGATAGTACCTTTTAACAGAAATAATTTTTCTGAACATGATTTTATTTTATAAAGGCAACGACACCACGACGAAATGTAATTCAAGACCACAAGGAAACTGTATTGTTAGCTGATTTAGAAAATGTTCTTGAAACTATACCTCCAAAGCAAACTACAGCAAAGGAAACATCCTGGTGAGGGCTGAGGATATAAGTCCTTTACATTCATGTAGTTCTACTTCCAAAGCAAAAACAATCGGGACAAGGTTCAAGTTGGGTAATTAACCAGCACACCCTATAAAAATTAACTAGAGCAAAGTATTCGCGAACATGAGAGAAAAAATGTTTGAAAGGAAGAAAAGCAAAATTGAGCGCAGAAGTCGGAAAACAAATTCATGAGACCGATCCAACAAAAGTGAGTGAGACATCTAAAATCAACAACAAACCCAAAAAAATCAAGTACAGTTAAAAATAGGGGGAAGAAGAAATTGAGCAGTGACAAATCTTCAGATTCTGAAGGCGATGACCTTATCACGGATGATGATTCCGATTTAGATGCGGGCGATGTAGATGCGAACGCAGAATGTTTATTTTGCCTGAATTTATATTCTGGAGAGACTCATGGTGAACTATGGATCAGATGTATGCAATGTTGCAGATTGGCTCACGAGCACTGTGCCAACAGTAACCATAAACAAGACTACGTATGTAATTTGTGTCTGGATATATAACCCATTTTGTTTTGCATAAGTGGTGCCCCAATTTCGGATAGGGTATCCGAAATTAGGCATCAAATATATTTCCAACAAAAAATATTTACTTTTGTTCAATCTGCACTTTTGTAAAAATAAAATCTAAATACATATGTTTTCATTGTTAGACTTTTTTTCTATAATATCCAAAGAGTTTTTTGACACTGATATAATTCAAAACAAACTACATTTTTCGCAAGTTCCAGGTATTTAAAAAGTGGTATCCGAAATTAGGCGACTTTCCTCTACAGAAAACTCAGTAATTATCTCCAATTCGCTCTTTCACTTGCTATCAGTTCAAAACTCAAACTTAAAATTTCATTCTGCAAAACACTATAACTGCGGACAAAATGATCAGGTTAGGTTAGGTTAGGTTAGGCTGTTATATAGAAAAGACTACTTCTTTGAGTTCGAGAAAGGTAGAGTCAAGATTCAAAAACAAATAAAAGGAAACTGGTATGACGCAACCATCACAAACGTACTCCTTGTGCCAGAACTAAACAAAAACTTATTATCCAAACGAGAGTTAACTAATAAAAACATGGAGATACTGAAAGAAAACAACTTTGCCAAAATATATATTGGAAAACAACTAATTGCCTGTGGTATTCGTGAAACGAACAATTTATATACAATGTTGTTTAAGACAATGACACAGAACACAGCTGCAGTTACGAAGTATCAAAAAGTCTCAGAAAATGGCACGAAAGACTGGGATATATAAATGTAAAAACCATGAAAGAAATGGCGACAGAGGGGAATTAGTCTTGGGTGTTAACCTAACTAAGGGATATTGACAAGTTTACCTGTGATGCCTGTTTTTTAGGTAAGCAATACAAATTACCGTTTAGAAAGAGTACTCGTGATACTAAACCTGGAGAACTAATAAATAGTCATATTTGTGGACCTATGTCTACCGAAACTGTATCTGGTGTGCGATACATATTAACCTTCAAAGACAGTTGATCCAGTTACTTAGTAGTACACTTTATAAAACATAAGAGTGATGCACTTAACTGTTTCATAGATTTTACCAATCGAGTGAAAACCAAATTTAGACATTCTGTGAGAGCACTACACACAGATATTGGTCTTGAATATTGTAACAGAACCTTTAAAATGTATCTTAACAAAGAAGGAATTGAACATGAAACAACGGCCCCGTACACACGAAAACAAAACGTCCGAATCGAAAGGGAAAATCGCACCATAATGTAAAGTGTTCGTTTAATGCTAGCTAGTGCAAAAGCTCCAGATTATTTATGGGCAGAAGCTATAAATACAGCTGTATACATTATAAACAGAATTATATCAAGCCAAAGACAACTCCACTTGAAATATGAACCAGTGAGAAACCATATAAAACCGTTTGGCTGTGACGCATATGCTCATATTCCAGACTTGGTAATAACGAAATTACAATAAAAAACCAAGAAATTAATCTTTGTTGGCTACGAGGGAAACTCTACAAATTACAGACTGTTAGATACCACAGTGAAGAAAATTACAGTGTCACGGAATGTAATTTTCAAAGAAAATCAACAAGAAGTTCCAATAGTAATTAAGTTGATTCCAGTAACGATTCAGGAATAGGATCAAATCGATTCTTTCAGTATTGATGGAAATTATACTCAGCCACAAAAAGTGATTGTAGAAGCTGATGTAAGACGCCACAGAAGCGAACAATTCGTAGAAAGACTAGAAATAGACCAAATTGGCAAAGAAGATCCTAACCCAAGATCCCAGAGAAATGTTAGAATTCCAAAAACATATGATGATTATGAACTAAACCTAACAGAAATTGATATTTCACAGTCATGTGAAAAAGCTTTAAATAGTAGAAACTCACAAGAAGAAAGCTGTAGGTAATGAAATAAAAGCACATGAGTTAAATGAAACTTGGGATATAGAGTCATCTACTGAAGACAAAAAACCAATTGGTTCCACATGGGTTTTTCAAGTGAAAAGAAACAGTGGAGGAGATATTTGTCGCTACAAAGCTAGATTATGTGCCAAAGGCTTCGCACAAAAGGAAGGTGTAGATTTCAATGAAATATTCGCACCCACTACACGATATAATTCTATAAAAATTCTTTTGGCGATTGGAGCCCAAAACAATTTGTTGTTGAAACTGCTTCCTTATATGGCATTTTAGAAGAGGATATCTACATGACATTACCTTAAGGTATTTATGAAGAGGTTTGTAAGCTGAGAATGTCGTTGTATGTATTGGAACAAGCACCACGTGTATGGAATACCAAATTTAACAGTGTATTGAAACGTTTTGGTTTCCAAAAAAGCCAAGCAGATATATACTGGAAATATTCAAAAAAGTATGGTGAGAGGCGCATACATTGACATATCTCCATAATTCATTTTTTATTAGAACTGATTTTTTTCAAAAAAAGCTCTAATAATTTCCTGAGACAGGTATACTATATAGTAATATTAAGCAATGATGTACGTAATGTTCTGATTTTCACTTTATCCAAAAAAATTTTTTTAAAAAAACTTGTCCGGTGGTAATGTTACCCCATAAATAGTATAACATGATATATAAATTGAAACCTAAGTTAATATTAGGCAATCGTTAAGCAACATTGACACATAAATTTGTTTTATGGCCTTTTTAGGTACTTAGAAACGAACAATTTTTCCTTTTTTTTCAAAACTAAGGACTCATTGGGTAAAACAGCCCCACATTAGGCCTGAATTTTGGTACGTGACTTTGGCAAGGTAACAATACTTACTAAACTAATAAATTTTGGTAACTCCACTAATGTGGGACACTTTAAAAAATGCATTCCTCTATTTATGGTCGGTTCGTATATATTTGCAACTACTGCATTTAATAATACCGACTCTGTGTCCTCAACATGAGGATATACAAAATACAAACTCTTTTCACGTAAAAAGTTAACCTTGATATCGCCATCCTTTACTTGTACAACCTTTCCTATGTAATGAATGATATCTTTTTTCCCAGGATATTTAACGACCACCCAATGCCTAAGTTTAACGTCAGCATGGGTACTTCTTTGACTGTTGTTTGTTTTAGCCCCGATTACCCCATTTTCTCCTTCTTCTCCAATTATCTCATTCACTACTTGTTATTTTCTGCAGTGATCAAATCTTCAAAAGCTTCCGGCTCATTGTCACTGTTATCATCATAAATTACCTCACTTTCGGACGAACTGGAGCTAGGTTCTTGTAATTCTTGTGCCTTTCTTTTCTTTTTTTGTTTGCCAATGGTTGCTTTTGGTTTGGCTTTTTTCAGGTTGCTTTTCTTCTTCCTTCTCACGAAGTCTTTTGAAAACTTCTTTGTCTGTTAGGCTTTCAGCAAATTTTGTGTTTACTCTGTTTTTCTTCATAACGGTCGATTTTTTTTGTGTTTTCAGTCCTTAGGACTGACAAAATTGATTTTGCTAAACTTGTTTTAATATCATCTTCTGGTGTAGAAGGACAGGGTGTCTGTTCTGCTATTTTATTCCTTATGTTGTAAGATGTCGACGGGAATTGGCCATTTTCGCCTGAGTCCCCAGAAGATGTAGATGGCATTTGAGCAGAATCCTCACCGTTAACAATGTGTGCCATCTGATTTTTTTTTGTCATTTTTTTCTAAAGACAAAGGGTAAATGCCCGACCCATCAAAGCCACCTACCGCGTTACTTCTGGACAAACTTGGAGTGTTGGCCAATTTTTTCACTAAAGAAGGGAATACAATTTTATCGACATTTTTGTATCCCGATTCTTGATAAAAATCTCGAAGTATTTTTCTCCAAGACGCCTCAACCGATTTGTAAACGCCAATATCCAGAGGCTGAACTAAATGGGACGTGTGAGCTGGTAAACAGAATATTTCGATATTATGTTTTGCGGTTGTTTCTACCAAGTTCATGGATAAATGTGAGTTACGCCCATCCAAAATAAGAAGCTTAGTACCCTGTAAATCTGGAGTTGTAAGAACAAAATAGTTAGTGAACCAAACAAAAAACTGAAGGAACTCCATCCAACCAGACGGTGAACAATTATAACGACAATTCTCCGGTTCGTCCACGCACCGAGTGGAATACAGGTGAAGTCCTTTGTAGTTGATAAATATTGGTGAGAAGTCTCCAACAGTATTGCAACACATAAGGACCGTGTACGTAACTTTTGTGAAGCTACCGACTAATTTGTTTGGATTTTGACTACCCCTTTTGCACAACACTTTCAGGACACCTGCATCTGTTTGAAAACCAATCTCATCACAGTTAAATACGTTCTATGGCTTTTTATCCAATCCGGAACGCGAATAGACAGCTTGCAATTTATTATAACAATCTTCCATTACCTCTCGTGACCCCGCTACAGCTCTGTTCTTGGGAAGATTTTGAGTTACTCGTCTACTTATTTCTTAAGACCATCTTTTTTCGAACATCATCTACAAATCAATACCTGGCATTCCATTGCGGAACGGATTCAGTCGATCAGTTTTTTTGCACGTAGTCTTGCACACATCTTTGGAGTTATTTTTGGTCGAATCTAATGTAGTCACATTTTTTATTAGATTTAGAAATTTTGTCAATGTTATACCAATGTCAATGTTGGTCCGCGCTACCTTAGTAAAGTTTTCCTCATAATATATTCATAATATATGTTGATTACGGCCTAATAATATCTCATAATGTTTAAGCTATTAATGCAGTTTCAGCTGAACTACAACATAACTTTCAAGTGACCATAAGCGATGCTAGTAATTTTGTTGGTTTGGAAATCATCCAAAATGAAGAATTTACATTCAAACACCAAACCAGTTATGCTAATCAAATCGTTAACAAGTTTTACCGCAGTGATGCAAACTCCGTTGATCCAAACACAAACCTAGCTGCTTATGAAACTGATAAACAATTTTAAGGCCCGTATGGAGAAGCTGTTGGATTGCATCTACAGTAACAAGACCTGACATTTCATATGCAGTGGGAGTATTGAGCCGATATGTAAATAATCCTGCCTATGCACACAGGAATGCTGTTTAGAGAATTATAAATTGGTTATAAGGAACTTTAAATGATGGCATATGCTATAAAAAGAATAGCGCTTGCTCTCTAATTGGATTCTATGATGCAGACTATGCAAGCGACAGAGAAACCAGAAGGTCTGTGATTGGTTATATACTTAAGATATGTGGTGGAGCTATAACATGGTCTAGCAAGAGGCAACAGAATTAAAGTGTCCAATACACTAAGGAGGCCATATGGATCAGTCAACTTTCGAACGTTGTCTATTTACTGACGAAATTTCTATATCAACTTGGATGTCTATAAGCATGGTGTAAATGTATCCGTCATATTTGACGTCAGTTCTTTTGAAGTAGATTTTTCAAACTATTGGATTTTGGGAAAAAATACTTCTCCGTCAATCCTGTGCGTGACTTATAACACTGTTCTGTGTTAACCACTGTCAACTCAAAGTCAACCGGTAAAACGTCTTTAAAGTTGGGGTTACGTTCTTTTCTATGCTTTAAAATTGCTTTACATTTATGTAGCGTCTCTTCCGTAACTAATAATCAATTTGAGACAGACTCAACCAAATACTGAATTGTACTAAATAATAAGGACGCAATACGCATACGTCTAGTTATCTCGCTCACTCTCAAGCGTACATATAGTTATCTCGCTCACACTCAAGTGCACGTATAACGGACTTTCGCTCTTACTAACGGCGACACTTTAAATTAAGCTTAGGGAATGTCCGGCCCCTACGATTGGTCTAGAATCCTAAAAATATATTAAAATGGCCCCCTAAATATCATCGATAAACGTCAAGTCTCAGACTGTAAGTAAGATTGTGTTTTTTTGTTTTCGATATTTAAAGTGTCTGGCCATAAATACTGCCGACTGAAGGTGTCTGGCAGTATTAATTTCAAATTGTTTACCGTATTCCCTACAACATACGTAAGAATAAGTCATCAGTCGGTAAGTAAAGTGAGTACAACTTTTAGTTATCTGTAGCACCGTTTACATGAGAATTAGTCGTCGGGCCAAGCTAGCGGGTTGTATACTGTACACACTAATACTACTCTAATGTATATATTTTGTTCATCAGAAATAAAGATCTAGGAACCCTGAGATTTTGCTCTACAGCTATAGATTATTGAATACATTTTTTAACAATGATAGCTAAACTCGTTGTATGATTATGACTGATAGGATGTTTGACGATACTAGATGTTTCTGCACATTCATATTTGAAGTGCTCCTTAAACCAAACGTTAGTAGATCTCCTAGTCTGCCCAACATACTTTCCGTCACAATCGTTACAGATGATTTCGTAAATACCATTCTTTTCTAAATGCTATATTTTATTCTTAGGGTTACCTTAAAACTGTTTCAAATTAGTATTTGATTGATAAGTTGAATATTAACCTGCTGTGTTGAAAATATTCCTTAAACCCTTTGTAACAGCAGGATCAAAAAGTAATGAAACAAATTTCTCTTGCTCTTCACTTCGATTTTGAGAAACAAGTATTCCCATGAGGAGATTTCTTAAACATATGACGATTAATTAACTATTTCCTGCGAGAACAGTTGCATTGGTCTCTAAAATTTAGTATAAATGCGGTGTCTGAAGACTATAACTGGGTTATCGAAACGCGTGTCCGAAACTGTAATTGTGAGTATTGATGTAAAGTAGTAAATAGTGTGTTCATGAATATCACCAACAGTTCCTGTAATTCCAAATCAAATTGTTATTACCAATTTTATTAGAAATTAAATTCAACTAGGATTTCTCTTTTTCACCGAATTTTGATAACTCCATTTCCTTGAATACTTTTGGTGTCTATTTCTGCTTAGGTCCCTTAGAACAATCAACGAAGGTTTATTTTATTTATACATATAAGTAGTACACCCAAGAATAAAAATAACTATATACCAATTAAACTGGAAGTTATGTCTAATGTTATATAAAGCCGGTACTGAGTTAACAAAAATGTAATATTTTGAGTGTCCTCCCTAAACACATCGGTCTGGGTAAAGGATTACGTATGTACGTCACGGTTTTGCTCCAACGAGGGGAGCTAAAGGATGGAATAGCGCACAAGAAATCTTTTCTGCTGATGGATTCCAACGCAAGAAAGTGTGAAATTGGAAATCCTGATATTATTTTTGATCCTAGAATTGTAGGTATTTCAACATTTTGAAAAATTGCCTTGCACCATATGTTTCGTGAAAGCAAATTACGGGGCGTGAAATGGAAGTAGAGCATCTTAATCTCTCCCTTAATAAATATGTTGAACTTAATTTGAATTGCTACAACAAACACACATTTTTGTGTTCAAACAAAATTTCATAAGTAACACAAGAAAGCTCCCTTATTGTAATAGGAATGTTCAAAAAAAATCTTGTTTTAAAATCTCATCAAATTATTCAGAATAGTGTTATAAATACATCTACAAAGTTTTGCAAAAATCAAAAAATACTTTGTATAGAGAAGGGAAGAGAGAAGGGGAAAGAGAGACAGGGGGAGAGAGAGAGAGAGAGAGAGAAAAGTTCAAAATGAATTTGTTGTTAGAAGGGGCTTTTTATTTATAAGTTGAGGAATTTTTAATTTAATTGAGATTACCCTGATATAGGTATAAATTCCTCTGTAGAGCTGTAGTTGGGGGTGTTTATTGGAGTAGGTATCGTTTATGCGGCGCTCGTAGGTGAATTTGGTGTTTTTGGAGGGTAGGCTGAAAAACAGCCAAGTGGAAGAAAGGTGTCTAGAACGGGAAGAAAAAAGGTTTCTTGGGAGTGGTGGAACGAGATTTTAGCTAGAAAATGACTGGAGAGAAAGGTTGGCTCGGTTAGCAGCGAGGGTTGATGTTAGGGAGAATCGTGGTTAAAAAGTGTCTAGAATAAAATAATAAAAAGAGTCTAGAATTTGAGTGATTTTTCGGTCTCGTGAGAAACGACGAACCACGCTGTGTTGCGGATAGTTATAAGATTGGATTGGTTAGGTGTCAGGAACTTGCGAAGTTGAGTGTAAGACGTCTTGAGATAGAGATTGGAGAGAATTTATTAGTTGTTAGATATTTTGGAATTTTTATCAAAAAAATGACTAGAAGACATTTTGCAAAGGTGTATAGAAATAGGGTTTTGATGGTGGCGGTGGACTTGGTTGTGTTTGAGGAGACGAGTTTGCGGGGATTTGATGAGTTTAAGTATGGTACGCTGTTCAAAGGATACTAATAACGACAATCAAGCAAATGGAAGCGGCATAACTGCCGCTGTATTATTCTCTGTCATTGGTCCATTTGGCTAGTGGATAAATTCACCATGCTACAGGGAAACCGCAGGAAACCCGTAACACCAATGGGGGTTGGGTTGGTTGGAAAAGGTTATACCATACCTGAAATGATTACATTTTTATTATAGTACTGAGATAGGGGAATTGTCGAGGTAGTTTAAGTGGTCGTCGGGGAGGTCGTCGTAAGCTGTGGCTAGTAGCCAGACAGAAGGAAATGAAAGTTTCCTCTTGGGTTTGATGCCGAGAGGTCGTCTTTTTGCGATTCAGGATGTGAGGATGAGAAGGCCGTTTCTAAAGATTCGATAGTACGATTAACGTATCGGGCTTGTAAATTATTCAGACGGGATGGAATAGGCTCGATGTCAATGTTGACATAAACGGTGTTGCAGGGAGAAAAAGGTGACTTGTATTGGCAGTTTTTCAGAATTGACTGCTCGCAAGTCAGAATCTCTTTTCCTTCATTGTACAAAAAAATATTTGGCTCATTTTCTTTTTTCCATCTATAAAATGACAGATACACATATGTTTGAACACCTGAATGGTAAATATTTTTTTTGTTCTTACTATTAACGTATCGGGTTTGTAAATTGTTCAGACGGAAAGGAATAGACTCGATGTCAATATTGACATCAACGGTTTTGCAGGTAGAATAAGGAGACTTGTATTGGCAGTATCTCAGAATTGACTGCTCACAAGTCAGAATGTTTTTCACAAGACGATCGGGAAGGATGCAATAGATGTTTGCTCTCTAGTCGAGTATGGGTCGGATGTATGTTTTATACGCATGAAGTAAAGTGCCAGGGTTCGTTCGACTGAATCTTCCGCCGAGTGCCTTAATGAGACAAACTCGTCACCGGACTTCATTCAGTATATATAGAATGAACGAGAACGAAATATTACTATTCGTTCAAACGCACGAAACGCTTTCTGATTGGTTTGACGTCACAATGCGGAACTGGTTGCGTGCGAAAACATAGTGGTTATGTTTTAACGATAATTTCTGTGTTTGTCATTTTGCGTGTATCGTGATTGTTTCGTCGCCTTCCGGTCTTGTTTGGATTTAACAAAATTTTTCGAAGTTTGAATTTAGTAAGGTAGTAAGGCTTGCTAAAATGAAAGAAGGTTTTCTAAAGGCGGACTCGCATAATCTGCCAATTGTGGACGTTACTATGGTATTCGATATTTTGACAATGTGTCAAGACTTAAATCAGCCTCAGTCTAGTGATGTTAAAGGAAAACAGTGAGTATTTTTCAAATTTAAGTTGAGGTATATAGAAATAAAAACCAGGTTATAAGTGAGTTTAAGGTTTGAGGGGGTTCAGTATAAAAAATATGGACTCAATAGTTCCAATACGTGTACCAAGGTATTTAAAAGTATTTTGTTAATATATTTTAATCTATAAAATTGTTATTGATCCTATTGGGAGCGATTATATTGCGATTATTTTGTTTTTGTACGATACTGTATTGCTTTGGTACTAAGTTGAACAATATATTTTAGTTCTACAAGAGAAAGTTATAGGGGCTCAGCCATCGGTTATGTCCAGGTTAAGAGGGCAAACAATAATTGCATCGTTAAAACCAGAAATTGTCCAGAGCATAAAGTGAGGAACAAGCCATATTTCGTTACAGCCCCCATTGATGAGGATATCGAGACTATAGAAGGAGTGATTTGTCTAAGTTGCGCGGTTGCCCTGGAGGATGCAAACATGCTCCTGTATTTTTTAATGATGTTGCATCGTAGATGCGAAGAATCTGCTCCAACAGATGTTACTTGCTGTTGGAAAACAGCCAGCATTATCTCAAGTAGATTCAGTTGACAAATTCATCGAAGCAGAGAATATTTGAAAGAAAATAAGGCAAGCCGATTCAACTCTTCCGGACACTACTAGATTTTTTTGAAGAAGTGTGTGAAATAGTTAATAATAAGAATTATAGTTGCCCCATTAATTTACATCAAAGTGATTTAGACAACGTCAAAACACTATCTTTGTATCAAATACTTATTGATTTTGTCAATAACAAAAATGAACAATCGGCAAGCAGTTTTATAAATTTAAGTAATTCAAGCATGAATAATGAGGCTATTAAACAAGCTAAAAAAACTAACCTATACGCAGAGCGGAGACTCGCTATGGTTTGAGCTTTGAAATGGGCGTATAGCAGCCTCAAAAATATATGAAATGGCAGTATCTGAAACACCAAGTGGCAGTTTAGTCAACCAAATTATTGGATTATCAATAAAATTTTGTAGTTTTGCGTTAAATAGAGGTAAAAACTGTTCTGTAAGAGGTTCAGAAAAAATTGATGCCAAAATAAGATGATGTGATTGTATTTTATTATTTTAAATGACTGATATAATCGGTGCCTCGCCTGATGGCCTAACAGAAGATGCTGGAAGAAGAAAATGTCCTTGGAACTTTTACAAAACATGAAAAACGTCTAACTTAATATTAGGTCGTCATAACAACCAACAAGTAGTTGAGAAATTGCTAGATGTATTTTGTAATACGATGAATTGTGGCAACATTGTAGATTTTAAACAAAAAAAACTGACAAAGAAATTATGACGAAAGCTATTGGTTGGAGTTAAGTCTGTTGAATCTCTAATTTTATAATTTACGTACAATTATGTGGGGTTTATATGATTGGTCATCCATTTTGTAGTATTTCTGTTATGTTTTTGTGAATTAGTTTACCGGATAATTGAGATTTAGTAATTTTCCTCAGATTCTCCTTTTTAGATAAATGGTGATAACACCAAAAGAAAACAAAGGATGTATATTTGATAAACCACATTTCTTTATCCATCTGTCCATCAAAAGAAAAATAGCTCCTTCTGCCATAAAAGTTCCAATGATTACTACTTCAATACCTACTTCACTTCATAATTAAGAATATTTCTTTAGCCTCTTTTGGCATAATTAAAGATTATTATTAAGCGAAAAGCATTATTCTCTTAATAAAAGACTAATTACTTACTTCTTAATCAAGAAACTAGGAGCATCTTGGATTATTCTAAACTGTATTAAAATATCAAAAGATTCTAAAGAGGAACAATCTTTACAAATAGAAGAGTTGTGTTCATTAGTATTACGGAGGTAAGTGTGTAGATTATATTCATTTATATGCACTTTAATTTGATTAAAATTAATGAGACGTCATGATTTCACGTGTGCGCAGAGAAGTCATTTATTTTGAAGATTTTGTATATGTGAAGGGAAATTCAAATTATAAACTAATTTGGAACTACTCACACGACCAATCTAAGTTTGAAAATGTTTCTAGTTAATGAACGTGAAGAATATATAATAGACTCCTTCTTTATTCTGGCCAAACAGAAGCTGTATTTGTTAATCAGAATCAGGGGAACGAAAATCCACCAATATAAACAATACCAATCAAAACTTGAAATTATTTTTCTTAATTTTGCAATGTTTCCTTGAGAAACAAGTGCGTTTGGAACAAATTTCAGAAATTAATATGTAACGGACATAGATCAGATAAACCAATACATTTTGCTTTAAAATGATATTGTGATTACTCGTCAGGTACAATACTTCATCTACGACTGTTCTTGGATATCATAAATCTTATTTATAGCTGTAAACTGTAAACTATCAACAATTGGTTATGAAAAACGTAACGTGGAATGAATTAACTACGACATTTGGTCCACTGATAATATAAAGCGATCACATAATATTATTTTAAAGTGTAGAGATACGTGGTGAATTTTGTAAACCTCTCGTAATTCCAAATGAGTTTGATCATTACACTGTACGGGTTTTTTATTTATTTATTGATATTGTTAAAAAATAACAAGATTCATATTTATTAATAAAGTTTGGGGGCTGTACACATTTACAATTATTATTTGGAACGGATAATTATCTTCATATAATTGATTTACGTAAGTTATGGTAAACGATGGAATAAAACAATTTAATATGTTTAAAACTTCATTATATTTGAACTATTGTTCAATTTAAACTAGTAACGCGTTTCGCTAATACAGTAGCTTTCTCAAAACGAGTGAAGGTATAATGAAAAAGTATTTTAATATATACAGTGCATAAATACAGATTCTATTATACTAATATTAACAAAGGTATTGAAAAAAAATTTAACCTGGAAATCCATTCACTACACACATTCCTTATCTATATTCTAGGTGGAAAGGTTTAATAAAGGAGTGTGATAAATATCTATTTGGTCGTTAAGAAGGTTACCTGAATATTTGTTTTTGTTTATCTCAAGAGCTTCTAAAAGACTTAAACTAAAGGATTTACGTTCTACATGTAAAATTTCAAAATTTGCGTAGCAAGTGTGTGAGTTTTCTAATAAATGATTTTTTATTGTCATAGCTTCGTTTGTGTTCCGAAATTCTAGTTTCAAAATGTCTTTCGATAAACCTCGGATTTATTTAATTTTGAAGATTTAGATTTGTTATTTTTAATGAGTTTGGATAAATTATAATCATATTTGAAGCAAGTATTACTGTCTAAAGTTTCAAAGTATGTTAAGCTTTTAAATTCTTTATTATTATTTTTATCAGAAGGGAATACTTGTTACAAAGCCTGTTTTATTTTCTTTTTATTTATGATATTGTCCATTAAATTTGGATCCTAATTATTATTAACTGCTATTTGTTTCATGATATTTAATTGTTTGTTATACTTATTAGTATTTATTGGGACTGTTAATAGTCTGTGTATCATATTATTGAAAGCTGCTAGATTATGACTGAATGGGTGAACCGAACTATTATGAATTGTAATGTCTGTATGTGACGGTAAATTTTATATTATTGAGTTTATGTAAGTAATGAAGCTTGTCTAATTGTCTATTTGTACCGGTGAATCTAGCTAAAATGTCGTCCACATATCGGTGCTCGTACATACATTTTTTTTACTAAGGGGGTGTTTATGAATTATTTTTTCTATACTATCCATCAAAATTTCTGCTAGTAGGAGGCTGAGGAGGTTGCCCATGATCAAACCGTCTTTACTGCTATAAACATATCCATTGAAATGAAAATAATTATGATTCAAACACACTTTTAATAAAGTAATGATATCAGAGTGAATTATAGGATGAACATTATTGTATGTGAGCAAGCTAACAACAAGAAATATAGTTTCTTTAGTAGGTATACTAGGAAATAGATTTGTTATATCGAACGATATGAATTCAGAATTATGGGGTAGTATTTTATCTTGAATATTATTAATTAATTCCGTTGAGTTTTTAACTGAAAATCGAGGTTTGAATGAACAATATCTAGAAATGACATATATGAGAATCATTGAAATTTTGAATGAAGGTGTTGTGAAATAAGAAACAACTGGTCTGATTGGGTACCCTTCTTTATGAAGTTTAATTAATGAATAAAGTTCAGGGTGTTGTGGTTTGGATAAAAATAATTAATATTTCTCTTTATCGTCAATTATTCATTTAGCGTTATTTACTGCTAATTTTATTTTATTTATTTCTGAAATTTCTTAGTTGGGTCTTTTTTAAGGGTTTCAAAATTGCTTGCCTGTAGAAAATTGTTGGTTTTTAATACATAATCTTGTTTAGGTAATGCTATCACCGTATTTCCTTTATCTGCTTTTGTGAAAATAAGACTATTTGATTTTTGTTGAATTGATTTGGCGACAGATAATTCAAAGTTGGGTTTGCTAAACTTGACAAATTCTTTTTTAATACCCCTCAGGGGGCCTGGGAGGTAAGTTTTTCTTCCTCAATGATGGAACGGGCTTGACACTCCCGAGGTACCCCAGTCACGTTTGTGTCGTTCTCTATTTGTCCTTGAATGTTGGCAATCTCAAGGTATGAGATAACGAGCCGATGGATGCATGGCTCTACCGAGTGAGTCGTAAACGGTTCCTCCAGATACTATCTCGTATTTCGGTATCTATGCCCTCTCTCCAGCTTTTTCTTGGTCTTCCTCTTCTTCTTTTGCCGTGTGGGGACCATTTTAGGACTTGCTTTGGTAGTCTTTCGTCTGGCATCCTTTGAACGTGACCGTACCAGACCAACTGCTTGGTCCTGATATCATCTATTATTGTGTGCCCGACACCCATGATTTGTCTGACTCTGTCGTTACGTACTCTATATCTTCTCGATTTACCCGCTGATCTCCTCCAGAAGTCCATTTCCGTTGCTAGTAGGATTCTCTCCGTAGTCTGCTTCATTTGCCACACTTCGCACCCATATGTTACAATACTTTTAACGATTGTGTTGTATATTCGTTGTTTATTGGCCTTTGATATTTTTTGGCCTAACAGTATTCCGTTCATCATAGATATAGCTTTTCTACCTTTTATGTTTCGATCCTTGATAGCCGCGTCTAGTGTTCCGTTTTGTGTTATTTTCATTCCTGAGTATTTGTATTCCTCGCAGTGTTTAATTTTTTTTCCGTCCACGAAATCGATGTCTTGTGCCGTTGTTCCGATGGACATGAATCCAGTTTTTCCTACATTTACTTCAAGGCCTCACTTCTTATATTCTTCTACGAGCTTTCGAGTCATGTAGTTTAAGTCGTCATGGTCCTGTGCTATAACTAATTGGTCGTCTGCGAAGCAAAGCGTGTAGAGTGTAGTATTGTCGTTGGGAGGTATTCCCATTCCATTACATTTCTTTTTCCATACCTTAAGTGCCTGTTCCAAGTATATCTTAAAAAGCGTCGGCGATAAGCAGCATCCCTGTTTTAGGCCTTTTGTGACCGTGAACCCTTTGGATATATTACGTCCTACTTTAATTTAATTAATTTAATTTAATCACCATCCACCAAACTATAATTTCATAAGCAAGAAGTCCAGAGCAAAAGCAAAAAGAATTATAAAAGAGGCGAAATTGTCTTCTTGGAACAAGTTCACCAATTCTATCAACTCCAACGCCAACGCCTAATAGAGAACAATGTATGGATCGATGACACGGAGCATATATGTCAGATATCCGCCAATCAATTTTCTACAGTATACAACAAATACCCTAGCCATCATATTGTCACAAGAAAGCAAATACAACCGGTAAATATGTCATACAACCTGCCACTCACAATAAATGAACTAACCTATGCATTGAAGAACAAAAAAGACACCGCTCCTGGACCAGACAACATAAGGATATCTATGATAAAAAATTTACTCGAAAATGAAATACATAGCCTACTCCAAGTATACAACAAAATATGGGAAAACGACTAAATTCCCAGCGCATGGGAATTGTCAATACTCATTCCATTCCACCAACCAGGAAACCTATATGCAGAAAAGAAATCTACAGACCAATAGCTCTCACTAGTCATCTATGTGAACTACTGGAAAATATCATCAACAACAGACTAACTTGGTACCTACAGAAGCATAATCTCCTCATCCCTGATCATGCTGGCTTTAGAAAAGATTATTCAACTAACGATCATCTAATGGGATTTGAAACTGATCTACAAGACACCTTCAGACTCTAAAGACAAATCAACGCACTATTCCTTGATATGAATAAAGCCTTCGACACAATAAACAGGCAAAGTATAGTAAATGCGCTCGAAGGATTGAATATAGTGGGATCAATGCTCAACTTCATACCCAACTACCTCACAGAAAGAGTATTTCAGGTACGAATAAGAAACAAAACATAAGACATACTTTGCCAAAACTCAGGAGTACCTCAAGGATCTGTCTTGATTCCAACTCTCTTCATACTTGCAACTAACAATATAAAAAATGTCATGCCACCTAATATCAATGTTCAACTTTATGCAGATGATTTACATATCCATCATTCAGCTTCTGACCCAGAAATCAGCATACATAATCTACAAAACTGCGTAAACCTATTGGAGGAATGGGCAAATAATAACAATATAGAATTCTCATGAAACAAGTCAACCGGGGTTCATTTTTGTCGCAAAAGAAACTGTACAAAAAATATTAACATAACTATCAACAATCAATACATTCAGAGTAATACACACCACAAATGTCTAGGCCTCACCTTCGACTCAACACTAAACTTCAAAAATCACTACAACAAAAATGTACAAGAGACCTTGGAATAATACGCATGTTAATAAAATACAAAATGGGGAGCAAACAAGGAATCTTTAATAAATGTATACCAAGCAACAATAAAATCTAAAATAGATTATGGCTCCATAGCATACTCATCTGCCCCAAAAAGTTATTTACAAAAACTTGCCCCGTTAGAGAGCTCTGCAAATCAAATGGCCATAGGAGCATTCCACATAAGCATAATTTACAGTATCTACTGTGAAGCAGAAGTAATGCCACCAGAACAACGACGGATGCTACTTACTATTAAATATGCAAACTACTTACCATTCAAAAAACAACATCCTTCAACAAATTTTTCAATATCCGTTACCCAAATATACAACCCACAAACAAAAAATACAAACCTGGAGCAAATTATCGATATAAAGAAACTCAACATAAACTCAACTTTGAATATACCCCGTCGTACTACTACTGCCCTTACAATTTCCCACCATGGAACACCTCTAACATACAAATAAATAAGGAGCTGACAATACACATAAAAAATTCAACACCTCCTATACTGTTCTAACAAAAATGTCATCAGATTACAGAAAACTACAAAGAACATCAAATTATATAGACTGATGGCTCCAAATCTAATGAAAAAGTAGGCGCCGCTTATCACACAAAAACATCAAAAAACAGTAACAGCCTCCATAAATGAACTGGAATACTCACAGCAGAACTATTTGCAATAAATGAAGCGATAGATTTCATTACAACTAATAATTATTGCAAATGGCTGATAGCAACAGACTCCACGAGCTCTCTTGTCTCTATTAAAGCATACAACCCAAGGAAATAAAATATCAGTTAGATAAAGCAAAAATCAAAAAAATCATACTCCTCTGGATCCCTAGTCATATAGGTATTAAATGCAATGATAGGGTAGACTTCCTGGCGAATGAACAAATGCATACCACAAACGTGATAAATATACTAAACCTAAAAGATCTGAACAATTATTCAGTTAAACTAACAACCTAATTCCGTTAGAGTGGGACCTTCATAAAGGAGACAATAAACTCTACGAAATAAATGACATTCACTTTAACAGAAAGCAAATACATAACCTAGCAAGAAAAGATAAGATAGTCCTCACAAGACTAAGAATTGGACACACAAAGTTAACTTATGAATATTTACTATTAGCGGAAGAGCCACCAATATGTGAGACCTGTAACTCTACAATTACCGTCAATAATATAGTTATGCATTGCAGGAAATATACACCATATAGAATCAAATATAATCTACCTACGAATATCAAATTACTTTTCTCAGAAAAACATTTAGAATCGCTACTAGGATACTTAAAAGATACCAACTTATACAGGTTATTATAAAATAAGAAAACGCTCACATAATATCACATAGAGTAATGACGCTAAGAGGTCATAGATACCGATACGTCTAAAATCCATATCTATGTATCTATATTTTTCAATATAATTTCTAAAGCTTTATGTTTTAGATTAGAGTTATATGGAAAATTATACAAGTTAATATCTGTTTCTATACCTAGTTTGTTGAAGTTATCAAGATGTGGGTTGTATATTATGTTTAAAATCTTTGTAATAATTGGACTTCTTTATCTGAAAAATTTTTATTGGATAGATTGACGAATCTATGAAAAAATGTTCTAAGAATTTAGTTTATGGGTTTTTTGGTACTGGTTTGTTAGTTAATAATGACTTTAATTTACGTTTTTGTCCTCGGTACATTTTGTGAATTAATAATTCAATTTTATCTCTGATGCCCCTATCTAAAATGTCAAACTGTATGGGGTGTAGTATATGTGATATATGTGAATGGATTACCTTAACATAAATACTAAAAATATGTCTCTTACTATACTGAATATTCTTTTATTCTATCAACAATTTTCCTTTGCCATAGATACTTGCTTTGTTGGCAGAACTGCTCTTGTTGTCTATCTTTAATTTCATGTAGCTAGTGAATACATGATTTCTGGAACACTGCACGAAGAACCACAAATTTTGCGTACATACTGCACATAGCAGAACACACGATGCCTCATTCGGACTTATATGGGGAGAAAAGTTTATGCTGAGGCTAGCAAAATATATTTATTGTTACCATAGCAACATAAATTATGGAGAAATAGGAGTTTGTCTGATATATAAGCAAAAGTGTTTAGAATTATAATGAAAACAAAGAATAAATAAGACTGAAATATAAGATGATTCATACATATCGCGTATGCAATACCCTCATGTTTCCAGAAAGAAGCGTGGAATATGGAGACTTCCCAGGAAGCTCCAGTCTCGATAATGGAAAATCTCCACTATTGGTAGAGAGACGATTGCTGTTCTGCGAAGGCAAAGTTCATGTGTAGGTACACAATGTTTTAAACCTGGTCAAAAATAATGAATTGTGATGATTTTCTCATAGTCTATTCACTACCTCTACACCAACACTCACAATTACACTTTCTGTTGCGCGTTTCTATAATTCTAATTTCTATTAACCAAGTTATCGTCTTCAGAGACCGACGGTAAACTAAAACTTATCTACTATTGTCTTGCATTTATATTAAATTTTAGGCGCCATTGCTACTTTTCTCGCGGGAAATTATACACAATTTTAATCTAATAAACTATAAAGTGGACTATGCGAAATTGATCCTTTGTCTCTATATAAACTATTTCGATACTTTCGATTGCATCCAACAATCAATTATTGTTGAATACCTTTTTCAACAATTTCACATTACCTAAACTAATTGTATAATTATGATTGATCATGCTCGGCGATACTCGATTTCTCTGCACGTCCATATTTGAAGTGAGCTTAATGCTCGTTAAATAGAGCGTTAATAGATCTCTTAGTCTACCTAACATACTTTGCGTCACAACCATTTCAGATAATTTCATAAATACAACTCTTTTCCAATCCCGTATTTTACCCTTAGATCTAACCTACCAATTTTTTCAAAGTATTATTCGATTTACAAATTAAATTTAAATCTACGTTATTGAAAAAATATTCTTTAAGCCATTTGTATAAGATCAAAAGGTAATGAAACAATTGTCTGTCGCTTCTCATTTCGATTTTGGAAAAGGTAGTCTCACAAAGAGATTTCTTAAATCTATGACGATTGATTATTCAAGCCACTATTTTCCTATCATAACCGTTAAGAACAACTATATCCTCAATCAAATACTTTTCCTTGTTGTATCTATCAATATTAAGTGGAAAATTAATCATTCGGTGTATTCAAAAAATGGATACTTGCCATTTTATGTTGGATACAATGGAAAGAATTTACCGGGATATATTTGAATGTAGCGGTATTTTTTCTAAATATAATAAATTCTAACCTTTTTATTCCTAAATACTAAAATATCTGAAAAAGGTAATTGTCCGTTATTTTCCGGTTCACAATTGAACTTAATACTTGAAAATTTTGAATTTACTTGTATGAGTTTTAGTATAAATGCAGGACAATAGTAGATAAGTTTTGGTTTACCGTCGGTATCTGCAGACGATACCTTTCTTATCGAAACGCACTTCAGACAGTGTAATAGTGAGTGTTGGTATAGTCGTAGTGAATAGTGTGTGTAGTATGATAAATATCGTCAACGGTTCCAATAATTCCATCCTTAGTTGTGATGGCTTCACGGTCAACGGAGCAAAACAAGTATGTAGAACTTAATATTAAAATTAGATTAGTGAGTGCCGATATTTGGTTTCTACAATCATGTCGAAAATTCAATGTTTTTTCCAAATTTTATCAAGGTTACCATAAGTAAGAGTAATATTTCGGATAGAGTATGTAATCTCACAAAAAAGAAATGGCTAGATTTAGAAACCAAATATTGGTACAGTAAACGAAGTGTCCTTGAAGTAGAGGCATACGTATTTCACAAAATACTAAAAGATAGGAAACAAATTTGAGTTCCAAAGAACTAAGTTCAGGGTTATTGATTCAAAATTTAAAAAGAAGATGTCTATCCCAACACAAAATGAGCACAATTTATGAAACATTTTGTTTATGTAATATATTTTGTAAGTGCTATAACAAGTACTATAAAACCGATAAGCAATGTTTATAGAAATATAATAAAATTGTTTTGTAAAAGATTTATAAGTGTTTAATGAATGTGATAGAAGATTTCTTGAATTTTATTATGCGTTACTTATATAATAGTTGAAAAATTATTATATAAAGATTGTATATATGTCTTATAATTGAATTACATGCCACATTATTGCTATTGTAGCCGTCTATCTTTTAAGACTTGTCTGTATCTTTCTTCCGTATTTTCTTCTTTTAGATTATTTATGTTCCATTGTTTTCCGTTTTAACGTTTCTTAGTATCTTCAATTTTGTTTTCACCACAACTAATAAATTATACGAATCCACATAAGCGCCTCTGAATGAACAAGTATATTCTACTGTTGTCAGCCATTTTCTTGATATGAGTGCGTGGTCTATCTGATTCCCTTCATAGGTGCTGCCTGGTTTTGTCTATGTCACTTCATGCTCCTTTTTATGTCTGAATTTGGTACTTATTATGAAAGTGTCAGTACTTATCCCAAAATTGCAAAGTCTTTAGCTATTGTCGTTTGTCTTGTCATGTATCGTTCCTTTGCCTGCAACATTTTCGTTATATTCCTCCTTGTCTGATTTGTGCATTGAAGTCTCTTATGACTAGTTTCCTGCCATTTCCAGGTATAGTCTCCCAAATCTATTACAGCTTGTCATAGAAGTCTTCTTTGTCTTCACTATTTGTGTCCTCTGTTGGTGCGTAAACATTTATTATTGTTAAATTAGCTTGCGTATTTACAATCCTAATTGTTGAGATTCTTCCATTTACTGCTTGGAAGGTCATTACTTCGTTTCTTAATTTATTATTCACCATAAATGCTGTGCCATTTTTCCCCTGTTTCTTTTCCTCTGCGTAATAAAATGTGTATCCTTCCTTATCTATTCTTCCATCACCCTTCCATCTTATTCCCTGCAGTGCCAATATCTCAAGCTTGTATCTTCCTATTTGTCTAGCTATCTCATCCATTTTACCAGCCTTTAACATTGTCCTTATATACCATGTGCCGATCTCAACTGTTTCATAATTTCCGTTTTGCTTCAATATATTTATTGTACCACTCTTGTTTGACTTTTTCTCTTTCATTTTCATCGCCATTTTCGTTGCCTGGTTAGTATGCGTATTTTCCATTCCTTTGAATTTCATTCGTTTTTTGAATTCACCAATTTTTCCGTTAATTTGTCCCATTTCCAATCTTCCCCATCAAGAATTATTTTACCAAACCCAATCTTCACTGTTTTTCCATTGTTTCTTTCACTTTGTGCTCTGTCTCGTATTGCTTTTTGTCTTTGCTTTTCTTTCTTGCTTAAGTCATGATTTATATAAATTCTATCATCTTTTATATCTCTTAGTTTTTGTTTATTCTGCATAATCTTCTCTTTATCTTATGCATTATCTAATTCTATCAAACAATCTTTATCACCTAACTTACTAGCTTAACGTCTTAACTTGTATTTGAATTTTCAGTTGCTTTTCCATGAAAGCAGCTTTTGATAACTCCTTTGAATCCGTCATGTCTATTTTTAGGTCAGTAATTACAACATGGTTTTTCCTTCTTTCTTTTACTGTCCATTATTGAGCAATTTTGATATTTCTTAATTATTTGAATCTCTTCCCTCAATTCTTGCTGCTACTTTCGCATTCTTTAGTTTCATTTTTCATCTCCCTCATTTCTGTTTTCATATCCTGCATCAATTTTGAAATTTTATTTAACTTTTCCTCTTTCGGGTTTTTAATCGGTGGTGGTGTTCTCATTGTCTTCTTATTTTTCCCGGACGGTTGTAATAAATACCAAAATAAGAAAGATAGGGAGGATTATACTGTATAACAAATTACTTTTTATATTGTAACGTTTAAACTATAGAAAGCGTTCGTTAACATCCATACAATGAAACAACACTTATCTAAGCAGTCTGTCTTGTTGCAAAAAGAAAAAAAAATATATTTTAACAGGAAATAATAATTGCGGCAGAATAACGGAATTTTGCGAAATCAAATAAAAATTCATTGTTAATCGATGTAAAAAACCTATTACACAATTACGTCGAACGATAAGTTCCACCAATCAAAAATTAACAGGTACAAAAAATAAACGAATGCTGACATAGGGAAAAATGCCGAGACGAGGGAAATGTAACCAATTGAAGGGCAGTTGGTAAAAAACTCGCTGTCGGGAACGGTCTAGTTTTTTTGGGGTTCGCGGATAGCGGTTTTTGAGGAGTCCTGAGTTTAAGTAACTTAGAATTAATTTTTGCAGTTTGGTCAAATTATTAACATTGCCAGCCCGCATCTATGAGATTACTTATATATTTTGATCTTTGCTAATTTCAAAGTTCCATATATAGGGTGCGCAGAACTATTTAGGTTTCGGCGATTATTTTTCAACTAACAATTTTATTTTATTCTGCGATTCATTCGCGTTAATGTACAAAGGTATCTCAAGTTTTCTCTCGATCCTGTCACTGGTTTTAATTAATTACAGTCACAAGACTCTACCTACGATTATTCCTGACGCTTTTCAATTGGTGTAATTTATTTTTATTTTTTTATATCAAACTCGTTAAAGAAATCATTGTCGGTTAGTTTATTTTCTCAGCCAGGAGAGCATGATTATATGAATACCTAACATATACACATAAGAGCTACACCTAACATTTTTCCTCAACACACCCCTCTAACTGACGTAACCCTATAACACAAGACCTCTCATTACCAACGACAACTGGTAGCAGCGGAGGCCGAAGCCAACTCTTTCGGATATTTCTTCCAGGAGCCGTCGACTCCTGTTTCCGACGAAATCGCTGCCTTTTCGGTCCATTAGGGACATTTTCACAGCAGAGTTTGTTTTCTTGGTTATTGCAGAATTTTTTTAGGTTATTAGAACAGATGACAGCGTTTTTTTAGGATTATAGCGGAAACTGCTAGGTTATTACACGGTTCTTGATCTTCTTCTCCTGTATCTCTTCTTCTTTTATATCCCTCATCCGTAGAATCGCTCTTCATTATTAATTTCTTAAGGGGTTCCTTTTTTACGTGCGTGTTGTATTAGAATCAGCGTCCCGCAAACGTTATTATCAGCGCTTATCCTGTTCAGCAACTGACACGTTCCAGGGCTGTCCTTTCCTAATACTACACACCTCTAAATTCTCGCTCCGGCCCTGCCTTCCTTCTGATATCTGGTTATTGGATAATCCGACTTTCGCTTTTACCTTCTTATAGATTTTATTTTAATTATCGAGTTCAATTGCCAATTGTTTATTGATTAGTTGCTTTTTTAACCGTTCTGGATTGTTAAACAGGTTTCAGATATATTTTGAAGATTTTTTACTTACGGTCAATCAAATGTTTTGTTAATTCATCTCGGTGATTGACACACATTAACTTTACACTTTGGTTAATTTACAAAATTTTTGCTTCAAATATTCCTACAACATTACGAATTATTTCAAAAGCGCACCTTGACACTCCCTATATTACTAGTCGCCAGGACCGAAGTAGATAACAAAATCACATATTTACAATTACAAAGAAAAATAATAACGAAATGACATACCTTAAAATCTTTTGGCTGTTCACTAAACTTTATATTAACTTAACTAATTAACTTCTTGAATCACAAATACTACTACTAGACTGTTAGATCTTAGGGAGAATTAAGAGATCGAATCGACTCAATAAGTGCCTTTTATACAAATACTCATCAGATTATCAGAATACGGTCGACTGTTATTATAGATTAAGTCGTTACCAACATAAAAATAGGCCAGTTTGTACCAAGGTAAATTAGACCGCTCAATAGACAATAAAGTCAACGAGATAGACTAACGGAAAGGTAGGATACTCGTTACGCCATGCTATGTTGCCAAAAAAACATGATGAGGAAAAAATTTTTCAGGTTATATGGAATGTTCGTAACATTAGAAAAAAAAAATCTAAATATTCAGCTTAATGAGAAACCATGGGATTAACTATAAATATAAGAGAGGTAAGAACGCATGTGTGGATTCCCTCTCCATAAAGGATGAGCGAAACCTATCAAAAGAAAAGTTAACATACTTTAAACTAGAACTCATCAAACCTACAAAATAAGTGGAACGAGTCAATGACTTGAGGTTAACAAATGTGCTTTTTTCCAAAAAAAAAGGCAAGAGATATAAATACTTTAAACACGTCAACGACTTTGGGTTAAGTAGTGTGCTAATCCAAAGCTACATTATGAATATCCTTTTTTCTAAAAATCAAAAAAGTAATACGGTAAACAAGTCAACGACTTGGAGTTAAGTAGTGTTTTAATCCAAAGCTACACTAAAATGTCAGTAAAATGAATAAGATTTCACTTGATCACTACTAGCAATAAAACGGGGTCCGCTGATGATACAACCAGCATAATAACAAAAAAAAATATTGAAACGAACCGGTCACGTTCGAAAATTGAAAAATCTGAGATAAAAACTTGAAAAGTCACAGGTCAGCGTGCAGAATTTCACAAACTACTATTGAAAAAATCTAAACAGGCTTATAAGGAAAAGGTTGGGAAAACCAGAATAATTGACTATGCCAACTGTGGTTACACATTTCTGATGAAAGGAATGAATAATAAGGAATTATCCTGTTCCGAAATAACCACCATGAGACAACTGAATGAAATTGAAGAACCATCCTCAAAAATATATGATATCTAAAAATGTCTTAAATCATGTCTCAATAATACTTTAACAAGAATTATCCGAGTCTGTAGTAACAGTAAAAAAGAATAATGAACAAAAGTGCACGATTGAGTAGAGGAACCATCCTCAAAAATACTCCAAATAATTTCAGCAAAGCAATCATATACATCTACGAATGTATTCCAAAATGATAAGACACCTAAGGATATTTTGACTATTGCTTGCCTCAAGGATAATATTTCGACCAGATTTGACTGAACGATATGGCCAAATATTACATAAACAACTACAAGCCAATAATAGACAAAATATTTTTCACAGAAAGACTCAAAGAGGGGGTGAATATGAAGTTGTTACAGAGGTAGATACGTTATTACCTAAGACAAGAGAAAAGTAATGTATGACATACCAATTTAATATAATTCCAGAGATTTATTAGATACAATATATCTAGGTGCTACACGAAGGAATGGGCAAGAGTTTGTACACCCACCAAAGGTGATGCCAAGATACAATAACTTGTTGAACTCATCAAAAAAACTACAAGGGTTTGATAGATTCAGAAGTGATTTTAAGAGAACAATTTTAGATATAGCTTCAAAAGATGAATGGATTCCGAAGATATACTGAACAAAACAAATATATACATCTACTACACAGAAGATTAGCCAAAAGCTCATGTCAAAACGTTAGTGTCCAAGACGCAATGCTCAAACTACCTTACTAAAAAAGATTAGGAAAAATGGTTAATACGATCGAAATGATATTGGAAATATATACACATTATTGCTCCTCATGATTCCAAAGGACTAGGATGGAATAAAATTATAGTGGAAAAGACATGAAAAGAAGACGATAGGACATGAATCTACCTCCTGTAGAGGGATTGAGAGAGAGCCAATACACGCGTTGGCAGGATCGCAGAACCTGAAGTAGCAATTATCGCTGGGAATGAAAGGGAATTGCAAATAAGAATTACCCACAACCATATAAATCGTCAAACTCTGGTAAATTAGTATCAAAATCTGTGAAATCTTTTTTAAAATCAGGAACATGAAAATTATCAAGATTGTTATCCTTCAAGTCCTTTAAATTGTAGACTAGTAACTTAGAAACGACTTTATTGACAATACACGGAATATATTTCGCAGCAAATTTCCTTTTCCTTTTCAAAATTAATATTTTTATGAGTCCATTACACCAACTTTAGACAAATGGACACTTTTAGAAGCAGAACAAATGGTACACTTAAGAACATAACGATAAATATTTTTTCTTAATTTCGGCTTATAATAAAGTTCACTAATGCGGGAAATACTTTTAGAAATACCAAAATGACATCCAGTCTCATCATGGCATAACTTCAAAACCTGTATACGGTTTTTTGTAGGGACAACTATTTTCCAATCAGAAAGATTACTGGAAATAATATTAGAAGAAAAAATTGGTTTAGGTACGTCACCGTTTTCCCCCTTCGAAGGAAAGAGATTGATTTAGGTTACTAGCAACTTCATTAATCATAGAAAGATAGCAATTTACAGGTTCTAATTTTGACACATCTAAAACAGAAATTTCCGAGTATATCACGAGATAAAGCGTAGCTGACCAACATACCAGAACCTTTGAAAACAAAATCAAACTGCCTATGGGCAAGACGAATAAGCTAACTTATGAAGGTATTGAGGTGAGAAATGGACCGTTTCTAACGTAAAGGTAGTACCTTCAACATAACCTCTACATTTTTCAATGTCAAAGATTGCAACGAGTAATTCCTTTTCGGTAGTAGATAGTTTTCTCTCCGAACTAGTAAGACTATGACTAGCGCAAGCAATTGAATGGTCTAAATAATCAACTTACTGATACTTGATAGTACCTAAACCAGTGTGAGTGGCATCTGATTAGATAACAAAGGGTTTGGTATGATCAGGACTCAAAGTAATAGCACTGATGAAGAGCATATTTTTAATAATAGAAAAAGCCTTCTCTGCCTCAGCCGTCCAAACGATATCTTTTTTCCTACCTTTAGAAAGATCAGTAATAGGAGAACAAATAGAAGATGAATATTTTAAAAATCTACGATACCAACCTTTTAAAGCTATCAACCTTTCAATTTCTGTAGTATTTTTCAGGATTAGTTCCCGAAACTTTATCATCATCAACGTAACCCAGATATTTCAAGGAAAACTCACAAAATTAATTCACATTTGTCTAGATTAAAGGTCAAATTAGCTTATTTCAAGCAGGGATGCAACTACTCCAAAATTTCAATATGTAACTCAAACGTGGGACTATCAATAAGGAATGATTGAAGGATTCAAAACACTATCCATTAAAGGTACCAAGGTCTTAGGAGCATTTTTAACCCAATCTGGATCATCGTATACTAAAAACAACCTAGCCCATATACTGAAAAAGCGGTTTTTGGAACAGGGGATTCCGTTAAAGAAAATTGAAGAAAGGTTTTCTTTAAATCGATGGAGGTAGGAAAATTTGCATCTCGAAGTTTGTTTATTCAAAATAATATCATTCTGGTGTATAATATAAGCATCTGAGACAGTAACAGTATTAAGTTTCCTGCTTTCCAAGACTTTCCTATAATCTTCATCATCTTTTTCGGAACTAAAAGATGAAGAATGGAAATGTATATCAATCTTTAATTTTTCTATAAAATGTACACCTAAGTCCACAGAATGTGTAATCGAAGGGATAATGAGCATTTTCATAACAAAACAAGTGTTATCTAAGGAGACAGGAACAGAAATGAAACCTAAACTCTGCTGCGAAGCACCATCCGCAGTGAAGACGGAAAAATATTTATCATATTCAACAGGAATATTCAAGGTATGGAGTAAATGTAAGGCTTGGTTTCCAATAACAGAAGCACTAGCATCACTTTCAACTAAAGCTAAAATGTTTTCATTGCCTAACAAAAAAGTAAGGTACAGTCTATTGTCAAAAGGTTTTTTGATAAATGAATGACATGAAATTATCTCAGGGATAGGCTCAGAAGGAGTTGGGGAAAAAGAAAAATTAGAAGCTGAATTAGATAATTTACTTAAAAATTCTTCAACAAAAGCTAAGTGTTTTTTCCATTCAGGTAATGTTGTTCTGGTTTTTTACTCGTTTGGAAGCTTTTGATAAAGAAGCTGGTTGATTTCCGAAACTGGGAGCAGAAGTCAGCTGATTGGGATCAGTCCGAAACTAGTTTTTTGAATTGCATTTAGAGAAATATTTGACTTCGTTACAATTTTACTGCTATAAGTGACACAAAAGGTGGTATTCTTAAAAAAATGGTTTAAAATTATAACCAGGCTTATCGCAATTCCAACAAATGAGAAGAGAACCTTTGGTACCAACCGCAACATCTCTCTTAAAATATTGTTTGGGAACAAACCTATTCCCTAACATCGAAGTTTCAGAATTCGAAAGATTTGAAGATTAGGGATGAGTTGACCTCTGACACCATGTTTGGGATTCCTCAATTTTCTCACATGAAGAACATAATGCATTATTAATAGAAGGTGATTGCCACGCAAGTTGGGAAACACAACAAGGCCACAAATTTCTACGAATCCTACTAACTCTAATTTATTCATCAGGAACAACATCTAAATGGTTGCAATGGATATATCAAATTGATAATTACTGGGGAAAAAAGCTGACTTAAGTTTAGTCATAAGTTGTCACCACGAGTTAACTTTATTCCTGTTATTCATAAACCAAGGCATGGCCGAATCCTTAACTAAATCACAACTTCACAAAAATGAATCGTGTTTAGACAGACTACGCGAGACCCTCAGCATCTCCACTTTTTCCAGAAAATAATGAAGGTAATTTTCGCCATTAAAATGTACATTCCACTTATGTACATCAACACTAACGCTAGAACAAGAATGTTCACCAAGAATTTCGACTTATAGAAGGTTCTGAAGAATGCGACTCACTCAATTCAGACTCAAAAGAACATCAGTTTTAATTTGTTTCATTAGAGTAATATCATTCTCATTATCGGCATTGAATCTATTAATTCTATTTGGCAAATGGATTACTCTAGAAGAGATACGTTTGGAAGCAGAAAGGGATTTATCACGACAAAAACTATCAATTTCATTACTAAAATTATCAACAGAAGATTTAGCTTCAGGAAAATCTACTTCAAATTTAATGGGGTTTTCAATTTCGACAAAACTTCTATTTTTTCTTTCTTGAGCTAAAAGGCCGTCAAGAGTCTACGTTTCTGCTCAACTATATTAGAAACTCCAACATTGCGTATTATTAATTCATAATCTAGCTCTTTTGATTTAAGATGCGAAGCCTACATCTTGTTATTTATTATAAAATTATTAACTGAAAATGAAATATGAATATAATAAAAGCCAAGTTTATCTACCCGTTGCCTAAAATTGTAATTAAGATGTTTAAATTAATACTGAGAAACTTGACAATAGTTCTACTATTGATAAAAGTGTAAAAACATTGAGAAAAAAACCAATACTAACAACTTGAGCCCCACGTTTGGCGCCACTTAATTATGGGCGCCCGTATATTTTATATATTGATGGTAAATATACAAAACCACTACAGCAAATCTTGTACAATTGAAAATGAGATGAAAATACAATGTAATAGAAGAACGTAATAAATCTAGAATAATAGGTAATAAATCAAAAATGAAATACAATGAAATAAGATATCAATTTACAAATTTTGCAACGAAATGCGAGAAAAAATCTACTAAAAAGGATAACGACTTATACGAAGGTAGCGTTCCTTCCGTGATTCTGAGGAACCCAACACGGTCAGTAAGGTCCAGAAAAACGAAAAACCAATATCCACCATTTGCGGAAATCCACAATGTATGTAATGCCGAGAAATCCAAGTCTCAATAATTGATAGGCTTCAGAATTCATATAATATTGGTGATAACTCCTAAATTCCGGCCAAAAAGAAAAATTTGGACTAGCCAACAAATTGGTTCATGAACTCAATATCAACCTATTAGTTTTCGATTTGGTATAACAAAAAGCGCAAAATAACATAATAATTTTAAAATAAATGGTTTTAAAGATTAAAACTAACTTTTCCGCATCTATGAGCTACCCTGAACAATATTCTATCATAAAATTGTCACTTGTATACACTTAAGGGGATGTATCGTGCTAACAACCCGAAATTTCTCCAAAAATGACCAAAAATGTGGCACTTCAGGTACCATAGCACCCGTTGTATTAGCTCTGGTGAGCAAAAAATCAATAAGGTTCAATTATGAGACGCCCTGAACAATATTCATTCTTGAAATAGGTCACTTGTATATACTCCGGAGGCTGTATCGAGATAATAAACTGAAATTTCTCCAAAAATTACAAAAATGTCGTACTTAAAGTACTCTAGCACCTGTTGTTCTAACTCTGGTGAGCTGAAATCAATAGCGTTAACCTGTGAGATGTTCTGAATAATATTTGATCATAAAACTGGTGACTTTTGCACTACGGAGGCTGTATCGTGCCAACAAACTGAAGTTTCTCAAAAATTTACAAAAATGTCGTGCTTCAACTACCATAGCACCCGTTGTAATGGCTATGATGGGCTGAAAATCAATAGGGTTCAGCTGTGAGATGCCCTGAACAACATCCAATCATAAAATTGGTGACTTGTTGTACAAGACATATAATGAAAGTGGATTAAATTTTTTTTTCAAAATTTCAACTTTTTGGGGATGAACCAATACTTTTCTCGCATATTTGATAGATTGGGCGTAGGAGTAAAATATTCTACATTTAAATGAAATATATTGAAAATAAACGCTAGTAAATTAGTTTTTGTTCATTTAAAATGGCGGTAATTACTTACAAAATGAACGATTGAATAAAATGTCACCAGAAAATATTGCTGGAAGCAAAACACTTACTATATAATAGGAATTTGTAAATTTAAAATCACAAAAAATAAAATAATAATCAAATGACATACCTCAAAATATTTCTGGCTATTCATTAAACTTTATATTAATTTGAGTAATTAACTTATTGACTCACAAATACTACTACTAGACTGTTAGATCTTAGGAGGCAGAATAAAGAGATCGAATCGACTCAATAAGTGCCTTTTATACAGATTCTTATCAGGTTAATTAGACTGTCCAATAAACAATCAAGTTAACGAGATAGACTAACTGAAAGCTAGAATACTGGTTATGAGAGAAGGATTCTTTATTAACATCAGTTTATTGTTTTTTTTTTTGTTTCCTAAAAACATGTACTTTTTCACAACAATAAGTAAAAGAACTAAGTTCAACCGAAACATTCTATATACATAGGGTCCAAGAGTTTTAACGTTGTGTATAATTGTTCTCAGTGTGAAGACCAGCCGGGTCTTTACTTACACATTTGTTTTTTTTGTAACAGCGAAGATAAAGTTTTATTATGACCATATTTTCTTTCTTATGAGTTTTGTAATTTTCACCAAATATTAATAGAGAAAATAAAATTCATATCTCAAACATAACATCTAGTTGCATAATCGACATCATCAAAGTATATTTAATAATGCTCTTTCCTTAGAAGACATAAAAAAATTAATATTAATCGTCGAAATGAAATATTATACTCGTTTTAGACTTGCAGACACAAACAAATTAAATTTGGAAAGTGGTATGCTCGTTCCTCTGCTGCGAACACAATAAGCCTACATAACTTTTTAATTTCCAAACAAGTAGATATTGCCCTACCAAGCGAAACGTTTGAACGTAACTATAATAATTATATTAGTGTTTAAAATGAAACTCAGTGATTCTAGCTAATTCCACAATATAATGAGAAATGTTGAATATTCTAAAAAATTGACAAATATTTCGATAACTGTATATCATAGTCAGAATGACAGAAGTAACATTTCATTTGATGCCTACATGATGTTTAGTAGTTATTTTTTGCTAGACCAAGAAGTAACCTACCTTGTTATTGACTAAATATTTGTTAATAGAAAAAAGAAGAAGATGTGATAGTACAAATACTTAAGCTTAGATATTATTAGCCCTATATCCTGGATCTCATTTTTCGAATTAAGATCAGTATAACTGTGCAATGATATAGAAAACCATGAAAACTATATCTGCTGATCTTTACAATGATCACTTAAGAAGACAGTTTAATAGTGGAGAACTCCCTAGATTTATATGTTCATTGACGACTTCATATTGTGGGTTTCTTAAGTGTCTTCTAAATTCCAACTCTTCAAGGAAATCCAGTTCATGTTTCTTATCACAAATATGTAGTACTTCTAGTTATGTGTTAGGTGTCAATGAATGGTTGGTGTCAAGTAGATGTTTTGCGTAAGGGGATTTATCTGGTTGTTTTAATCTGTATGCTCGTAAGTGTTCCCTGTATCGGATTTAAAAATTTCTAAGGGTCTGACCCAAATAGATAGCATTACATTCTGGACATTTAAGTTTATATATACCTGATCTTTTTAATGGTGGTATTTTTGTTTTTACATTTAACAATTTTGTACTTACGTTACTTTCTGTTTTAAAAGAAATTGTTGTATTCGTTGCTAAAGATATTATCTTTGAAATATTTCCTGCATATGTGATGGTTTTATATAATTCAAATCACCCCATGTCACTTAAAATAGCGGCATATAATTCAATGATACATAGAGCATTTTCAGTTACTATGAAAAAGTGATTTTGAAAGAGAAAGTAACGTTAGTACAAAATTGTTAAATGTAAAATCAAAAATACCACCATTAAAGAAATCAAGTATATACAAACGTAAATGTCCAGAATGTAATGCTGTCTATTTGGGTCAGACCCTTAGAAATTTTTAAATCCGATACAGTGAACATTTACGAGCATACAGATCAAAACAACCAGATTAATCCCAATACGCAAAACATCTACTTGACACCAATCATTCATTGACGCCTAACACATAACTAGAAGTACTACATATTTGTGATAAGAAACAAAAACTGGATTTCTTTGAAGAGTTGGAAATTAGAAAACACTTAAGAAACCCACAATATGAAGTCGTCAATGAACAGATAAATCTAGGAAGTTCTGCACTATTAAACTGTCTTCTTAAGTGATAATTGTAAAGATCAGCAGATATAGTTTTCCTGGTTTTCTATATCATTGCACAGTTATACTGATCTTAATTGGAAAAATGATATCCAGGATATTACCATAGGACTAATTATATCTAAGCTTCGATATTTGTAATATCACATCTTCTCCTATTTTCTATTAACATATAATAAGTCATTCACAAGGTAGGTCACTTCTTGGTCTAGCCAAAAAAAATAACTACTAAACATCAGGTAGGCATCAAATGAAATATGTAACTTCTGGCATTCTGACGATGATATTCAGTTATCGAAACAATTGTCAAATTTTTAGAATTTTCAACAATTTTCATTATATTGTGGAATTAGCTAGAAACATTGAGTCTCATTTAAAACACTAATATGAATAGATTCCACGAAGTAAGGGTCGAGACAGTTAATTTCATAATAATTATAACTTTAAAGGCTACAATTTCGTTATAAAATATTGTACAGACGGTTATACGGATATAGCAATATTTGATACTTTTTTTGGAAACACTTATGAAAAAAAAATTGATTATTATATTCCAGGTTGTAGTAACGCTAATTATTGTGATTGCCTAAACTGAAACTGGTGAAGATTTCAACGCTTACCACGCTTTTTGGGGATCAAGTCACAATGAGTTGATACCACTCAAGATTGAATATAATGACTGCAAATGGTACTGATGATTCAGATATTGATATATCATTATGATCAAAACTGGCGTGTAAAATTGACTAGTCGGTATACTACGATACCATAGCTTATAATTTCTTGTGGCATGTTCAGAGTTGCAGTATCAACTGGATTAAATACCAACGAAACTGTTTGGGCTATAATATATTATTACATTATTAAGACGGAAATTATATATAATGAATTCTCTTTAAATTCAAACACAAAAGAGAGTATGACTTCTTGTCGCAGGAATTTCTATCTCAAAGGTTTCGAACATATAAACTCACTCCTTTATCCCGTTGGTATACAAATGGTGTTTTAGTTCATTTCTGCGAGGAACGTAAAACGACAATTTCTGATAAAACCGTTCCAAATTTGACAGCTACATAAAATATCAAGAAATTGTGTATAAAACGAAAAAACTGAGGAATATCAAATTTTTAGGAAAAGACCACAGAATACCTTTACAGCCTCATCCTAGAAACGAGCAAGAGCCATATGCAGAAAATACAGAACACAATATGGCTAAAGTGGTTTAGATATTTTTTCAATAGTATTACTCCCACATCGTTTGTGATTGAATCTTTCTTGGTTGCTGGATAAAACTATGCATAATATAACAGAACTAACAGGCTACGAAAATATGAACAACAAATTCTTGTGGAGATATAATTGTGGTACCCATATTGGAAGATCTATACTGTGGTGATACATATAAACCAATTTAACGTCTTTCTTGTGCTTAGAAAACTTTTGTACGTCCCATAAACGCTAAACCAAAGTGGTGATTGAAAAAAGTGAGTGAAATTGACGCATTAATTCCCTGAATAGTCGACATTCAAAGTTTCTCCCACAATAATCACCCACATGTTCTCCCCATATATTTCGTGTGCTAACGATAATGTCGATGTCACACTATTCAAACATCATTATGAAAACTTAGTTGGGTGTAAAAATGCAGTCGCTATTCTATATAATATGCGAGAAAAATATTGGTTTACCCAAAAAAAGTTGAAATTTTATAAAAAATTGAGGTAATTTTACGTTTTTCATCAAGGACAACACGAGAAAATGCTTTATGGAAAAAATATCCTATGTGTATGTCATCGTCGTTGTCGTCGGCCACTTTTCGTGACATGTCTGTTAGAACTATGCAGCCTTCGGAATGCAACAAGTTTATGATCGAATATTGTTGAAAACATCTCACAGATGAGCCCTATGGATTTCCAGCTCACCAGACTCAGTACAACGAGTGCTAAGATACTTGAAGTACGACGTTTTTGTCATTATTGGAGAAATATCAGTTCTTAGCACGATACAGACTCTGGAGTGCAACAAGTCACAAATTTTATGATCGGCTATCATTCAGGGCGTCTTATATATGAACCCTATTGATATTAAGCTCACGTGAGTCAGTACAACGGGTGCTATGGTACATGAAGTATAACATTTTTGTCATTTTTGGAGTAACTTCGGTTTGTTAAGACGATACAACCTCCAGAGTGTATACAAGTGACCAATTGTATGATTGGATATTGTTTAAGACATATTATAGATGAACCCTAGTGGTTTTCAGCTCATCAGAGCCAGTGAAGCGGGTCTTATAAATCCAGATATACTACATGTTTGGTTATTTTTGGAGGATTTTCGGTTTGTTAGCACAATACAGCCTCCGAAATATAAACAAATGACCAATTTATGATAGAGTATTATTTAGGGCAACTCACAGATGCGGAAAAGTTAGTTTCAATTTTTAGAACTGTTTATTTTTTCTTTGGATTTGGAGAGAAACATAACTGCTTGCCATATTTCCTATGTTTAACGCCAGAGCTGTAGCAGCATTTCTGTTAATATCCCTTCATAATTCTAAATCTACTTTAGTTTGTTCCAAACGAAATAGTCAGATTTGTTCAATGTACTTTGAGTACATCTAAAATATAATGATCATGAAGATCTGCTGTCTAAATCCGTGATCCAAATTACAGAATTAGCATTTGCCTCAGTTAAATTAAATCAATTCCACGCTTGGAAGGATGATTGGCAATTTTTTCTCAAGTACCTAACTTAAACTTTGTTTTAGGGATTCTCATTCCCCAGAGGACATATCAGTACAATAAATAGAATAAGATTCGGACTTGTATATTATCCTTATTAGAATCAAACTTGTTTTAGATCAAAGTTAAAATAAAATTATTTATGTGTGAGAAAAGGGAGTCTACAATAATATGTTATCTATAAATAAAATAAAAATAGTAATTTTTTCCTCTTTTGTACACAGTAAAAAATGATCTGAAATTCTTGCAATACTATTCAATTTACACAAAGGTGATATAAGCGAAGTACTTCTTTATGGGATTCAAAATTAGCTGAACATGAACAAATCCCAGAACAGGTCGTTTTTTATTCAATTTTTCCATTTTTTAATAGAATAATCGATGATACCTTTGAGTGATAACTTCAGCAACAGTTCTTTTTTTAAATTGAACCCTCCTTTTTTTAATTTCTGAATTTTCTTTCATGAGCTGATTCTAAAAACGTATTACGACTTCAGTCAAAACGGTTCCAGGTGGGTAAAACGGAAAAACTGTTTGTTGTTTTAACAATGTATATATCAACTTTCATAAGTTATCCTAGCCGCCAAACAGAAAAAGGTTGAAAGTATTTTGCTAGATACACCCTATATATGTGGTACGTGTCTTCCTATTGAATACAAAAAGAATCAGTAAGTGATTTCATTGTCGAAAACTGTTAATGAAAGCATATAGAAATATTGTCTAATATACAAAATTAAGGTGTATGGCATATGCTGTATCGTAATAATCAATGAAATAGCTCTCTACTCATATTAGCTTAATTCAGTTGTTTTATTTGTGAATGCCCTTTTCCTAATAATAACTTCAATTCATACATTAACTGATGATAATTTGAGCCTTACATTTACAAAAATTGAATTTCTCGACTACGAAACAAAATTACATATTGGAATTGGTAATGCCAGTAGTGAAATATTACATGTAGAACAGCATCCAACTAATAAATTCTTTACTACAAATAAATATACACACCATACCCAAAAGGAGCAGAACATATTATCCAAATAAAGGACATGAAAAATCAACAGGGCAATTTATTTCCAATATAAAGTGCAGATATTGTGGACGCAAAAACCATTCAATAAATAAACTATTATTTTTACAAGAAAAATCAGTATAACCACGAAGAATCTCGTGAACATCATTTACAAACAATTCATACTAAACCAAATAGTGAAAAGGGTTTTGTATTCATTGTGGAAAATACCGCTCAAGCAGTCGGACAACCCAAATAAAATTTCAGCTGCGGAAGTTAGTGTCTCAATTACAGCGACGTTAAAAGGAACCATCAACGTTACAACTGAAGATGGCATGACTGGTATTCTGATGGACGTCCTGTATGCTGCGGACACCCCGTACAAGCTTCTGTCAGTCCCTCGTATCGAGGAATCTAGTATGATAGTTATTTTCAATGAAAATGGTTCTATGACTATTAAAAAGGGTAACGAAATAATAATAAAATGTACGCTCCATAATTAATTACAGTTAATAAACCATTAAATATGGTTCATAAACCAATGAAATGCAAGGAAGGATATTAGATAATCATAAACTTTGGCATGATCGTTTAGGTCATTTAAGCAAAGTAAAAATGTTACAATTAAAAAATATTGAATTTTTAAATGACAATAAATATTTTAATATTATCTAACTTATACATGATATGTGTGAAGCTTGTATTTATGAAAAACAAAAGCGTTTACCTTTTGCCAAAGCCATTGATAAAACTCATATTAAAAGACCATTATTTATTGGCCGTTCAGATGTGCGTGGCCCAATCACTCCACCCACTATCGATGACAAAAACCATTTTGTCACTTTTATGATTTTTTATTAAAACGTGAAGTACATTTTTATATAAAATTAATAAAACTGTATCGAGATAATTGGGGAGAATATCCTTCAAATGAATGTAAAGAGTATTGTGTTCAAATAGGTATTAGCTATCATTGAACTACACCACATACACCGCAACAAAATCCTGTTGCAGAACGTATGAACACGTCAATTACAGGACAGAGCGGATCAATGGTACATGTTGGTAATTTAGATAAAATATTATGGTGCGAAGCAGTCCTAACAGCAACATATTAATTAAATCTGACACCTACTAAATCCCTAAAACAAAACACTTTTTGAACTGTGGCATAAATAAAAGCTATCGAAAATATTTGGCTCAACTGCCAGCATTTATAACAAAGTTAGGAAAGATAAATTTGAACAGCAATCAAATAAAGGCATAATGTTGGTTGTCAAACAAATGGGTATAAAATATTAAATACCAATCTTATAAATTGACGTCACTTTTGACAAAATAAATGTCATAACATCAAGACCAAAAATTGATGAAAGAGTTAATAAATTACGATTAAAAAATTATGAGAGCTTTAAATCTGAAAACTCCATTCCTAATAAAATGCCTTAAATAACATTAAAATCTGAGGAAACCTCTACAAAATATAGAAACAGGTATTTATCAGTTAAATTGACGGTTCCGGTGCACTTCGCGACCCTCCGAATTTTATGTTAATTTTAATTTTGTTTGATAGCTTACCTTAAATAAAGTAGATTAGAACAAAAATTTCGCTGGATCATTCAGTAATTACTTTAAAAATCACGAATTTAGTTCGAAAAATGGTACTTTTTCAACACTAGTTAATGCTATTTTACGATAAATATTTTCAATTTAAATTGTTAAGGTTATTATCTCGAACTAAATATAAGTCTGTTTCACAAAAAAAACCGGAAGAAAACACTTTAATTTTGCCAATTTTAAAAAAATATTCTTAGGCATCATTATTTTCACTTGACACTTATAGGTTATAAATTAGACACTGACATCTTATGTCTAGGCAGCCAGGGTCACAAATTAGGAGACTTTTCTGTCATCATGTGATTTTTAGCGGCGTTGTCAAATGGTATTTATTTTCTTTCAGTTGAATTAATTTTGTGTTGTAATAGACATATGAATATCAATCTACTTTACTATTTCAAACGGAAATCCGATCTTCAATAACTCAAATGATTATCCACATTGTTATGAAATATCACGTGTTCAAATAGATATACTATTACGAATATATACCCAATTGAGTGAACAGCTATCGACAGATTTTGAAAATGCGCGCCGGTTCGACGTTTCGCAATTCGCGCGCGCGAATTGCGAAACGTCGAACCGGCGCGCTCGCTTCGCTCGCGATAGCAATCTGCTTTACTATTTCAAACGGAAATCCGATCTTCAATAACTCAAATGATTATCCACATTATTATGAAATAATACGTGCTCAAATAGGTATACTATTACGAATATATACCCAATTGAGTGAACAGCTATCGACAGATTTTGAAAATGCGCGTTTGTAACCGAGGGTATTCGAAAAAACTTCACGTTGTCTTTTTCCCCACGTTTTCCACATCCCTCAACACAACAAAAAGCAGGCATTTTCACGATTAGCTATTGTAAAAATGATTAAAATTCGTGTTAAAGGGTTTTAAACAAGCGTTGTGTACAATGCACTCTACAGCTGTGTACGACCCATAAAGAAATAACCATATTTGGTTTGTCTATGGTATGACCCACAGATGTCTTGTTTAAAATTAAATGACAGTTCGCTTGAGTGCTCTATAGCACAAATCAAATTATATTTGTCAATGTATTCAATTGAACATTTGTCAAATATAAAATAATACCAATATAAATATAAAATATGACTAAAATTGAATAAAACAATCCACCTTTAAGTATCAACAATACCCTCGTTATAAAAAGAATATTTATACTTATCGGAACATTTAACGTTAATTTTTAACAATCACAAACATATACATAGTTTTTATATTTATCCCAACCACATAAAATATACGAACTAAGTTAGTACCTGTGGAGCATACATAAAACGTCCAATAAAGTACAGTTTCAATATATTTTAGATCATGGAGATAATTAAATCTTGTGTAAATTATTTCCAAGCCGTCACGACTCACGGAATTGAGAACTGGCAACGTTGTACATTTCCTTCTCCTCCTAAAATTTGTGACTATCTGAAATCTAGACATAAATGTCAAATTTTTTTAAAAAATGGCGGTTTTTTAGTACTTTCAATTGCGATTTTCTCTTTCAAAAGTGCATAATCCAAGAATTTTTTTCTCTTAAAATGTTCTATAACAATAGGGCTTTCTAGTAAAAAAAATATCGCTCCAAAATTCGGAGGGTCGCGAAGTGCACCGGACCCAAATTGACAAATATGGTACCTCAACAGATAACGAATACAATAGTATAAATTTGCCAGATGAACATCACACTAATACCGATTTAAGACGAAGCGAAAGAATTAGAAACCTTCCTTCTAAATCATACAACGAAACACTCTGTATAAATAATGAAAGTCTTTGAGCACAGTCACTTATTTGTACAATTCCTGAATATGTCAGTGAAATAAAATATAGAGACGAAAATATTCATTGGGAGCAGGTAATAATAGTATATTAAATACCAAGTGTCAAAACGGTTACTTTAGTCACGAGTTTTACTAGGCACGAGTGAAGCGAAGCGGAACGAGTTCCTTGTGAAACGAGTGACTAAAGACGTTTTTAACACGAGTTGCTTACTATACTTCTTCATCGCCCGCGGGAAGGAAAACATTATATTATGTTTGAATTATATTCATTACAAGACGGACGATGACTGACAGCTGACTGATGAATCAAATGACGCAGAATAACAAAATTATAAAGGAGCATGAAATTTAAGATACAAAAGATACACTTGATTTGACGTTTAAAAAACAAAAGATAAACGAGATGTGACTTTTCGCATTTTAAACACTAGTGTTCAAAGAGTCGTTTTGTGCATGTGAAACCCGTGTTCAAAGTGCGGTTTTAGTAGTGGAAGTAGAAAAAGGAAGAAATAAATTCTTTAATAAAACATTGACTGTAGTCGTTGACCTTGTCAACAAAAATATAGTTGACTGTAAATGGATCTTTACTATTAAAAATTACGCTTGTTGTAATCCACAAAGATACAAAGCTGGATTAGTAGCCAGGGGTTCAGTCAAAAATATTTACTAGATTACACAATCATTTATTTGTACAATTCCTTAATATTTAAGTGAAATAAAATATAGAGACGGCAATATTGAGTGAGATCAAGCAATAAAGGAAGAAATAAATTATTTATTAATTAATGAAACATGGACTATAGTCGATAAACCTGTCAACAACAATCTAGTGAATTGTAAGTGGGTCTTTACTATTAAAGATTACGCTTTTGGTAATCCACAAAGATACAAAGCTCGATTAGTAGCGAGGGGTTTCAGTCGAAAATATTTACTATATTACGATGAAACTTTTGCTCCAGTGGCTCTAATTTCTACATTTAGATTTTGAATCATTTTAGCTAATCAGTATAACTTATTGTTACATCAAATGGATGTTAAAACAGCTTATCTTAATGGCATTTTAAAACAAGAAATTTAAATGCATATACTCGATGGGCTTCAAGCTAAAGAAAACAAAGTCTGTACATCAAATGAATCATTATACGGTTTGAAGCAGGCCGTCCAAACGTAGTTTATTACAAAAACAAGGCTTTAAAAATTCGTCGGTTGTTCCTTGTTTATATTACTTTGATAAAGGTCGCATTAGTAGAAATATCTATGTGGTTTTATATGTCGATAATCTATTAATTGCTACAGCTAGCATACATACTTTGATAAATTTTGAAAATTATTTAATGAATCAGTTTAGTATGGAAGATATGCAGGAATAAAAATTTTTTTAGGTATTAAAGTCACGAAATAAGGATACAAGTACGTTAGATCGAGTTCATATTTCAAAACAATGTGAATACATTTAATATGACCGATTGTAAGCCAGTTAATACGTAATTGCCAAATAAATTGAATTATGTTGACTTAAATTGCGATATAAATATTGATGCACCTTGTCGCAATTTAATAAGTTGTTTAATGTTTGTAAGGTTATGTTCAAGACCAGGTATCTGTACAGCCATCAATTCATCAGGTAGATATAAAAATAAAAATAAAAGAGGATTGTGACAATGCCTTAAACGTATTTTTAGATACATAAAAGGTACATTAGAACTTAAATTAGTTTATATTATATTATATTTTAATCATATTTTGGTAGGATATGTAGACTCCGATTGGGGTAATAATGAAACAGATCGAGAAGATATTATGATAGGACAACAGCAAATGGAACAGAGTTACTGACAATGCTGTAGTCAGGGAAGGAAAGGTATGGAGTCCAGCCAGAATTGTAGCCAAAGTGGAGAATGCTCCACGGTCTTACTTAATAGAAAAAGACAACGGTCAAATTGTGCGTAGAAATCGTGCACATTTAGGGCATTCTCAGAACTAATTTCAGTGCAAAAGTTTCAACAACGAGAGTCATAAGGCAAATAATGACGACCAGGGCGCAAGTGTGGAATTTAATCAAAATAGCTGAAATCTCAAACACTACGTCAGAGTCTCAGGTACCATCTCCTCTCTAGAGCTGCAGAGGTAAAGCTCTTAATAAACTATGAACGATGAAATAAAACAATTTAATTTGCTTAATACTTTATTTGAACTAACGTTCAATTTAAACTGGTTGACGCGTTTCACTAACACAATAGCTTTCTGAAAACGAATGAAGGTGAATTGAAAAATGTTTTAATATATATAGTGCATAAATACAGAATTCTATTATACTAATGTTAACAAAAGGTATTGCATAAAATTACCTGGAAATTCATTCACTACAAACATTCCCAAGCTATCTTCCAGGTAAAAAGGTTGATATCTATTTGGTCGTTGAGAAGGTTACCTGAATATTTATTTTTGTTCATCTCAAGAGCCTCTAATAAATTTCAACTGAAGAATTTACCAACTACATGTAAAATTTCAAAATTTGGGTCGAAAATGTGTTGGTTTTCTAATAAATTATTTGAATAGTTGGAATCCTTTTTTTTGTTGTCATAGCTAAGTTTGTGCCCCGAAATTCTAGTTTTAAAATCCCTAATAAAATTTCTACCGATATAAATTTTATCACAGTTTTCATTACCACATTTTAATTTATAATCTGCTGATTTGTTTAATTCTGAAGATTTAGATTTGTTATTTTTAATGACTTTGAATAAATTGTAATCAGTTTTAAAGCAAATATTCGTGTCTCAAGTTTCTAAAAATGATTTAACTTTTAAGGATGGTGCTCCAAAGTATGGGAAGCATTTAAATTGTTTATTATTATTTTTATCAGAAGGGAATACTTGTTCTAAAGTCTGTTTTTTTATATTTTCATTTTATATATAGTCGGTAAATCCTTTGGTTTAAACTTATTAGATGCTCTTGAGATAAACAAAAATAAATATTCAGGTAACCTTCTTAACGACCAAATAGGTATCAATCACTCTCCTTTATTAAACCTTCTTACCTAAATGATAACTTAGGAATGTTTGCAGTGAATGAATTTCTAGGTAATTTCATTCATTACCTTTTGTTAACATTAGTATAATAAAGTTCTGTGTTTATGCACTGTATGTATGAAAACATTTTTAAATTACACCTTCATTCGTTTTGTGAAAGCTACTGTATTAGTTTAAATTGAACATTTGTTCAAATAAATGAAGTTTTAAACATATTAAAATATTTTATTTCATCGTTCAGTATGTATCTTCATCAAGTAAAAGCCTCATCTATTCAACTATTGTCACTTATTGAAGGAATTAATGTAGTTTTGTTTTAAGGGGAGGATGTTATGAAATGAGTATTAATTAATGTTCTTTAGTTATATTCTATGTTCTTTGTATATACAATTCATACTTAATACATCGAGAGAAGCAATTCTAAATCCTCCATAGGCCACTAAAATTATCTTCTCATATAAAATATAAATATTTTATATTGTTAATTGGTTTTCGGTATGCAGAAGGTTTCTAGTTCATTCAGAACTGCTCAATAACAACTTATTTGGTCGTCTGTCAACTTTAGTGTATTAAATATCTCGGCCCCTTCTTCTCCAATCGAATTAAGCGATATAGCAGCTTTCATATTGTCTGGCTTGCTGTCCTAATCACCCACCGTCATAAATATTTCCAGATTTTGCTTGAATTTTTTAAAATTTTTGGCCACATTACGTTCAAAACTGATCGTATTTGGTATTTCCACCTCCATTTTTTAGTATAGATTTATCAGTTTTTCTTAGTACATAGGTTATTGACCGCTATTGAACTTAGGAGGAAATAACCAGCAGTATATCTGATGAAATAAAATGAACGATCCTTAAATAAATTTGACAAGTGAATGGTAAGTTATCAGTTCTGTTGGACGAGCCATCAGCCTTGGAAATAAAAGCACTTTAATAGTATATTTGAAATGTGAAATTACTAAAGAAGACCATTCACTTTTTTTATTCCTCGATCTTCTTGAGTTGCCTGACCAAAACTCTACGATTGTAGCAAGTGCTCAGGAAAATATGGGTTTGACAACGAATACTTGAAAACAAACTTAGTGCATTTGTGAGTGACCGAGTGTTATACTGAGGAAGAAATCTGGAGTGGCAAAAACATTCCTAAAAAGGTATCCTAACCTCATAATTTGGCACTGCATAAATCACAGGCTTGAATTAGTGAGTAAATTGTGAGATGCGATTGATGAAGTGGGGGATAGTTAAGCATTTTCAAATATTTATGGACAAACTTCACTCTGTTTAAAGCAAATCAACAAAAAATCAAAGGAAGGTTGTGGAATGTGCCAAACAGTTGGACCAAGAAATAAACAAAATTGCCAAAGTGTTGGGTTGCAAGATCATTTACAGCGGTGACCGCCACTTGGTATGGATACGGTGCATTGTAACTATCAATTGTCAACTCCTGAGTTTTTGCTTAATTTAGCAATAATATATGATATTACCGTACAGTTATCTATGCTGTCTCAATCTCTACAACACCAAGAAACAATCGTGTTCTATGCAGACAAACTTATAAAGAAAAGTATCCGGTTTTTCGAGGCTATAAAGGAAAAGCCTAGAACCAAAACTTTACATGTAAAAATCGTTGTCAGCGAGGGACAATTTGGTAAGGTTTCTTCCAATAAAAATAGAAAAAAACTCCAGCAATCAACCATCAGCAGCTAGTGACAAGGATCATAAAAAACTAGAACAAACTAATTTTGTTCTTAACAATATCCAGCGACGCATTTTGTGTCTCGACCACGTCATTCTATCAAGCATCTTACCAATTTCTGCTATAGGAACTAAAAGTGCTCAAACATGATCAATGGCCTACCGATAAACCTATAGGTTTTGGAGAAACAGAGATTGAAAATTTGTGTAAAACATTCAAGTTAAGTGTAGTAACAATTAAGGAGTGCTACAGAGATTTTCTTGAGAACCAAAACAGGGTTTCCAAACTTTGATGCCTCTATGATACTATATGAAGCTGATCCCATGCAATATCTACTACAGACTGTGAAAAAGGAGTTAGTCTCATAAATGTTATTATTACACCTACCCGAACAAGGCTAACTGTACCATACCTGTCCAGCTTAATGTTTATCAAGTGGCACGGCTCAAGCATGAGAAAGTGGGACCCGTAACCATGTGTTGAAATGTGGCTCCAAAAACATAGGAGTGCAGACGATACCCGGAGGAAATCAATCTTTAACTGTTGCTCATGGGGCAATCTAACATCTTGATTTCACTTTTTAAATGATAATTTAATACATGAATAAAAGTAATGTATACATATTTTATTTCCTTATCGTGTTAGGACTGTTTTGTTATATTCTCAGTGTTACGATTGTAGACGATCTTGCATTAGCTGCTTTATTACGACATTTTAGGTCAGTTTTTTATTCAGTCAACGTCACCCCTCCCCCCTCCAAAAACTGTGCTCCTGTATTGGAAAAGCTGCTAGTGCATCTCTGAGTATTTTGTATTTCATTAGTCTATTTCCAGTACTCTTACATACTATCGTATTATAAAGTGTTCCCTTAATTATGACATTCTTAAAAAAAATAAGTTTAGGTGATAACCAAACTTTTATGCATTTTCAATATATAGCAGGTTTTTATTCAGCTCAAAAAACATTGAATTACTTATTTATCAAGCGTGCTTGCTGGTCATGACTGATTTTAATCTGAATTATTAGTTTCTAATGTATTTTTGAACCATTAATTTGCCACGAAAATATTTTCCGTACACATTTGAAAAAATGCATTTGTTACACTAAGTTGGCAGCACAATTCTTCATTGTGGCATAGCATGTATCATGCTAAAGTTTGTGGTTGTAAAAAATTTTAATACGAGCTATAAATCATTTGTTTGGGATCAAAAGACAGAGCTGTAGTCATGAACGTATGATGAAATGTCTGTGTATTAATTGTATACAATCATTCCTTTCTATTCTTATTCTTCCTAATAAGCGAGTCTACTTATAAATGTCACATTCAAAGTTTTCTTGTCGATGCCTCTATTTTATCGATAATGAACAAATGGAATTAAATTCGGTTCATGCTCGATTGGAAAGAGAAAAAATCAAAAATCCGTGGTATATATAAAAAATCATTGTTGGATGATAGACGATAGTTTGAATACCCTGGGGCGCTTATCACATTCTCGGTAATTGTTTCTTGTAGTTTGTTATTGTATTTGCTGAATAATTTATCCAACACCTACTAGTTCTAACAACGTTATTTATAAAGTTTTCACACGTAACTCATGTTCAACATAACAAACTTGAATAATAAAAAGATATAATTCGTGTTATTATCATTTGTATTATGGAGCCATATTCTTAAGAATTTGTTACTGTTACTATTCCCAGATAATCTCCATAATAACTGGATAGCCAATCCAGTGTTTGACAGGATTTATCAAATAATGACATGTATCATCTATTTTAAGCTTTATGTAGCGAATAACCTTCTAGATGGCGCCCTCTAGCGAAAAAGCTAACTATACTACTATTTATATCATTCCAAATTACTGCAGATTGGTTAGTGTGAAGTATTGTCAAGAAGATTGAATTTATTTATAAGCTAACTATACTGTTTTCAAATCAACGTTAGCAATCAGTGAGGTCCATTGGCGTACTTGACAAATACGGAAATAAAAACAAATTTGATTTTAATAATTTCTATGAAACTACACCCTTCGTATATTTACAAAACAATATTGATATTTTTCCTCACTTTTCCGCTAGTTTAGGTTGTTGATTTTAAACTAACTTTGAGACTTTTGATTGTTGTTTTGGTTGAGGTTTGTAGGTTGGTAGAATAACTATGTATAAAAATAGATTTATCAGGGTGTCCCACACCAACTATTTCTCGAAAGACAGAAGATCCTAAGAACTAGTACAAATTGTATTGAACGGGAGGCGTAAACGCATAGATAAGCAGAAAAAGAATAGTAAATCCTAATAGATAAATGTAATAGCTATAGTGTAATAGTGCCAATATATACGTAGATATAACGTATACTATATTACAAAACATCATTATAATACATGTAAATGAGAAAATTTAGCCCAAAATTTCCAAGAATCCAATTTCTTGTGATATGTATTGATATCCCAAGAGAAACTCTTGAAATGAGTACAGTTAGCGCAGGGGGTGCGACTATCAGGCGTCTTGTGCGAATTGCACTACTGACAGTACTTTTAATACTCCCGCAAACATCGCCTGGCAACATGGAACGTCGGAGGTCTTAAAGCGACCAGTAAGCTCAAAATTCTCGAAAATAAGCTTACAAGAAGTAATATTGCGATCGCTGGCCTGTCTGAGACTCATTATGGGGGCTCGAGACACTTCACCTTCTCGGTTACAAGTGTCTCAGCCAGAGGATAATCACGTTACGCATCAATGCAACCCCTAACTCAGATAACGGCACAGTGGAATTATTTTACAACGATCTTGAATCTATAATTGTGTGTCTATTGAGTCGTGAGATCGTTGATGTCCTAACACTAAAGTTGGTCAAACAGTAGAAGATGAAGATGTTAAGGCATATATTGGTAAATTCGGTCTTGGTGCCAGAAATTGAAGAGGTCAACGTTTGCTCCAATTTTATATTGACAACAGCTCCTCAATTGCCAACACCCTTTTTGCACAACATCCACGACGTCGTATACTTGGGTCTCACCAGATGGGCGATATCGCAATCAAATCGATTACGTTTTAGTGAATACAACATGGAAGTCTTCCATCAGTATTTGTAAACCTCTACCAGGTTCTGATTATGGCTCAGAGCATCAACTCCTTCTTTGTGAACACCAGCTTAAGCTGAAGTTTTGTCCACGTTCTAAACAGAAACTTTCAACGAAAATTGTTGATCCTGCCTCTTTTAGGTTAAAATATTCTCACGTTTTTCAGAAAACCTCGATAACGGATGAATCTTTTCCTAATAATATGTGGTTAACATTTAAACATATTCCTTCACAGGTTGCCCAAATAACTAGACCAAAACGCAGCACACACCCTGAACAACCCTACATTACCACCCATACAATATCAAAGCAAGATTGGTATAGACAATTAACACGGGAAAGACTATGTCGCCAAGATAAGAACTCATCTATCCAAGAACTCTGCATGGAATACACGCCCACGCCAACACGAACCATCCAAGAGAGATGTTTCCAAAGATAAAATGTCTCAATCGGGACTTTGAACCCAAAACTTGGTCAGTTGAGAACACGATGGACATCTCATCACTAGCTTAGACGGGATAATCGAGGTGTGGCGCACATATTGCGAAAACCTATATTCCGACGTTAACATTCAAGTTCCTTTTTTTAAAGCTGCAGGCATTGAATCGCTTCGACGTGCTTATATGAAGATAGTTTACACTTTTTACATCGTATTTGTCAGGAAATTTGGTCCTCCTGTTTTTTTATCCGCTACTTTCACAATCAAGATGGAACCTTCATCTTCTATGTCATCGACACTCATTTTAGTGAGTTCTTCACGACGGCAGCCACCAGAAATACCCAATTTTAAAAGAATATCGATATTTAGTAATTTAAAATACATATAAAATAATGATTAAAAATATATCTGAGCGATCAAATATATTTCATTATCTGCCTCTCTTATGAATTGATTCACTTCTTCTCGAGTTAATACCTTGGATGTCTTAGCATTAAGTGTTTTACCATAGAATATACTGCCCATAAAGTGGAAGGCTTCACCTTCTTGGATCTTTCTGCAAAATATGCTAACAGCACATTTTTGGATGATTTTCTTGCTTTATTTGTTTCACACCACTCCTTAAATTGCCGATATGCATTTTCATATTGGCGTTTCGATTTTTCCGGTAAAAAATTTGAAGTTACCAAATTGGCCGCATCTGCCAAATTAGGTGGGGTACTACTTAGTTCTTCGTCTCTAGCAATTTCCATTATTTTAAATAATATCTGGCAGTTGAAAATTGAAGACGCGAGCACAAACGTCACTTTAGAATAATGATTATTGTTGTCAACAACAGCTACTTTGTTTCCATAGTAACAGTGAAAATTTGACAATTTAAGCCAGCCCAACACTATTTTCTATACTAAATTAGGCATTTTACTTATTTATAATATTTTTTAGAGATAGTTTGTAGAAAATAGTATATAACAGTTGAAAAAGGTGGAATCAAATACGTGACTAATGGATTTATCAACGGATAGCTCTCTGAATATATCTTATTAATTTTAATGAAACTAGTAGTGACACAGAGGGAAAGTAATATTATGAATAAGAATCACTGAACATTTATAATATGATATGATATGATATCAATATATTTCACTTTCTATTATATTACAATGTTAAAGAACAAAAATATTAACTTTCTTTTTACTAGCTTCGTGTTCTAAATTACTTTTACCTTCGCTTATGAATGTAATGCCCTAGCTACACGACGCTATTTTTTCAAGCAAGAATAGCAAGCTGTCTAGGTTGAGCATCGTGGCTTGCTTTCCTTGCCAGGAACATGCTAATGTTGTCTACATGATGCCAAATAATTTTAACTCGAGTGATAAATTTATGCCAGTACGATTGCAGAGTCAAAGGCAACGTCACGTCCGTTGTGAAAATAAACTGCATTCGTAAAAAAAAATTGTCGACTGAAACAGTTACTTCGAAAACTTTGCCAATTTGCAATAGGCGAATTATTAGAGGAGGCATCAGAATAACATATATGGACAAGACCATCGATTTTGAGAAGGAATTATACGTGGATCATCTGCTTTTATCGGGTTTTAAGAAGATCCATATTCAAATTTATATCAGAAAAATGTTTCGAAATGTACAAACTATTGAAAGAAAACGTAAAGGTTTGTATTATTTTTTATTGATTGAAAATCAAACATCATTGAATTTAAGATATATGCTAAAATAACAAAAAATATTATGCTTTGCCACCTCCACAACATTACTAGTCAGCAAGCCTTCTGCTGACGATTTGATGCATAATTACGCATTTGTGAAAGCTGTGGTAATCACATCATAATTCTGTGAGGGATCTTGTTGTTGTACTTGTTAATAATTGGTTGTTGAAAAAGTTGACCCATCTGATGGAAGTGACATTGGTACACTACTGATTGGCGTGTCTGAAGAGTCGTTACTAAGCGCCTGGTATAAAAATGTTGTATTAACAAGATTTTAAGTATGTCATACGATAGCGAGATAATATAACATTAATTTCGTCATGAGCAATAATGGTCGGAACAGGTGATAATTTTTTTAGTTGGTTGGTTGCAAAGGCTCCAAACAAATATATGCCAATTATAAAAAGTATTCAGTATAGTTCCTATGGCAATAGTTGATGATAACTATTGCTTTCGATTCATAAATGTTGGAGCTAGTGGAATGGCTTCAGATGGAAGCGTATTTAGTAACTGCTCCATTTATAATAAACTTGAGAACAATAATAATGATTCCCACGATATTCTCATTTGCGAGAGTCTCGTCTCGCCTCGCTTTCGAAAAGAGATTCGAAACGATACTATAAATTTTTCTGCCTTTTAAAAAGTCTCGTCTCAAATCTTGCACGAGAGTCTGGCAAAAGTCTCGAAGTATCGCAGATAAAAATGCCAAATAATAATTAATTATTCTAGTTATCGTGAATGTTATTGGAACATATACTTTAAAGCCGCATAATAGCGAGCACCTTGTGTTTACAATAACTGTTACGCAATGTTTATCTTTTTGTGCTTTACGAGATATTGCCACGTGCACTACTATTATACTACAATTAATTATTGCCTCGGACAAACGAAAGAAATTTGGTGATGACATGCTCTTTCCAATATTTATTTTAAAATTGCAAGTCGGCATAATAATTTTGGTTATTGCAATAAGTTACGACTATAATTTTTAGAAATAAGGTAATAAAAAATATAAAAGAAATGACGTCGAACCGCCCTTTGTCCCGGCTTTCGGCATTATTTTATGGTTTTATTGTTGTTTCGGCAATATTAGCTATACAGATTTCAAATATAATATATTATGTTGGTAGGAACTATCAAAGAGAACCTGGCCAAAATGATCGACGAGGTGCAGAAGGCGCCTAGGTTTGAAGCCAGATAATATATGAACAGCTACTACGTGCTGATATGTGCCAATAAGGACTCCTCCAACATAACGATGGAATATTTGATAAGTAAAACAACTGGAAGCTCACCAAGAGTGACGAACTTCCAAAACAGCAACGAATCCTCGCCTACTTCGAGAGACTTAAAAAGAGGATCTGAAAGTGGGGCTAAAGAGACTTGAAAAACAAAACCCGGGGTTGAAGGTTGATCGTTGGATGATCCTTGGCTCCAAATCATCCGATACGGGACTACATGTGAGTCTCCGGATTGATGAGGGGTCAATGAAGGAACTAGTCCGGGCTCAACGGGGACCGTACTATTTATTCCAGCCAGTGAGCTAGCTTCAAGACCCTGATAAACAAGACCGAAGAGGAAACATCATGTACCTAAACCAACAGCCTCCTAGGATATTAAAGGTGTTACAAACAAACTTGCAGCACAAAAAGACGGCCACGGCTGTCCTACATTAACTACTCATATTTGAAATCGCCACTTTATTAAAAAAAATTGTTTGTCTGGAATAGTACCAGAACATTCAAATTTTAATAGTTCAATCTGTTTGTGAATATTAATGATATTATTGTAATGTATTAGTTTGAAGCTATTAATAAAATTTGTAACATATTAAAATTTTTCTTCTATTCGCCAATTTCCCCCAAACATATAACATATTGTTATTTTTGTCACCTATTTAATTTGATAAAATGGCGAATGCACATTTGTCCCGTTTCTTTCTCACTTTAAATATAAGTAATAAGTGTTGGGAGTAAAAAACTAACGGAAAACCATCCAATGGAAATTACTCCAAATTTATTCAGATATCTAGATATTTCCACTAGTTTTAATCAAGTTTTTTTGGTGCAAGACAGTAATGGTTCCAGCTCTATTTCATTACCTCACTAACTAAGGGTATTTTGAGATCGTTAAGGAGCATCCAGTCTATTACATTTCAAGGGCAGTTTGAGTTAATCTTGAAGGTTTTCGAATGGAAGGTCTGACGATTCTTTATATCAGGAAGTTTAGCGCAACCCCACACATATGTGTCCATATTCTGTATAACAGTAGTTGGTTTAATTATGTGAGCTGAAAACTTCCACCAATTAGCCAATTTATTTGGTCTAATTTTGACTGTAGTCATTGTTTCCAAACTTAATTAGATAGCCTTCTAATATGGAACCGAGATTCTAAAAACTCATTGTTCGTTGTACTTTCAAACTCCTAGAATAGATTGGTCTAACATAAAATATGAATAGGTGATATCATCGATTTCTCAAAAACTACAACCTTACCTACAATCAACTTCTCAAGATCTCGAATAAACAGAATATAGAACTTGACCTTATACAGATCAATTTAAAATTTCAGTTTTAAATGCAACTAAAGATTGGGTAACGTCCGTAATAAAAAAACCATTGTTGGATGATTATTACAGTTTTATATACAACATGCTCAAGCAAGTTCATTTTGGTCCTTCTTATGCACCCTCATCACTATTATCACAAATGTATACGAAAAATATACATAATCTCTTCAGTCGGAAGCAGAATCACTGAAGAGAAAACTCACGTTATTAGAAGTTGTTTCTTCTTGAGTAAAGCAAAAGCATTCGATAAATGTAGCACGGGATACTATTTTCTCCACGCAGCTGTAATCCGTACAAGTTTTTTACTAAATTTATATTTTTCATTGAGCATTTTTCAAATTACATTAAGTGTTAATAGACGTTAGAAGTTTTTTAATGAAAAAAGTTGGTTGAATCAGTTTCAAATTCCGAATTGTACTTGTTGCGAACATTATGCAACACGAAATACACTAAAATTTATAATTGTAAAGTTCATATCCTAGATGTCGTCTGCGGCAAGCATCTGAGGTTGAATTGTGCGCAGAGGAAAAGATAGCCTGCGGCAGTATAACTCAAAACATGGTGCAAGCGAAAGCTCTCGCGTACGAACGCGTTGTAACCAGGCTAGGGACACTGCAGACCGTGCCATCTATAGAGCCCGTCGAGTAACTAAAATCGGTAGATAATTCCAAAAAATTAACGAGAACTGTAACGTCGTTAGTAATCAAATTTTATTGATTTTTATAACTGCGTATGCGCGATATCATATTGCTCGTCCCCATCCCCACATGTTATATGTTATACTGTTATAATTACTTAGTTCAAGTGAAGAGGTTATTTTAAGGTTACGGTATTTTGGTGTATTTTTTAATTGCTATAGTGTAATATTTATCTGTTGTTTCGTTGCTTTATTGTTATTAATTGAGAAGACAATGTCAAAGTGTATTCTGAAGGAGTAATAAGTGGTGTACTCGGTAAGTTATAAGTTATATTAAAAAAATTTAAGCATTTTTTCTTTCACAATTAACAACCATTATCTTCATTTTTATAAAACACAGAGAATTTTTACTAATTTAATCGACAACTTTAGAGATCATGGTTGTTCTTTACATTAGCTAAACTTAAAATTGCTGCATTAATGAAGTAAATATTTCTTTTTACAGTTTTTTTCCTCCAACCCAGGAAGATAAAATTAATATGGCTGAGAAGCAGTGGTAATAAATCATTAAATTTGTCGACGAAGAAACGATGGAGGATATGATCCCTTCATTTTCAAAAACAGTGTTTCTTTAGATTTGAGAACGAAGAAGAGAGGTTATTAAGACAGTTTGATTTGCCTTCCCATATGAGTGGAAATTAACAAAAATTGATGGTAAGTTTTATTGTATTCAATATAGCATGCTATAATTTTGGACATTTTAAAATGTTAATTGAGTGAACGGAAAGACGAGTACTGAGTGTGTAATTCTATTAAAATTCCAGGTAAACGCTTCCATTCATTAGACCATTCTGAAAGCTCTCGTCAAGAAAAAAATATACAGAAATTGTCAAAAAACATCAAACCCTGTAACAATGAAATAAAATGTTTGATGTTACATCATTATTTAACTGAAATTTGTTAAAATTACTCTATAAAGAGTGTGTACAATTGTAATTCACATAACGAAACGTCTAATTTGATTACCAACTAAATGATATGTGTGCACACCCTTTTTATAGGGTAGTTTTAACAAATTTTACTTAAATAATGATGTAACATCAAAAATTTTATTCCATTGTGTCTTCCTTCATTGAACCTGTTGTACGTTTTTCTCTTGTCGACAGCTTTGAGAATGACCTAATGGCTGAAAGCGCTTAGCTGGAATTTTAATCAAATGGCATACTCAGTACTCGTATTTTCATTCACTCAATTTATATCTAGTGTGTACACCATACTCATACAATTCCATTTTAAAATGTATCCATGAAAAAATAATAATCTGGGTTTTATTTTATGTTATAGCTATATTCCCTCTACCAGCTATGGGATGGAAGGTTTTGGTCCCTTGCCGATTTTCATATATAGCCCATGGTGTGACAATTTATGGAAAATGAAAGTGAGTATTAACTTTTGTTGAGGCATTACGTCTAAGTATTTGGTCTAGCGGTAACCAAAAATCCAAAATATCCAATAAAGACAAAAAATAAAAAAATTGTTAAAAATCAAGAATTCCTAAAAAAATCGAAAGCTTCAAAAAACGGAATCAAAAAAACCAAACAAATGTATACATTCATTCAAACATTTTTTGATATTTTTTTGGTTTTGTACAAAAACATGTGTTAACTTATTATTTCGATAGTAAGCGCATTTTGTTTTCTTCTGTTAACATAAATTTTCAAACAAATTTGTTTACATTGTGTACATAGCAAGTAACATCGAAGGAAACTTATTTATTTTAACACAGTCCACAAACCCATGAGTGATATGTGCGTAATCAAATTGTACATATCAAACAGTATTCGATTTAAGGGATGACAACGCGTGTTTGGCGACAGGAAGTTTAGTTTTAAAATTGTAATGAAAGTATAAAATGTTATATAATAAGAAAAAAATGAAGTTTAGTCCTTCCATTTCCTTGCAAATTTATACAGCCGTCCTGTTATAACTTTTGTTGTGATTCAATCTTTTTTGTTAGAAATACATTCTAAGAGTGATTTGTCAACATAATTTTCCCTGGAAGAGGACATTATTTTTCAAAGTTTTTACATTGTCTTAATAGTTTGATATATCACTCGAAGAAACTTCCAACTATACATTTTATCATACGAAATCGGCCAAACTCAGTTATATCGCGAATAATATCATAACTTGAATCATTATACTTACTCCCTGTCCATCAGACGTGGAAAATGTTTGCCAATACTTTTCCTATACGTTCAATTAATTTTAACTGCCCATCGTAACATCGCTAACTTGTATATTCAAATTCCTTTGTCCCCGTCAAATTTCACGTACATGACGCTTCATTTCCATTTTGTCAATGATAACTAATTTGTCTTTCAAACAAAAGTTTTCACTACTTGTGGACATAGTTTGAAAGGTTTCGCAGATCAATTAAAGCTCAAACGAACATAAGGATACATTTTAATACTTGAAAATATTGGATATTTCCATGAACGAAGAGATATCATAAATAAAGAAAGATTTCCCTCTATGAATAGGGAAAAATATATCATCAAAGAAAGTAAGATGCAGGTAAATTTTGATTTATTTGTCCGTGGCTGCTTTGTAAATGTGGCCGTATATAACGGGTTTTCATATATAATATGAGAGTCGTCTCTGGAAATTTTTGCTGCTCCATTTTTACACGTATCTTCTCTTTAAATAGTAGCAGAAATATCTCAGATTTTTTCGTCATCTCATCATACGTACCCGCATTTTAATCACCAATTAACACGTATTTTTGGAAGCAGATTCAGTGTATACGTATGTTATCCTTCATTGTGGATTGGAAATAAAATAGTTATTTATGTAACAAGTGTGTAAAGTAGCCTTTCTTCGACGAATGTGAATATTGTCGAAAAAAGGCCTTTACACGCGAATTGCATACACTATTTTTTCTACTACCGAAAATATTATCAAAATACAGAAGTAATTTCCTTTGCGCACTAAAGTAGGTTTAATTTTTCTTTAGAAGAAACTATAACGCTTTTATTGATTCTTAATAAAATATATCATATATTGATTCATATCTTGAACATTTTAATCAAAATTACAACAAATTAACAAAAAAACAGACGAATTCAATTATTAACAATACTAATATTAAAGGTGCAATTTGTGCACTCGGACATTTTCGGAATATTTTGTTATTTTATTTTTCCTACACCATTCTTTAAACAAATTGTATTGTGTTTTCGTGAATATTTACAGATTTTTGGGGCAATAAATCATTAGAAGCATTTTGTGCTACGTGTAATCTGTTTGATGGTGTATTTTCAAAGTAATCTCTTGAGAGATCATCAGAGGAATCCATCTTTATAATTATATGTACTTACCTATTCCGTTTTTTAAAAAAAGAATCTAAAATAACATCATAGTTTCCTAAAAATGTTCAACACTCAAATATAAATACGTTTGCTTACCCTAGGTATAGTCGAAAGATCTCAATTTCAAATTTAAATGTCAGATTCAATGCACAAAGAAATGTCAGTCATTCACAGCCAACTTATAGTTACCTACCTATGCACCCTATTCTATTATTTACCAGTACCCAATAATTATTACGTATGTACTTTACTGAATTCTATATGTTTCAATTTCTGATTTGAAGAAAACTCGGATTTAATATCCGTTCATTATCCCTACCTATATTTTTATAAGACTAGATAAAACTACATACAAATTGGAACTTTGTCTTCACACACTAGTGCGTAAAGAGTTTCTCTTCACGCACTCGAAAGTGTGTCTAAAGTACGTACTCTACGCACGGTAGTAGAAAAACCGATTGTTCTAATTTCAATGTGGGTAAACTAGTAGTTTCATTTTTTCATGACAACCCCAGTATACTCGAGATGGTAACACATATTATGAGGTCAATTATTCCAGCTATAATAGTGATGCATTCTATATTATTATTGATGATATAATATCAACTTATTTTTCCATCATCGGTCATGACAAAATACCTGCATATAATGTATATTAAACTCTTTCGAGCTCAATAAATTTCTACTTACACCTCTAGTGAACTGAGATCTATCTTAAAAACCATTTATAGCGCCATCGCTAATTCTATGGTTTTGTGATTAGCATTGGAAAACTAACCCAATTGCTATGTGTAGACACAGTACCTATCAAACGTCGCTTCAATACAATCTTCACTTCAATTGCCAAATACAAATTCAAATATATGAGTAACGAATCCCAGTGATTGCCGACAGTAAGTAGTCATTTCACCGCCAAGACATTTTTGTCAAGGTATTAGTACTTTATTTAGTAACAGAAGTAAGTAGCAACAGTTTATATTCTAAATTGATGAATAACATTTTCAACAATATCAACTTATTTGTGTTTAATTCAGATATTGAAGTGCAAAGTTATTCACAAGAAAGTCTATTGTTGAAATAGAGTTCGTTTCACGAAACTTGAAGCCACCTGAAGTTGCAGTCGTATGCGCCAGCTTGTTATCAAAACGACCGCCATATTTTAAAATTGAACATCCGTAACGTAACGATTTAACATTTTGTAGGTTAACACAAAATTAAAATAATAATATAGTATATTACATTACGAGTGCGGAAAGTGACATTTTTCACACGAGTGGGAAATATTATAGCACGAGGCGTAAGCCGAGTGCGCCAAGCTCACGAGTGTGGAAAATCTCTTTCCCACAAGTGCTGTACAATATTTTTCCCATGACCACCAATTTTATTAAACAATATGTAAATATGAGATCATGTATATTGAGTAGCCTGACTAATTTTACGTTTTATTTGCAACAGCATATGTTTGAATATTGTTCCTATGAAAAGTGCACATGAATTTACAATTACTTTTATAGTGAAATAAACAAATAATGATAATTGATGTTTATCTGAAAAAAATGACAATAAGTACTTATAAGATTCAACTAGGGAACAAATTGAATGATTTGGAACCATAAAAATTGACAATTAATTGGTTATTGTTACAATAATAAATTAACAGTTTTGAGCTTCCACTGCTATCCCTTATTTACTTGAACTTTAAAAATAGTTTAGTTTTGATAAATTAACTCCAATGTTAAAATGTCATATACCTGGAAATGTTATTGTCACTTTGCCATCGATAAAAAAGGTGCATCCTTTTTTATCGCGATAAAAACTTCTCTTCCTCAATATCTAGTAAGCGGACGTCACTTTTACACAATGACAATGAGTCGCAATTATTGTTGTTGTTCATCCATATATTCTGTCGTTAATTTATCTTGCCAAAAAACACTCGAGCTTTTCTTTTATTAGATAAATTCCTCTTTGACTCAAAGTTTTGCCAATCACTAAATTTGCTCGAAAAACTGACATTAGATAAAATCGCTCCACCTTCGGTGTCGCGATTTTATCATGTCAGTTTTTCTCGTAAAATTAGTGATTGGCAAAACTGTTTCGTTGCAAAGAGAAATTTATCCGATAAAAAAAAAGCTCTTGTGTTTTTACTGTTGATAAAATGAAAATACAAGAAGTACCATAATTAGATTAATGTAAATCGGCTTACGAATAGTAGTACATATCTCTGATAACGTTAATGCAAATCTGAATTAGCTTCGTTGGAAGAGTATCTGGTATAATAACCGTAAGGTTGTGGGTACGATTCTCGGCGTCAACATTTCTTTTCTTTATTTTTTATAAATAATTAGTTTTTAGACCAGTTTTTATGTAAATAATATCAATAAGGAAGATCAATTAATAATTACATCTGTAAATATTACAGGATTCACGGGTTTGACGGCTTATTGACAGCCATGCGGAAAGTTACTTTCGCACTAGTGCGGAATAGTTTATTGTGCAGCAAGTGGGAATAGGTCAACTTTTCTCACGAGTGTGGAAGTTTGTGGCACGAGCCAAGGGCGAGTGCCGCAAACACACGAGTGAGAAAAGTACTTTTCCCACATGTTGCACACTGTACTTTTTCTACTACTGCACAAATTTAAAAAATACAAGTAAATAGTTTTGCAGAAAAAGTCTAAATATCGACGACCACCCACCGAAAACGGCTGGGCATCGAGTATAAGTTTCTGAAATTGGCTGGGCATCGAGGATCCCCTACTGGATTCTCCATATAAATGTATGTAGTGTGGGCAAAGTGCCGTGAGAAATAATATTTCTCCCAGTGTGAGCAATATATGGTTTTGAAATTAACTAAGCTATCAGAAATATGCTACTTTTCATAGCAGTTGTAGAAAAAGTACTTTCGGCGCCCGTGAGAAAAAAGGTCGCTTTCCAAGGGAGTAGAGAGTGCGATTTGTGTTACTTTCCTATGTGGTCGTAGGAAAATGTATTTATCATGATAGGTGGTGTATTAAAAGTTGTATCGTTGTTTATAGGTTATGGTTAGGGGAATCAAACACCACTAAAAGTAGTATTCAAATTAAAAACCTTGTAATTTGCAAACTTACCTCAAGTCGTAAGTAAGTAGGTACATCTTTAGGTATCAAAAAAGGATCAAAAACAAAATAGGATGTTATAAAATTGTATATTTTAATCTATGAAAAATAGAAGGTAGAAAAAATCCAATTTAACATAAAGCAAACACAAATTTTAATTATAAACAAAATACCCTTAGACAAAGATTTAAATACACATTTCATTATTCATTGGGATAGTATGCCTGTTTCTCCGTTTTTATTATATTAGAAACTTCCTTCTCTTCTGGAATTTACTCAACACATATTTTTAATTTTTCAAATGCATTATTGAATTTTGCCAATGGTTCGTAGTTTAAACTGTTGATGAAATCATTAATTTTTGAAATGAAATCCTGTTGAACTGAAGTATTTTTTCAAAAATAAATTCCAATTACAATTATCTTTCTTATATCTCCTGAGCTAAGTGAAGCTTGTGCGCCGGACCATTCTTCAATAAAATTGGTTACTTCGTTTTGATAATTCAATTAAGCTACGGATGTATCATCTATGTAAAAATCATCTTCTGATGTAGTACTGGCAGCATCTAGAGCAAACTCGCTCTCCTGGAATATCCTCCCAACTAGCAAAGTTGTTTTATAATTTCTGGTATATAAAACAATTTTGTTTTAATATTAATTTATTATGGCTTTCAAGAATGCAACTTGTTATATAAAGGTTTCGTAGGAGCAAGTTTTTTAGCCTTGTGTAACAAAATTGTTTTATAAATTCATCACAAAAATATCTTGGCAACAAAATTATATAATATTTATAAATCAATTTTATATGTGTTATGTAAAAGTTTCATAAAACATTTATTGTTTATAAAATTAAGTTGTTTTTATAACACTTTTTAAGAGAGTTTGGTAGCATTTATTAATCAGGTATAAATACATTATAAAACTATTGTACACTTTTAGCAGCTTATAGAAGAATTTTATTAAAACAGCGGATGCCGCAATTTTATTCCCATTGAAAATCTGTGTCCGTTTCATCCAAAATTCTTGATAATTCTTCGTCGGCCACCCCGTCATTAATTGGGTAATTTCATTTCAATTTACATTGCATTGTAAACCATCAAACCCCAGGAGAAGAATTGGCGTTTAAAACCAATTTATCAGCAACATTTTTTGGCCATACCAATAATACTTTTGGTTCTCTACAATACTCAGAATATCTAAATCTTTTTCGGTAGTTTGAACGATTTCAAACAGTCGAAAACAAAGAGAAGAAGGATTATTAAAAGTAACCTAACATTTACGAATGCAAACTAAACTGTAGCAAACCACACAAAAGTAAATAATTCACTCCATATTACAAAACAAGTCTTGAATGCAAATATTTAGAATAATACCTAATTGTACCAATAAAATCACTTACCTGACGAAATAACGTAATATGTACTTTCATAATTCTTATGGCGCCATCCATCAAATAATAAACAACAAATTTATAGGTTAGAAGTTAAAAAAATATTAAAAATGTTTTATAACTGTAAAAATGGGCACAATATCTGCTTCAAATTGATTTGGTTGATCTTTTTAGAAAATGACTTTGACGCAGAAGAAGGTGATTTATTTTATAAACATCGATAAACTACGTTGATGCACCGAACAACAGAACGAACAGGACCGTAATGGAAATTTTTATTAGTATTTAATTAAAATATTCACAATAGTATTTATTTAAAATCTGTACATGAAGTCTCGTAAAATTATTGACCAGAATTGGCATTTCAAGAAATAATGATGAGAATGCACTAGATTTAATAAGTGATTGTGGTTTCCTAATTTCTAAAATTACCAATTAATTCTAAATTTTAAACCTGCGTATTTCTTATAATAAAAGTGTTTTAATAAAAATTGTCTGCTAATCTTTGAATAGAATTATCGCCAATTTACAAAAACCTTTCTATTCAACCCATTATTGCCCAGGGGGTCGTTGATGACCCCCAGACTAAAAATCATCTATTACGCAGTGTATTGGTAAGTAGCTCTCATGTTAGTAGTTTTTTCCAATATTTATATTTATATCTTTGTTAGGTGTTCTTCTGAATATATGTCTTCATTTTATTTGATTTGAGTACGATATACGTGATTGATGAACCGTTTTTGTTCTCTGGGTCGTTAACGACTCCTTTGGCATCTATCGACCTATTTAGAGTTCCTATTTTTTTTAGGAGGAAACCACTTTCAATTGCTGAACTGCTAGAAGAAGCCGAAAATTTGGACATGGATGGTTTTCAAATAAGCCGAAAATTTGGACATGGACGGTTCTCAAATTCTTCCAGAAGGCATATACATAACCCCCCCTGAAAATGTTGGCGAAAATAGAGACTGTGATTCAGGAGATGTGGAAGATACTGATCCAAATAATTTGAGTAGTCGTCAATTCAGAGCTGAATGGGAACTTATTTATAATAGAGTAGTTAGGGGTATTTTATTGAACATACAGGAAAAAGAAGAATGTGATTCAGTCGAAGATTCGAATGAAGAAAACAAGAATAAATCCAATAATAGCCAACAAAGTAATACAACCTTGCAACCTCCTAAGAAAAAGGCCAAAACCAATATCAAATTTGAATGGGAAAAGGGTGATCTAAACATGCCAATTTCTTCTTGGAATGGAACCAGGGTACCACCATTGTCCCTATCTCAACATAGCCATCCTATTGAGTTTTTCCACCTGTTCATGAGTCCATCACTTATTGAAATATACAGTTAGATACGCTGCTCAAAAAATAATTTGTGGATTTGAACTCTCAAGCAGAGAGTTATATGTATTTATAGGAATTCTTCTGGTCAGCGGATACGTTCCTTCACCACGCAGAAGAATATTTTGGGAAGAAGCTGAATATGTGCATAATTCACTGGTATCGCAGTCGATGAGACGTAATCGAATTAACGAGATATGCTGATTTTTTCATGCATCTGACAACAGCACACTACCTCAAGGGGACAAAATGGCTAAGCCACGACCAATAATTGATGCATTGAATAAAACATTTTTACAATACGCACCCGTACAGCAAAACATATCAATAGACGAATCAATGATTCCTTATCACGGAAAACATGGCTGTAAGCAATGTATCCGAAGTAAGCCCATACGATTTGGCTATAAAACTTGGGTTATGAGTACTAAGCCAGGCTATTGCTTACAGTTCGAAATTTATCAAGGACGATAAAGCGAAGAAAAGCCCATAGAAAGTCGAGGTCTTGGGGAATGTGTTGTGCTAAAATTTGCTGATATTTTACACAAAGAATACCCTGGTTTACGTTTTTCATTATATTTTGATAATTTTTTTACTTCAGCGAAGTTGGTATATGAACTTAGTCAGATAAATTTCGGAGCAACAGGAACAGTAAGGGAAAACAGAACTATGAAATGTAAATTAGTTGATTAAAAATAATGAAAAAAGGGATAACAGTAAATACTCGTATTTATAATGCAGTGGATGAGGACAATAGTTTCATAGGTATACAATGGGAAGATAACAGTGTAATAACCGTATTGTCAAATGAGTATGGTGATGAGCCCATGAAAAAGTGTAAAAGATTTTCGGTCAAAGACAAAATGAGAATGGATGTGGCCAAATCGCATGCAATAAAAATGTATAACACAGATATGGGAGGTGTGGATCAACTGGATAATGACATATCCAATTACAGAATCGCTATGAGAGGGAAAAAGTGGTATACACCAATATTGCACTGGATGATTGATTTATGTGTTGCTAATGCTATTCAGTTAGCCCGCTCTTACGGATATGATGCAGACAACCTCCATTTTAGACGAGAGATTTCACAGTATCTCCTAAAGAAATATGGAAGTCAACCAAAATTTCCCGGACCTAAAAGGGCTTCTGTGTACTGTACCACTTCGGAAGGATCACACTTGATAAGCTGCCAACAGCCAAGAAGAAGATGCTTCCTGTGTAAGAATAAAACCACTAAAGCGTGCGAAAGTTGTCTAGCTCCACTACACGATAAACGTTTTCACGAATTTCATAAGCTGTAATTATATTTAAATGGTTTTCATTCCAAATTTCTAACAAAAATTATATTGTTTTCTTTATTTCCTTAAGTTCCCAAGGGGTCGTTAACGAACCACGCTCAAAGTCATAAACTACAATTCAAAGATTTTCTTAAACATTTTTTTAGGTCATATTTCATCATTTCTCAACACAAAACATTAACTCTATAAACGTCGATAACTTTGGCCTTAGCAGAATTTAGAATTTTAGTTACAAAAGGCTCGAGAGAACTTGTCAATTGAATCAAATCTCGTTTCATACGAGAAAATTCGTTGGCATTAGGCTAAGGAGGTCCAGGAGTGCTGTCATTTTTGGCCAAAACACAGTTTCATTCACTGATTTGAATGCGGTTTTCACCAATACTATTTAAAACTATAGCAATATCGCATAAAAAAGGACTTATTACTGGTTATCTCCATCAGATTCTGGAGAAGGTAATAATGCGATTAGGGCTAAGAATGTAATAATGCGATTAGGGCTAACCTCCGGGATGCCATTCGCCATATTTTAATATTGGCTTTATGCAAGCCCGACATGCCTTTCTCCAAGCTAGCATCTTTTTCTATCTTATCTACAAATAACGTATGCCTTGAGGAAACGGGAAAATGAATAGTTAAGTATGACATAGCTTTGACAGATCACGAAGTTGTCAGTAACTCCTTCATCCTCTTAAATGTAACTTTTCAGATGAGATGAGCGTACATCGGTATGAATATATTTTGGAGGTGTATATTTAAGAACAGATGCTGTTTTCAGCGGCGTGCATCACTTCGTTTAGTCGTATTTACACTTTATAATGTTATAGGAATATATAATTGTATTAATTTTGATTATCAATTCCTTTATTCATAATTCTTTTAAAATACGGTCCTGTTTTGTAGGGTTCTTTTGATAATGAAGTATATTTTAGAATAATTTTAAAATTATCATAAACGTTGGTAAATTATTTTATAAAACCTACTTTGTTCACTAAACACACTTATATTACTGGCAGCCATGTTAATAATCAGATATAGATACAATTTTAATAATATCTCTAAAGATTAAAATATATTTCACTATTTCGAAAAGTTTTATGTGAAAATAACATCGATTATAAACAAATTAAAAAGACACCAACTAGTAATTTCAAATATTACTACTAAAATCTATATTTTGAATTATTTAACTTCTAAAATTACTAGAAAAACTTGATAAAGTTGGAGCGCATGAAAAATTCACTACCATTATACCATATAAATCACAGTAAAATTTGTTTCGCATCAAAATTTTCTTTCTTTCTGAAACTAATACTTGCACAAAAATCAAATTCAAGTTACAACAGTCGGACATTTTTATTTTCTCTCTGAAGTTGGTGCTGTTCATGTATGGATTTATTTATCACCAGTAACTCTGCAATATAATTATTTGAAAACAGTTTACATTTTTACAAACATAATAAGAAGACAACGTTGACTTATTAATACTGCTAGAATAGCAATAATGTGGCATGTAATTCAATTATAAAACATATTTACAACCTTTATACAGCGTTGCTGAAAAGTCTCGCACCAAGGGATTATCTTTGAAGAGAAAGAGAAAGTTATGAAATTCTAGGACGATGAATGAGACTCTATTCTGCATATTTTAGAGCAAATGTCAAATGTTTTTGACGTTAGCGTTTAGCGTACGGCCGCTATCTTGAATTTTTTAAAATGACAACCTAGATCGTGTCACCCATCACAAAAAAGCTTATTTTTTTCTCTTTCCAAAAATAATCTTTATGTATAACTTGACTCTGATATAATGATAGAGATTTAACAAAAATATTAAAATTATAATTTTAATCAAAACTGCTTGTTACAGAAATTTATAAACTAAACAATTATTTAAGTTGCAAAAACTTCATTACAATAAGTGCTCAAAATGCTGGCCATTTGTTTGTTGACAATGATACAATCTCTTTTCGAAGCTACGAATAGAATCGTTGATCATTTGTGGAGTAATACCCTGCATTTCGAGACGTATGCGATCCTTTAAATCGTTTAAGTTAGTTGGTCTGTTTACATAAACGCGGTATTTCAGGTAGCCCCAGAGAAAAAAAAATTGAGTGGTGGCAAATCGGGTGATCTTCCCGGCCACTCAATTGCACCTCTTCGACCAATCCATCTCTAAGGGAGGTGGAGGTGCGCCATCTTGTTGGAAGTATACGTTCATATTAGTAAATAATCGATTTATTTCAGGTATAATTTCATTTTGGAGTAAGTCAAGATATTTAGCACCGGTCAGCGTACCTTCAATAAAAAAAGGACCGATCATATGGTTTTTCACCAAACCCGCCCACACATTTACTTTTTGTGGAAGCTGTGTATGAACCACCTCCATCCAATGCGGATTACAATCTGACTAGTACCGACAATAATGTCTGTTAACAGAACCGTTCAAGCAAAATGTGGCTTCATCACTTAATACCAAAAAATCTAAGAAATTGTTTTGCATCCTTATTTTCTCTGTAACTATTTCACAAAATTGTAATCGCCTATCAAAATCATCCTCGCCCAATTGTTGAAGATTTTGAACTTTATAAGGTTGAAAGCTATTTTTATGCAGAATAGTTTGTATAGACTGTCTGGAAATACCATGGTTTCTTGCCAATATACTTGTAGATGTTTTAGGGTTTTCTTGAACATCTAATAGTCTACCAGACCTAAAAATATCTTTTACACTACCAGTTCCATTAAAGTTATTCACTAATCTCGTCACTGTAGATCTACTTATAGGATGGCATTCAGGATTTAAATCGTTAAAAAGATAAAATACTTCGTCATAGGTACGTTTGCGATCACCATATCCAACTAACATTAAGATTTGGATGCGTTGTTTTTCTGATAAATGTGCCATTATTCTTAATTTATTTTAAATTTCGTACTAATTTGAAATTAGTATCAGTTTTGACAATTTGTATATAAATAATTAACTAATGATGTGGTCGACGTTTTTAATGCCTACTATTGTTTTTAGTCTTATTTTAAAAACCTACAATTCCAAATAATTAGTAGGTACGGTACACCTCAATTTAGAAAAATGAAAACGATATTGTATAGGACATTTTCTAGTAAAGTGATACATTGGTATTATTCATGGAAAGAGAAAAAAATAAGCTTTCTTGTGATGGGTCACACGACCTAGGTTGTTTTTTAAAAAAATTCAAGATGGCGGCCGTACGCTAAACGCTGACGTCAAAAATATTTGACATTTGCTCTAAAATATGCAGAATAGAGTCTCAGTCATCTTTCTAGAATTTCATAACTTTCTCTTCATTCGTTTCAAAGATAATCCCTCGGTGCGAGACTTTTCAGCAACGCTGTATAGTTGTTTGATAAGTAGATATCATCACTTTCATTGTAAAATTAAATTCTTAATGGACACATTCCACAAATATGGATGCTTTCTCGGATCTTTACATTTCGTTTCTTATACGAAGAAAAAAATCTTAAAATCATGCATTCATAAAAACTAAACAATTATAATAAAAGAGATGTACCATTTGCACTATTACACTCATTCAAAATAGATTCTTTCTCATTTGCAAGTTTTTTCTATCCCTGCAACAATTATCAACTTCTCTGTTCTGTAAACTCTTCCATATTCCTAAAATATGAAACATATTGATTGATATCAACTTCCTGAGAATTAATGTTTTCTTGTAGACCTGTGTTATTAATCGCTTTCAGTCACTACGAAATCAGATAACACTAGTAGATTTGTAAGGCGATCCTGTATTTACATTAAACTTAGAAAATATGTGGCATCATAAAAAATGTGTTCTCTTTAACCCATTCTGATCAGTCTTTCTTCAGATGTTCTCACAAAGAACACCATTCTACAACAGATACTTCAGAAAATGTCTTCCTGACTAATTTCAAACCTATTCATGATAGTTCGTACCATCCCTTGGATTACACCTACGAGATGTGTATGTATGTTTCGTCAATATATACAATATTCCAGCCCTCGGTTCTGTATTTAATAATATTTTCTAAGAAATTGATTCTTTTAAGGCGAATACCATGTGATTCCATAATCACTTTTCTGTTGTCCTGTGTGCGCTGTCATATACAATAAATGCATTATTTTTAATAAAATATTCATGCATGTTACATATAAACTCGTGCTAGAAGTAAACTGACAGAAGTTTCTTGTAATTAATGTTATTATATTTATTGTTTAATTTAATCAAACTCACATTTTACAGAAGGAGCTCTTTTCTCCAGGATGTAGGATTTGTAAATGATATTCCGAATCCTTTGCAGTTCTCCAAATTTTAGTGCATTAACTATGATAATTTTTGCTTTCACATCAAAAAGTTTTTTAGATAATATGGTATTAGATTAAATTATACACACAATGTTCACTTATAAGCTAGCTAAACGTCTTAATATATTCAAAATCAAAAGTATTCAATAAATAAACAACCGGAAACTTAACCCTCAAATATCCAATTATAAGGTGGATATCGGTATCAGCATAAATCATCGTTCTACGCCAATGGCGATGTAGATAAACAAGAGAGAATTTGTTTTCTGTGACTGTCAATGTTGTAACTTCTGGCAGCTTCAAGTTTCGTGAAATGGAGTCTACTGACTATCACGCTGCAGGAATTCCTCTCATCTCCAAAGAAGATCATGTTATCGGATTCGATGTATATACACATTCAAAGTTCACACATTGCTTGCATAAATTCTGTTGTGTTATTGTGGTACCTTAGTTTATTCTGGTATACCTTACTGTTCATACATCTCATTAAAAAATAGTTCAAACAACGCCTGGTAACCCAGTCAATGGTGCCCAGCGTGAAAGCACTTTAATTGGAAACAAGGCAGCAATCAAGAGTATAGTAATTGGTCCTGTATTGCTGGAATCAGTTCCCATCAAAATTTTGGGTCAAAAAACTTATTAGTAATCCGTGGAAAGTTCACTATTCATAGTGAGTGCTTGCTCTTGATTAACTTCTTGTCAGTATCCCTTGGGATATTAAGTGGGCGGCGATGTCTTCGTTTTGGATTCTCCTCTGACCTGTCGATAAACATCATGTTTTTAAAGTTATTGAATACATGCAGCCTTAAGTGTCAATTTCATTAGATTATTGTAATCAGTCTTCTTCGGCTTATACAATTGATGAGCTCTAACTATCGAATCTCCGCTTTCTAATAGGATTACTCGCAAAAGGCGCGATACTTCCCCGGATGAGAATACACGCCTACAAATTTCCAAGGAGGTAGTACTCAGCTCTGTTACAAACTCAACACAAGTACAAAACTAACTACTATTTTTGACACTTTATCCAAAATATTTGGTCTCAAACTCAACATTTTTAATTAGCTGTACATGTAATATTTAATGCATTGTGATTAACCCGATATTTCTCAAATATTCAAGTGTTTTAGATAAATGGTCTCTCAATAGTGATGAAACGAGTTGGAATACTATTTTTAAGTGTTTTTGAAGAATGATATAACCGAAAAATATTTTGTATTATCGATTACATCAACACCGTCAAAATGATACGCTATTGTTTATACTGTGATTTTATGTTAGGATGGGAAAATACAAAAAAAACTGTCAAAAATTGAGATAAGACGTCATTGTCCTATAAAGAAATCCCAATGCACGAGACCAATTGGACAGGCTTATTTCAAGTAACATTTTTGCATCAAATCAAAAACAAAAAAATACAAATTTGTGAATTTTCTTAGATAAATGTGTTTATGTACGTTTGAGAAAAAAATGTTAGGTACAAAATTTGTAGAACGTGATACAATTTTGGCAGTATTCAAGAAATACCTAAATTTATTAACTATCAACAATGTTAAACAAACTGTCTTAGTATCAAATTACCACTTTTTGAAAAATTTTCTTCTACTTTGATAGAAAAAATGACATATTGGAAAACCATAGATGTTGCGTTTCATCCTTATGAGGAGTGGCACTTTAAATTAATAAAAACCTTTTTGTACAAAGACGGTGTAGATATTGTCAAAAATCGTTGACGATCATTTTCACTGAATATTCTATCTAAGTGCATTCCCCATTTGAAAATGAGTGGTTGGGGAAGTGAAAGGGAGTGAGTTGACAAATGACAGATGTCTGCCTCTAAAAAATGTATTCCCCTTAGAAGAAAAATCGACCTGTTTCAGCATTTCCTCAAAATCTAATGAATACTGCCGGCGTGGACTGTTTTCTGTGGCTCTCTCTCTCTCTCTCTCTCTCTCTCTCTCTCTATATATATATATATATATATATATATATATATATATATATATAAAATATAAAACAAAAACAAAATTAAACGGGCATATCACGCAAAAGAGGTTACAGAGAATGAGTGGTAACCGTAGACATGTATGTTTCTGGCTCATTAGCCGTCATCAGCACGGTATAACCAAGACAAGGTGTACAACTTGGGAGCAAGGATGTTACTTAAAACATGAAAAAATAAAAACAACGGATTTCAACAAGATAACCAAACGCACATTTGTGCCTTGAAGTGGAAGATCCCGAGTTTTCAGGAGAACAACCAACAAAGACACGGAGGTGCCTATAGCTCTCCTGCCTGAACCTTCCGACCCAGGAAATGGACAAATAACCAATGAAAAGATAAACGAATAACGCTCCGTGGCAACAACAATACGAAAATGTGTCTGGTTCCTTCTCGCTAAGCGAAATACGACTTATTGCCTTCCTTGAACATTATTTTGGTCATACTGATACCTTAAAAGAAGCTAATAATTTCACTTCTAATATCACTGCTCTATCAAATGATTCATTCATTTCTCATACGTTCCGAAGTAAATGACGAAGGACCGTTAGAGAATCGTATCACCGGATTGCAAAAAAATATAAAACTTCAATATAACCCGGAACGTGCCCTAGATAGTTAAATTTTCTTTTCTGATACCTCTGTAGATGACCTTACTAATACAAACGATTCATAACCGTTACATCCCTTCCATTCATTTTGTCTAAAACATTCCCACATTAGTCGGGGAACTGTGATTGATAATGTCTACGACAGAAGATAATTCAAAACTTAGTCTCAAATAATTACCCTGATATTACATGCCTACAGGAAACCAATTCCAAACTTACAAATCAAACTCACAAAAAACTTTGAAGGATACCACTTCGTTCGTACCAATTCTTCAATAGCGACCGGAGGAACATCAATACTAGCATCTAGTAGCCTGTATTCAACTGATCTTCCATTTAATAGAAAACTTCAGGCCATTGGCGTAACTACTTGATATCCATATAAAACCACAATTTGTAGCACATATATCCCTCCAGATCACCCTCTAAAAGAAGAAGAGCTAGTGGACCTTATCTATCAGCTACCCTATCAATATATCCTTGCAGGTGACTTCAATTCCGACAACACCATGTGGGGCAGTGATCTAAGTATTTGTGATCCCATATCGGTCCCATTACTTACATAGCATACTGATGATGACTTGCATTACAGCTACCATTTCCTATCATTGTTACTAATAATACGAGCACTTGCAACCCAGTCGCTACTAGTTTTTGGCGTCTTAAAAATTGTAACTGGGAAGGATATACCTCCCAAATCGTAGCCCATATACCTTTAATCCCTATATAAGAGAGCATTCATGACGTTACCAAGGCATTTACTGATGCAGAAACCCACATAGGAAAGACGACTATTTCACAAAACCAAATAACTCTACCTTGGTGGAATACCTCCCGTGAACAAGCTCTTGAGCAGTACAAAACCGCCTCTAAAAAATTTCGCAGAAACAAAACGAAAGAAAACAAAACCTTTCTGAAAAAAGCTGAAACTAAATCGTAATTCACAATAAAACAAAGCAAGCAACAAATCCTCTGGGCATGCCAAGTATGGAAAAGAAAATCAGACAAATACTATGAGATTAAACTAATTTCAATACATCTAGCCTAATAAGCAACGGCTTAGTTATTACTGACAACTTACAAATTGCAAACTGTTTAGCTGAATGATTTGAAAAAAAATGCAAAATAATCCTTTATCAGCCTTATCTGGGAAATATCTCCCACCACTCCCCCTATCATCCCCTATAACACATGATGGTAACGTTTTGAATACACCATTCACCTATCTCGACCTAACTTCTGTTCTCAATTCCTGTGAAAACACAACTGCGGGTTTTGAGGACCTCTTTTACATTTTCCTCATGAAACTTACGACTCCATGCCTCTTCAGACTTCTTGAAATTTACAACGTGATCTGGACTTCACATACTTATCCAAAACAGTGGCGTAAATATATTATCTTGCTCATAAATAAACCCGACCATCCTTCAACATTACCTCAATATTATTGAACTATATAATTGACTTGCACCATGTGCAAACTGATAAGAAAATGATAAATGAATGACTCTTGAGATTTCTTAACAAACATAACAAAATCCCAGAAGCCCAATCAGACCTCATCGTTCTACTAATGATAACATGCTGCTTCGTCTAATACATATTGCTGATGCAATGAATAATAAACATAACATGAGTTCAGCCATTTATTATGTAGAGGGTGCTTTTGACACTATATTCAGAGCAGCGATAATCAACATATTGAAACATTACAACGTTCAAGGTGACATTATGTCCGTTATTCAAGACTTTCTATCCAACAGAAAATTCTAAGTATCCGTTAATGGTGTCCGCACCTCTCCCCTCCTTCAAACTGACGGTGTGCTTCGATGCTCCGTCCTAAGTCCTATGCTATTCGTTGTTTCGTTGGGTGTCTTAAGCACAAGCTTACCAAACCTTGTCAAACATATTCTATGAGCCGACGATCTAGAATTATATTGCCAAAGAAAATTAACACCCACTCTATGCTCATTGCTGCAAAACGCAGTAAACTTCCTACTTAGTAGAACGAAGTTCCTGGGTCTTGCTCTATGTCCCTAAAAATCGAAAATCATCAAATTCAGCAGATTACCTTCGACACTGAGCCCTTGTATCCTAATTAGTGACTTCCTTCTTCCTGTTCCTGTTGTGGAACAATGTAAAATAATAGGATTGATGTTTGACTCACGTCTAACTTGGAAACACAACATTATGGAAATGAAGGACATCTGCTTTAAAGACTGGATATCATCAAATCTCCCTCGCATTATCACTACGGTACCGACGAAAATACCCTCCTAAATGTATACAAAGCTCTGATACTCTCCAAAATTGACTATGGTAGCTTTATTTCCATGTCTGCTGGCAAAATATATTTAAACATTAATCTCTGTGCATAACACTACTTTATGACTCTGCCTAGGAGCTTTCGGCTCCACTCCAGCAGAAAGTCCCTATATCGAAGGGAAGAGCCCCTCTCTGGCTAAGATATCAATAACTTCTCCTTTCATACGCTGCCTCAACAGTATCAAACTACTCAAATCCTACGCACGCCTTTCTTACTTATATACCAAGCAATTAACCCGAACATCAATTCTACAACTTCTTTCACCAATAATGTTGAAACTTATTGCACTGTTCAAAAACAATAAACATCTTGGGAGACGACTTTTTCCAATGTGTACTCCACAAAAGTGTTTTCTTCCGTTTATTGTATTTTACTGGAAGATTAAATTTAAAATGACCCCGTCGCGTCTCATTTCTCTTACCAGACTCATCATGAAACCTAGATCATCACTTATCTTCAACCTATTCATCAACAATATTCTAATAAAGCTAACGAGTCAGGTAAGGCGATGCTGCAGCATCAAGTCAAAGTAACCATCTGCATGCCCTCCTTACTCATATCCCAAACAATCAATCCCATCGATGAATATTAAAATCCATTCCACAGCTTATTTCACTAATAATAAGCAACATCAACCTTTCACATACAATTCCGTTTCCGACTCCCTCTACTCCTCCCTGGCATACACATATTCATCGCTTCAATACCTCTCTTAGTAATTATGATGTTACTTCAAAATAATTCATAATACAGAATTTCATGAAAATCGTTTATATAGAAAAATATTATTCGGTCCTATACACGGCCGCTTCAAAATGCGAAACTGGAATATCACGTTATAATGTTTACCCTCAGTGCTCGCCAATCAACTAGCTTCGAGTCGAAGAAGTGGTGGATTTTTCAAAACTTTAACAAGTTCACAGAAAGGGCGCCAGAGAAGTTTTGGCAAGCACCCAAGACTTCTTAAGTTAGCCCACAACTCCTCAGTAGATTAACAACACTAACTACACACTACAAATAGATCATGTCCAATTTCTCAATTACAGTGATAATCTATCACCTAAACTATAATCTGTGTCAGTTACATGGGTTCACACCTCCGCAATCTGTACGAATTTAAAAATATATAAATACATATGCATATAATTTAATAAGCAAACGAGCTTAGCGATGCGCAAAAAAAATTGGAATTATGTACTGTGCAAAATTAGTTACATAAAATCGTAAAGTTCGGAAAATATCTAAATAGAGCAGTACCCCGGTCATGGTCTACCTAGCATTCAGAGCCAACGACTCAATATTTTAAATAGGAAATATATGTATACAATTTTATATACATAAGTGAGAATGAATTTATATTAATTACCGCAAAAAAAAGAAAATAAAAACCATACGTAAAAATTTTGTCAAATTTGACTGATAATGTGAATGGACGAAATTTAAATGCATGAAAAAAATAATAGGAAAATCCTGGTTACGGGCCTGGCTGACTTCGCAAGCTTCAATCTGTAGTTAAAATCCAAAATTTAAAATCCCCCTTGACAACGAGTCCTTCTCACGAGGCCGTCAACTGAAATCTCCACGTGATTTTTAATTCTAGCAAATTTACTGCTACTCACTGGCTATCGACACACACCGGTTCAGCAAATAATCGGGTCAGACCTTCTAAATGCCGTATTAGACGGTATTTATTTTCCTTGTGCAGAATTATTGTATTTTTCCAACGTTATGGCTCCAGAGCACGTTCGAATTTTGTTAAGAGACTTCCCAGTGTTCACAATTACGACACCTAAGGAGAACTGAACTGCTTCTCGATGGCACCGTCTGTCATCCGTCCACGTCGGCAGGCATACCAATATTAAATTATCGACGGCCGGGCGCTTTTTCGCGTTACAACTTATCCTTTGCCCATGTCCACATTGGCGAATTATTCAGTTTACTTTTAGAACTCAATAGAATCACTTTATCAAATAAGCATATCGCCATTTGTACCTACCGACTCATTAGCAGCAAAGTTATGAAACGATAGATGTCCCGTCAGCTGAATTCGTGACCTTATATGGTATTGTTACATCGAATCATCATCGGACGATCGACTACGTCATAATGCTGAATTGCACTACTGGACACCGCATAGCTTCATTGTACATGTTTTATTTTCAGAATGATTATAGACTTCATATTGTTAACTTCAATAAATATTGATAAAGTGTAATTATTGTAATTAAATAATTTTTTAGAAAAGTAAAGTTTCAACTTGAAAACATAAAGGCGATCCGCTTTATACGTAATATAGTCACTGACCATCCTGTCGTTCAAAAGATCCATGATACCAATCAAAGTCTGTACTACCAAAATGTAACAGTCACTATCATTTGGATTCCTTCGCACATTGGCATAAAAGGCAATCAACTCTCTGATAGTTATGTAAAAAATCTGTCCTGTATTTTCCAACATACACGTCTACAAGAATTTGAAGTCTGAAATAAGGAGAATTACAAACAGCACATGGCAATTACACTAACCAAAAATCCGATCGACTCTTGGTCGACCGACTTTCCTCGACTTTTCCAGAAAAGAAATGGTTATTGTAAGAATACTAAGATTTGGCTATTCAAAATTAACGCACCTAATGGCATCAAGAGCTAAACCAATATGTCAATTCTGACTGTCAAACAAATCCTGACCGAATGTCATCAGTATACTACGAGAAGGCAGCAACTAAATAACGACAATGATTATCAAATCATCTTTGTAGTGAATCCCTATATATATATTTTAGGCAATATAGAAATTGAAACATAAAGGTCATAAGACGATTAAGCATATTGTAAACAGTGCGCGATAACAAGTATATACAAACCAAATAATAATTTATGCAAACATAGCGTTCAGCCATGGATTTCACCTTGACTGAAATCACCTCACCTTGATCTTTATAGAATATAAGCCTTTGACCAGCTGATTGTGCAGATATAGTGATATACAGTAATATAGTAGTTAAAAATAGTAGACGTAGGTTAGTGTTGCTCGTTATGTAGAATTTAAAACCCGAAGAATTTTTATAGTTGAGTGTTAGTAAGTGTAACGTATTCCGCTATATATAAGTACCAGTTTTAGTCATAATAAACCATCCAATGATTTTGTATGAAGATATTTTATTGATTCCATTCCTGCTACGAGGCTCAATGGTAGTGACACGAACCTATTCTTGTGGAGAATTGGTGTCAGCATTTCAGGGCACATTCACCACATCACATCTGGAATTATTTACATAAAATCATTGCTATTATCAAACTACTGATAAAAGACATTCAAATTTACAACAATATGAACTCACCATTTATTATAATCACAATAATTTGAATGTTATTTTTTTATAACCAATTGTTATAGTTAATATTTTATCTCCAACTATGTATTCAATAGTAATTATGTAAATAGCCATAGTTGTCGAGCACGTTAAACTAAAAAAAAAAAATTAAAATAATTGCCAAGAAAGTTTGTCATAAGGATTTGGTATTTTAAAGCTGTTCAGGTCCTATCCTGGAAAGGTGAAAATATTTCTATTATCTAATTCAACTATGCACTGTACCTATATTTTTTAGTTATGTGCGTGTGTCGCCGTTGCTGATAACGAACTGCATATTTGTTACAATTGTAAAATTCCAACATGCCAATTATAATGTCTGCGATAAATGTTTTACATTAAAACACCCTGTTGGAGAAGGTTGCTGGACATCCAGTTGAATTTGCGATAAACTTTGTCTTAATAAAGTTGATTTATTTCCCCAATTCATGAAAAACTGGTTTTTATGTTGAGATTATGTGAAGTGAATAACATAAAATTCCACTCTTATATACAGCAGTAGGAAAAATTGAAATAAACAATGTCCATTGATAAAATAGACTTCTAGCTAAATATTATATATTATCTCACTTGATTTATATGATATAATGGAAATCAACTCTAGAACAACAGGGACGACGTTAGTAGACTTAACAATTAGAATATTAACAAAAAGAAAATTATTTACCTAAGAATATAAAAACGATCAATAAGTGAATCTCATAATCAATTAACCTACAAAATAGATCCTAAACACGAGAATATTGGGGAATTGCAGCAAAGAAAGGAAAGAGTGTACTCTTATCGGAAAAATTCCAGGTTATCGAGGATTGGAATTTTTCCGATAAGAGCACACTCTTTTCTTTTTTGCTACAATTCTCCAATATTCTCCAGTTTCATTTATAACTGTCAACAAAGACTATCCTACATTAATGTTATTAATTTATAACTTCTTCAGGAGGACTTTCTATAAAAGACTGAAACGAATCAATAGCACAAAATAAAAACATATTTTAAAAAATATTTCAATACACACAACACTTAAGCTAATCCACCAAACCAATCATAACGATGAAATTATTTTAAAATTAAACAGGAAACAAACAAAAACTTGACGAAATGGAACTAGAAGATATAAGATGAGTTTATTTCATGGAAAAACCAACAAGGCAATAAAAACTTGTCAGGATTGTCAGGGATGTTACATTGATGAAACTGCACAATTGTTAAAAAATAGTATCACTCAGCATAAAAGCGATAGTCGCATTGGCAAGAATGCTTTGGATTTTCAAAATTCAGATCACAATTTTGATTGATTTGACTTGGTTATGGCTCAAAAGCTACTAACGGATGGCGTATGGTAAATATTATCTTTATTATATAATTTACTTGCAAATTTTTGCCATTCTACAGTTGAACTACCGAATTTGTTTTACTGGGGCTATAGTTGTTATTGCGTTAGATAAGCTTTGAATACTTGCCGTCTGACGCAGATCAACATTACCAGTGCCATAATACAATATTTATAGATTTCATGAAAGTGGAATTGCAAATGAAAATCCTAGATTGATAACTGTTTACATTTTGTGTTATTTAAAATAATTTGCTATATGAAGTACATTTCCAGACAGTAACCGATTTGAAATCTAAGACAAAAAGTAAATAGGCCAATCTTCATGTAGAGCAGGTGGCAACAGAAGGCGGTGAATGCAAAAGAATTGTCATTTCTGAAATTGAAGAGCGATTGCTGAATCTAATCGGAAGAAAGGTACTTGTAAGTAATCCAGTAAGGGAAGTGCGGACAGAAGATGCGAGAAAACATAAACTAAATAGACATCCTACCCTCTTTTTCTGTTGAATTCAAAAATTAGTCACCGATAAATTTGGAATCAATTGTGAAGGATATTATAATCGAATACGTGGATAATGATGATGAAGAATCAAAAGGCTGATCAAATTTTTAATCAATACTCTTTTATGCGAAATTATTTTTAATATTAAGGTACAATTATATGCAATATTTTGCTGTTTCTGAGTGTAATATTTTACCACCTTATTGATAGTCAAACACTAAACGCGTTTATCATACTAAATGATTTTGACGTCTAACGTTTCATTATCAGTAAGACTCCTAATTATTTTTTTTCTTGTTTTTTAATTCTACTATTTCTGATTCCTTATGCCAAAAATATTTTCTCATTGTTATATTTCAATATTGTTTATTGTTCATATTTTTATCTTCCTATACCAAATAGCTCCTATTTTTAAGTATATTATTTTAATGTTTATTTGTTATTTGAATGTTAGTATTTTTGAATTCGTATGCTAAATAGTTTCTTATTCCTAAGTGCAATATTTTAATGTTTTTCAGTGTTGACATTTTTGTATTTGTTCAATGATGATGCCATAAAAAATAGTTTCTTTTAATAAATAAATGATGATATAAATGAAATGCGATTGAAAGTGCATTTATACAAAAATGCATATTTAATTAATATATCTGTTAATTTTTTGCCCAAGTACCCACGGGGTTTACAATAATATTTACATCATTACTACGATTGCAGATTGGTTTGTCTGGAACTGGATTTAATATATTGTGACGGCCAGAAATACAAATTTTGTGCCAAAATGCACATGCATTTATAATGTGCCCAACTTTCTCTGGATCATATCTCAGTTTTCTTTCGCCCATAATACATCTAAACATACTTTTAAAAACTCCGATGCAGAGTTCAACACAATGTCTTGCTTTTAACTGAGCTTGGGTCTAATGAAATTTAGGGGTCCCATCGAGTGGATTTATAATCGGTGTCAATAACCAACACTGTTGAGGATATCCAGCGTCACCAGCTACTAGCCAAGTATTTCTGTCATCTATAGGAATTGAAATATGGTGATAACGTTATGTGAAATTTCAACCTACATATTTCATTAGCAGAGAGATTTAGCTTTTACCTAAGTTATAACATCTTTCCAGTTCTCCTTGTTGCCTCCAAATGTCATGCGTTTCTCCTGCATATGCTACATTAATATTGAATATTCTGAGACTATAATCACATAATCTGAAAATTCAACAATATTTTCACAATTCGAATTTATATTATTGCAACTGAACATTTTTTGAATGAAATCCCTTTCGATTCAGTTGATTACGCTCTTCATCCGAAGTAGCAATTATTGCTACATATGTGCAGTCGATAGTACCTATTGTGCCAGTAAAATTAGAGTCCTCCATAAATCTCCTTTTTATTTCCCCTTTTTTAATAACTGAACTGAAATTCTAACTTCATCCTTCTGATTTTTGTTAAGAACTAGTTGCAAAAAAGAACAGTTAATAGCTTCAGCATGATTGGAATTACAATTTTATTGTCACTTTCTCGTAGACGTGGGGTTATTTGATCATAAACAAATCGGAACATATCTTTATTCAAGCCAAATAAACTTACAAAATGTTATCTCGTGAAGAAAATGGATCACTATTATCCCTCATAATTCTCCGCTCCAAATATGCTGACGAATATATTCTCTCCTGTTCAAATCGTATTCATATATTGCATGAAGTACGTTAACTGGTAACATCTGAGATTGGGAGTAGAACCATGTGCTTACCACAGAATATCTGTGCGATTACAAATTATATTTTTCCAAGCAATAACAATCTATATTATATGTACTTTCATCCGCAAAGATAATTTGGTTTCTGTAAAAAATAAACAATCCAAACTGATTAATGATATTTATTAGTAATATATGTATTATTTTTATTCCAAATAAATATTTTGTTGGCCATAAACTGTCACATTTTAATGTCCATTTAACTAAAATCGCGTAACCAACCGTTTATTCTAGCAATCCCCTAGCTTCAAAGCCACATCTAAAAGTAGTACACGTAATACCGAAAATTGCGATAGTCACCTCAGCTATGTAGAATACGATGTCGCTATAATTCTATAGTACACGGGATATCTGTGCTGAACATTCTCGTTCAAACTTTCAATATAAGTTTTTTGATATGGTTCATTTTAGTTTTCCAAATAACAAAAATTTTTCGTTGAAAATGACAAAAAGTAAAGTTCTCATATTAGTGTTTTAAATGAAACTCACTATTTCTAGCTAATTCCGCAATATAATGAAAAATATCATCGAAGCAATTGTCAATTTTTTAGAATTTTCAACATTTTTCAATATATTGTGGAATTAGCTAGAAACAGTGGGTTTCATTCAAAACACTAATATGAGTAGATTTCACTAAGTAAGGGTCGAGACAGTTATTTTCATTGAAATTATCATGTTTATTAACAGTTCTTCTTGATGAATATTTCTGTTATTATTTAACCTTCCGGCAGGCGCGGTCCCAAACTCAACAAAACCGGGCGCGCTGTATCAAAATGATCACGCGCTTGTTAGACTCTAATAACTACAATGAATTTTAATTTTGGGTATTTTATATACGTATATATATTTCGTAAGTACATTCTACATTTACAAAATATTTAAAACAAGATTTTTCTAATTTAAAACAAAATTAAAATATTACTCTAAATCACCAATATATATATATATATATATATATATATATATATATATATAGAAGAAAGGTAGTCTTTGCTGACTAGTTAGGAATAAAACTAGTGAATATTGGGGATTGCAGCAAAAAATTGGAAAAGATATACTCTTAGCAGAAAATGTCCAAGCTTTCGAGGATGTTTGTCCTCATCATCAGGGAAACTCCGAAGTGAGGTTAGATTCCATAAAGATGTAAAATCGTAAACTACAAATCGTAATTTGTGGAATATTCAAGTAGGAATTGAACCAACGGCCTAATCAATCGTGTCATAGCAACAATTGTAATTGTCGCAGCATTTTATAAAATAAAACCATTGATTTCATCTTCATGTGTCACCATACTAAACGCCGGCGAGGGAATATATATATATATATATATATATATATATATATATATATATATATATATATATATATATATATATGGTATTGGTATTTTTGGTAATGTTCGACTGCAAACATTGCAAAAGCTTTCTATGTGCATGAGACAAATGGGGTTTTTGCATCTTTTGCAATTATATTTTGTTAATCGCCTTGATCCTATGCAAATATGACATCTTTTGCGTTTTCCTACATTTTCATTTTCTTCTCTTTGTTGTTCTTGATCTACTGGCGTAATTCTTTTCAGGCATTGTTGCAGGCTGGTATGAATCCCTGATGTCTGTAAACTTCGTCGAGCCATATGAGGTGAAACTAATGCGTGTGATAAAGCTTTCCAAAATTTTCTTCTTCGAATAACATCTTGACCATTCTCAAAATATGGTACCTGAGCATTTATTCCGCTAATATTTAACATAGCAAAAAATACTACCATGGGCCAACGGCGAGTATTTCTAGCAACATTGAATGAGGCACACAATTTATCTGTCGTGTCAACTCCACCTTTAGTACTATTGTAAAAGTTAATTATGGATGGTTTCTTTTTATCTTCGGTATCAAGATCGATAGAGTTATTTTCATGTAAACTTGAAGCCAAAATCACACATTTTCCTGGAATACTGGTAAACCAGTTATCTGCAGTTACATTTCGTCTGGTCTGATATATAGGTTTGCAAAGTCGTAGAACCATATCCGATGGTGAATTGCTAAATTGGAATGGGCCTTCAGGTTGTAATCCTGTAATTATTTCTAAATTATATAGATAGTAAACTTGCGAATCAACCAGTGCGTATATCTTACTTCCATACTTATTGGGCTTATTCGGGATGTATTGTACAAAACCGCATCTTCACCGGAATCCTTCTAGTTCTTCATCAATCGTTACAGTTTGTCCCAGACTATAGGACTTCTGTGAATTTTGTACCATCATTGTAGAGATTTCTCGAATTGCTGCGATTTTATCGGTTTTTCTTCTTTCATCTCTCGTGGTCCGATCGTCAAACCGCATACAACGCATAATGAATCTAAATCTTTTGATGTTCATGACAGGTCAAAATTTTTCAATGCCGTCCCCGTCGGATCCCCAGAGGTCCTCCAGACTTTGTCTATTACCTCTGTGAACACCAGCTAAATATAAAAGACCTAGAAATGCCTTTAGCTCAATGATGTCAATAGGTTTGGCATCTCTATCGCGTTTGAATAATATTTTGATACTTTCAATGTATTGATTCGTTTGTTGTACAATAATCCTCAATATCTCGTCGTCCATGATGCAGCTCCAACATTCTAAAGGACTTTTTGCCATTCTTGCAGTACCTATTACACCTGGTAACTTGCGAATGATATTATGCGGTTTTGAACGAACTCTTTGTAATGGGATATTTTTATTCCATTTTGTTTTTTCTATAATCTTCTTTCCTATATTTTTTTCTCTTCCAAAAAAGATTATTATCATCTAAGTTAGATCCATTCTCATCATAGTCATCGTCGTCACTAGCCTCCTGCTCCGTATCTGAATCGCCTTCACGAGATTCGACAGCATATTCACCATCTGTATCCTTTTCATCATCAATATCGTCCCGTAAGTCGGCTTCGTCATCTTCAAACACCATTCTTTGTAGCTCTTCAACATCTTTAGGATCCTCTAGATCATATTTTCTACTGCAGCTTTCCATGATCAACGTATTTCCTACCTAAAATACATATAATTGTGTTAACATAAAAAATCTTCAATCGGGCGCAGTGTATCAATTTGATATTTATTGAGTATGTATGTGGAAAATATGATACGTGAATAATAAAATGTGAACAGTAGTAGTATAAATCGATAACACTTACCAAAATAATTGACAAGTACCAAATTCACAAAATTAATTTTGTAACGGGTATAGGCGCGGTGTATCAATCTGAACAATATGCAGATACCTTCCTCGTACCAAAGATTATTTAGAACTAACCGGTCTCATTGCGTAGATGGGTGGGAGGTAGGAAGTTACTAGTGACGGTAACTGCCGACTGTTCACGAGTCGAAAGTACCAGCACAAATCATTTGCTTTTTATCAATCTGATCGGCCACGCCCGACGGAAGGTTAAATCCCAATTCTTAGAATGGTTTATTGACATAAGAAAGAGATAGGGTAGGGTAGGATACAGTGAAAGATAAAATATGTTTGTTGTAGTAAAAGTGCAAATTCTGCAATAAAAGTGTAACTACGTTTCTTTAAAGTGTTGTGCACGTAGATCTGAAATAAAAGCCGCACAATCATTAAAACAAAAAAAGTATAATACTTTGAAAAAAATCAAGTATTCTGTTTCACTCTACCCCATAATAAATATTATCGTCAGATTGATTAAGTGCATGTTATTCAGCTGAATGCATGGGTGGCGTTGACTGAGCGGATGACGTTGATGCCACAGGAGACGTTAAGGCAACAGCAGGCGTTGATCCCACAACAGGTTCGCTTGACAACGGGTTGAGTCTCTCGATTACAAAGAGCTTAGAGAATCTGCTTCGGTAAATGAATAAATGACGATTAAAAGAGAAAATCCGGTTTTCCTAAATCCATTATGATTGTTGTTGAAATTATGGCCTTCTGATGAGCTTCATTGACATAACCAGCTATGTTATAAATTGAAAAAACTTTTCCAGGATTCAGCTTATGACAAGAATCAACAGCAGCAGCATAATATGTTTTAAAGGGGGCATAACACCAGACATCTAATTATTACAATTTTCTACTGCAGTGGGGTGGTAGCGTAACAATTGATATACAATTATCGCTAGCTATATTGATCACTTCTATAGCAATGTGTTTTTGGTTAATTGTCCAGTACCAATCATATAGTATTCTCATTGGATGTCAGCGTATGTCGAATAAAATGCTTAATAACTTGGGAAGAAATCTCTACAGTCATCCAACCACTTTTAATTGATGGTCCAAAGGCTCCTGGTGGGCCATTTATTGGCATATGATCACGAAATTTGACACGAGGAAACACTAAAGCGGGTGGTATTGTTTTTCTAGAGGCGCTTACAAATCAGCAAGTTGTAACTAATGTGCCTTTCTCCGCAGCAGCCTCAGTAGATCTCTACACTCCTTTGTAGCATTAACTTTAATAGATTGGTTTACTACAGTTGAGGAGACAGGTGTGTCTGCAAAACGGTCTGAGCATTGTGTAACACAATTTCAGGATTGTCGTAAAATGATTTTACAGTGTGCGTATTAATGATTTGCAGCGAGAAAAAGTATATATTCTTGGTTGTCTTTTAGACAAGGTCAGGTTTCGTTTAAAAAATCCCCTCATCTAGTCTTAACCTCCTGCTGAATTAAAATGCCATTTAAGGTTGCCATTTCATATGCCAATTCTATGGTATCATTAGTTGATTTTTCATAACACATTTTTGCACGTGCTAATAAATAATCAGCCAATAGTCCGGGAAAGTAAGGAAATAAAAGTCAAAAGTTTCCCATAATTGATTTTTCATTTCTAAATGAAAATATATTGACCCAGCATCACTCTCCTAGATTGTCTAATAATTTCCGCTGGAGCTTGCGACGCAGCTTGCAAGAACAGCTCAGACCACCTAAAATTCAAGTGATTTATGCTCGTGTCATTTCTGGATGTGTCCTTACAAAAAAATCGTAGAGATGAAAATTGAAGCAAATCTTATGCTCTTGAAGGTGACGTTAATAGTTTTTTTCATAAAAAAATTTTATGATCATAAATTTTCCAAAAATTGAAAAAATTTACGAAAATTATATTTTTGGTTAGTAATTATAAATATGTAGTGATCCCTTAAAAGACATTAAAGACAAAAGGACACTAACTTAGAAATAATATTTAAATTCAGGTTAATATTAATTATAGTATTCAAGGAGCATCGGCCGGCCATAGTCAATGTTATTTACCAAGGAAAGATTGTTTTTGTTATTTTATAAACAGACATGTATAGTTTACAGACCGAGGTGGGTGTGTAGAAAAATACAACTATGTTTCCTATATAATGGGTGTGAACGAACCAGGATGATATTATGATTGTTATTAATACTTTGAATAAGTCGTTTTGATATTTATAGTAGTGTAATTTTAAATGTATTAAACTTGAACCCAGTGATTTTATAAATGTGTTATTGTTTATTCTGTTCCCGAACACAGGTTGCTGGGTAAGTGGTTTCCTCCATAATAATATGCCTTTATGGTAAGCGTCGAGTATACGAGGGACCCTTACTAAGTAACCACCACATGGCGATCCCGCAAATTTATTGGTTATTGTAAAATGGTAATCGCCACTACATGGCGATCCTGCGGAACTAATGGTAAAATTAATGGTAAAATATACATCGCCACTACATGGCGATCCTGCGAAGTGAATGGTAATATGGTACTATGGTTATGGAAAAATGGATAGTGAAATGTATATTAATGGTAAATGGTAATAGTAAAATAGTAATCCTCCAGAACAAATGGTTATGGTAAATTATCCTGTAAGTAAATGATAAGTTATGGTACAATTGATGTTATAAGGATAGAATTATATGGTTTTCTACTTAAATTTGGGACCTTGGAGAAAACAAACAATGGAAGGTTCATCAACCAAACAGGAAGCAAAAGAAACAGGAATTGTCAATAACACTTTCATGGTACAGCAAGATAATGTTGCGATGCACATCATGGTATTACTATACATTATAACAATAGCTTTTATCTGCAAATTCGTTTGGTCAGTATGGAAAACACACCGAAGAGCGTTGAAAAGAGATATCAACAGAAGCAATGCAATAAAGCAGGCAACAGGAACTCTCACCGTATAAATAATTTGTAAGTACACATGCATTCTATTCTTATGAACAAAGGTTTTTTTAAATGTCAATAACGTGGGAAGATTTTGAGAATAAATTACGATTGATTGTAGAAGAAGTTAATAAACAGGGAAAAGGGGTTTTGAAGAAAGAAACTCCTAAAAATCCTGATATACATATAGAAGTAATTAGTAGCATAGTAGGTCTTAACAATAATTTTACTAGGTTAATAGCCAAAAATTGGAAAAATTTAAGTTCAATACAACAAGAGACTTGTAAAAGTTATTCAAGTAGGATTAGGGTTAGGGATGAAGCTGAAAGGGCATTTCAAGCGTTAAATTGTATTATAGACATACCTACCTCTATATTTGAGGAAATTAATGCGGTTGTATTACAAGCAATAAGCAAACAGTTGAAAATGGCGACAAGTATGAACGATTTTTTTAATTTTGCGAGTAAAGTTTTACCGAATAAGTTTAACGGCGAAGCAAGTAAATTACAGTCATTCTTAGACTCATTGGATTTACTACAGACAAACACGAATGGTAATGAGGAAAATGCTATCCTATTGATAAAGACGAGATTAACAGGAAAAGCTAGAAGTTTAATCACAACGGAAAACTCCATTGCAGACATCAAAGATAAACTTAAAGCAGGGATAAGAGGAGACAATCCAAGCCTTCTCCTAACGAAACTTGGTAAAATAAGACAGAACGGAAAGGATGTGACACAGTATGCAACAGAAATAGAGAAACTGGCGGAAAGATTACAGGCAACTTACATATCGGAAGGGATTCCTGAACGGCTAGCTGAGAAATATACGAAAGAAGCAACGATTAAGGCAGTAACTATGAATGCCGCAACGGATGCAAGCAAAACGATAATTGCAGCGAGAAGTTTTGGAACAACACAAGAAGTATTATCGAAATTGGTTTCAGTAGAAGGTATAGTAGGACAACAACATGTATTATATATGAAAAATAACAGGAATTTCTTCAGGAAATCAAACTTTGACTTTAGGAATAACCATCGGAGAGGAATCAACAGAGGATGTTACAATGGTAATCATTCAAGAGGAACATTTAGACAGTATAATCAAGGAAACAACTACGGCAGGTACGAAAATTTTAATAAATATAAGAAATATAATAATAATGGAAATTACAATAGTCAAGCTAAAAGTAACGTAAGAATATGTGAAATAGAAAATGAAGGAGCAAGAGAGAATCAGAAACAATTGGGGTTTTGAATAAAAAACCAAGTAATGAAAGCAAAATTACAGAAACATATTCAGCATATTATTTAGATTTGTAACTTTCTAACTTTATAGAAATTCAGACGAGTTTATCTGATAATATCTACACTTTTATATTAAATACAGGAGCAGACATTTCTTTAATAAAAATTTCTAAAAATTTTCCACATCATTTGATGGAAACAAGGAATAAAATAAATATTAAGGGGATAACTGAAGGCTCAGCTAAAACTTTAGGTCAAATATACATAAACCTCTATATCAATTACATAATATCAAGACACTGTTTTCACGTAGTGGAAGAAAATTTTCCAATACCAACAAATGGACTGATAGGAAGAGACTTCATGACACAAAATAATTGTGTATCAGATTATTCACAATCAGAATTACATATAAATTGTAAGTCTAACAATCCAGAAACCATACAAATTTTTGCTAATCCAGAATATGATACTTTAGCAATACCACCTAGATGTGAGGTATACAGGCTAATAGAGAATTTCAGGAATTTGAAAAAGGATACAATAGTAGAGCAACGAGGAATAGCACCAGGAGTATTTGCAGCCAGATCCATAATATCAGGGAAAATCCCGTACGTTAGAATTTTAAATACAAATTATGAAAGTATTTCAGTAAAAACTAAGAATATTGAAACTTTAGATTTAGATTTATTCGATATATACACAATTAAGACTGAGAGTAGTAATAGAATGAAAGAATTAAGGAAAGCATTAAATTTAGAAATACCGGAATATGTAAGAAACGATTTAACGAAACTGTGTGAAAATTACGAGGATATATTCGCTTTGAAGAACGATATACTAACACACAACAACTTCTATGAACAAAAGATATCAGTAAAGGATGATACACCGATATACATAGAAAATTATCGAACACCACTTTCACAAATCAGAATATAATAGTCCAGTATTATTAGTGCCAAAAAAATCGTCGAATCAGGATAAGGCGTGGAGACTTTGTATAGATTTTAGACAGCTAAATAAGAAAATAGTCACCGATAAATTTCCTTTACCGCGGATAGATGCAATTTTAGATCAAATAGGGAGAGCAAAATGGTTTTCAGTTTTAGATCTTATGTCAGGTTTTCATCAAATACCTTTACAACAATCTTCTAGAAAATACACTTCGTTCAGCACCGAAAAAGGCTCATTTCAATTCACAAGACTACCTTTTGGGTTGAACATAAGTCCTAATAGTTTTTCACGAATGATGTCAATAGCATTTTCAGGCCTCACGCCAGAAAACGCATTTCTTTATATGGACGATATAGTCGTAATAGGAATTTCAGAGAAGCATCACTTAGCCAACCTAAAAAAAGTATTTGTCGCATGTCATAAATCTAATTTAAAATTAAATCCACAAAAATGTCAATTCTTTAGGCGAGAAGTCACATATTTAGGTCACAATTTGTCAAAGGACGGTGTTTCACCAGATAAAGCAAAATACTCAGTCATTCAGAATTACCCAGTGCCAAAAAATGCCAACGAAGTCAAGAGATTTGTTGCATTTTGCAATTACTATCGAAGGTTCATTCAAAATTTTGCAGAAATATGTATTCCTTCGAATAAATTAGCGAGGAAAAATGTGAAATTCGAGTGGTCACAAGAGTGCGAAGACGCATTTCAGGTCTTAAAAAGTGCATTAATCAACTCACCAATTTTAAAATATCCAGATTTTAATAGACAGTTCATATTAACTACAGACGCTTCGAATAGCGCATGTTCGGCAATTTTAAGTCAAAATTACGAAGGGATTGACCTACCCATCGTATTCGCATCACGCAGCTTCAAGAAAAGCGAGCTTAACAAACCCACCATCATAAAAGAATTATTAGCAATTCATTGGGGAATCAATCATTTTAAATGTTATTTATATGGTTCACCACATTTCATAGTAAAAACAGATCATAAGCCACTAACGCATTTATTTGCAATGAAAGACCCGACATCGAAACTAACGAGAATAAGAATCGATTTGGAAGAATACGATTTTGAAATACAGTATGTAAAAGGTATAGAAAATTACGCGGACAGTATATCGAGAATATCCATTGAAGAACTTAAGGATTTATACATAAATAATTCACATGTCTTGGCAATCACAAGAGTGCAAACAGCGAAGGAATAAAGTGGAAACAAAAGAAGTAAGAAAACAAAAACCTGCAGTAGTAAAAGATTTAAATAACATTGAGGCACATAAATTCCCAATTTTACACTTTGAAAATAACCGTATCTCACTTAGGATGAGCATCCGGATCAAAAACAAATTTAAATTTAGTGATAGAAATAGGAAATCAAAGGTTAAAAAGTAGTCATGTATGTATATGCGACATACCAAAAACGGTACAGCAGAAAGAAGAGATCCAAAAGATATTAGAAAGATACCACAATGATCTAATGTTTGGGGGACATGTAGGAAATAATAGGTTATTGAAGAAACTAAGAGTAAATTTCAAGTGGAAAAACATGGAGAAAGACGTAAGGAAATACGTAAAAAATTGTCATAAATGTCAAGTGAATAAGGCAAAGCCCAGTCACAAAGAAAAATTTGTCATAACAGATACATCTATAAAACCGTTTGATATTATTTACATAGACACAATAGGTCCGTTTGTAGAGAGTAACAACGGAAATCGTTATTGCATTACGATATTATGCGAATTAACTAAGTACGCAGTTATGATACCAGTTCAGAATAAAGAAGCACACACAATAGCAAAAGCAATTTTCGACAACTTTATACCAAATTACGGATTGATGAAAGAAATAAGAACAGATCAAGGGACGGAATATAAGAACGAAATAATGAAGAATTTAGCAGAACTATTAAATATAAAACATAATTTTTCAACAGCATATCACCACCAAACAATAGGCAGTTGCGAAAGATTACATAGGACATTTAACGAATATATAAGAAATTTTATCAAAGATTCTAGGGATAATTGGTGTGAGTTTGTTAAAATGTTCGCATATTGTTATAATACAACATCAAATACGTATCACGGATACACTCCTTTTGAGTTATTATATGGGAGAAAACCCAATTTGCCAGAATTTTTAAACGTAAAAATTGAACCGTGTTACAATCTTGAAAAATATGATAATGAATTAAGATATAAATTACAATACGCTAATGAAAGGGGCAGACAGTTTTTAATAAATGATAAATCAAGTAGAGTTAATAATAGCGAAAATGTTTCTTCACCCGTAAATTTTAAAATAGGGGAATTAGTTATTCTAAAAAATGAAGCAAGAAACACATTTGATTCACATTATCTAGGTCCGTTTAAAATAACGGGAGTCAAGGGGGAAAATTGTGAGATTGCATCTCCAGACAAAAAACAACAGACTGTTCATAAGAATCGATTGATTGTATACAAAGAGCGGAAACAATTGTAAATAAGTGAAGTGTGTTGATAAACGAACAAGTAGTGTTTAGTAAACAAAGGCAAAACAAAAACATTCATAAAAACAGTTTTAGGTATAAGTGTTATCGAAAAATTAAAATGATAATTTTTCTCTTCCAAGAGGGGATGATGTAGTGATCCCTTAAAAGACATTGAAGACAAAAGGACACTAACTTAGAAATAATATTTAAATTCAGGTTAATATTAATTATAGTATTTAAGGAGCATCGGCCGGCCATAGTCAATGTCATTTACCAAGGAAAGATTGTTTTTGTTATTTTATAAACAGACATGTATAGTTCACAGGCCGAGGTTGGATGTGTAGAAAAACACAACTATGTTTCCTATATAATGGGTGTGAACGAACCAGGATGATATTATGATTGTTATTAATACTTTGAATAAGTCGTTTTGATATTTATAGTAGTGTAATTTTAAATGTATTAAACTTGAACCCAGTGATTTTATAAATGTGTTATTGTTTATTCTGTTCCCGAACACAGGTTGCTGGGTAAGTGGTTTCCTCCATAATAATATGCCTTTATGGTAACCGTCGAGTATACGAGGGACCCTTACTAAGTAACCACCACAAATAAAATATTAATATCGAGGTCAAAACTTAGATAAACATAGAGGGCAAACTTCTAAAAATTTACATTTTTTCAGATTTGGAAAATTCAAAATGGCGGCTGCGCAAATTGGAAACAATTTTTTTTCAATCGCGTCTAAATTTATGAACATTACCGATATTGGAAAACGGTTTGTTGCAATCGACAGAGTGAAAGTTATATTTTTATGAATAACGAACAAAATTTTTAAAAATTTTTTACATAATTTTTTAGAACATTTACCGAAAATAAAAATTTTTCCATCTAGTTTTTTCGCATTTTGGCGTTGAAAAATTCGTTTAAAATATGTTTTCACGTTATAAATATGTGTATCTTTGAAAGACGAGTATTTAAAAAAAAATTTTAAATGCGACGTTTACAAGTTGAGATAAACAAATTCAAAGTCTGTTATATTCTGTGATAATATTGATTGAAATTTTCAAATTTTGATCACTTCGCTAGGTTGTCGAATCCCAACTCAACTTAAACACAAATTTCCATTTTTCTACCGTCAATTGGTCCATTCAAAAGAGAATAGTAATCCTAGCTCGCTCGGCCAAACGGTGCGGCGGCAGCTGCTTGGCTTTGTGGTGGGGGGACAGCGCTCGTTGAACGAAGTTGAACGAAGCTCAAGCTCTTATTTTGGTTTTCTTTGTAAATTTTTTGCATTTGTGGTATGCTAATAGTGTGGTTATTATCAACCATTACATATTGCTAGAAATAAGGGACAATGTATAATTTATATCTATAAATCCATTTATTATATATATTATACATAATTCGAAACGTAGATACTAAGAATGATATTTATTTACAAATTAACATCTATTTTCTACAAATTCTCGCCCTTCTTGGTCCCTGAGGAAATGTCTCAGTACAATTTTCCTCGTCATTATCATTAGCAAACAAATCCTCATCGATATTATTGCTACTATCAATTACAAATTCACAATCAACTAATTGAGTCATATCAAAATTTAGCTCATCACTCAGAGATTCATTATCATCCTCGTCATTGTCAAATACCGTACTTACAATTTCGATGTTACAACAGTTTTTGCCTTCGCAATTTTTACATAATATCGTAGAATGTATGCCAACTTTTTTACAACCACACCTGGTAGTAGAGCACCCTGTGGTACAAGAACACGAAATAATGTTCAATAATTCGTCGGGTACAAGTACGTTGTCAGTCATGTTAGTAAGGGTATTTTGGGCGTTCGAAGAGAATTAGCGCTGACCCCCATTTTAGGTGGTCTGAGCTGTGCTTGCAAGCTGCGTCGCAAGCTCCAGTGAAAATTATTAGACAATCTAGGAGAGTGATGCTGGGTCAATATATTTTCATTTAAAAATGAAAAATCAGTTATGGGAAAGTTTTGATAGTTAACAGATTTTTCGTCATTACTTTCCCGGACTACAATGCCTTCTGATGTTGCGTGCATTTTAGAGACTGATTCTTTGGAGTATATCGCATCTATTCCCCAGTCTTCCATTCTCTACAGCTTTTAGCTTTTTACATACTTAGATAAAAAATTTCAATATATTGAATATATTGAATATATTGAATATATTGAATATATTGAATATATTGAATATATTGAATATATTGAATATATTGAATATATTGAATATATTGAATATATTGAATATATTGAATATATTGAATATATTGAATATATCGTTATGAAAGTCATTTCTTTGCCCTATTTACCGATATAATGTGACACATTTGACATTACACTCTTCTGTTGCTCTCCTGAGTGTACAGTTGTCTTCACAAACCAGTTTAACAGCTCTCTCCATTTGTTCGTTGATAAAGGTACCAATATTGGTTTTCCTTGCTCGGTTTCTCATGTTTCTCTAGAAAAAGAAATTATTTTGTTTTGTCAGTGTAGTCCTGCAGAAAGATAAGTTTATATAATAATAATCTATAAATGATATAAATATAAAATATACTACCATATTGTTAAGCACTATTACATATTTGGGAATTTTATTACCCAACCGTTATGCTGGGGCACAGTGGAACATGTTCCAGTGTGCCCCATTTTTTTTGTTTCAGTGTGCACGTGAACAATGCAGTTTAAAGAACCCTATTGTGGAAAAGCAGTAAGTCACAATAAATCGAACAATATGGTTTTTGATACTTCAGAGCACATTGTTACTTATATTCAAGAAGGTACTAATAACAAACACATAATAAACCTACGCCAAATAAATATATTGATAAAATGTGTATCTACTTTAGTAACCTTTTTTCTCCAACCCCACACAACTTTGTAAAACTCGTCACATACAATATGCGCGGTACTCGGCAACATCCGTAGTTCGAACTATATGATTATACATCCTACCCTATGCTAGTGTTGCTGCTTTAAGCAAGACTAAGGTAAAAAATTAAACCTCATTTATTATAATAGTTTCACAAGATGTTAAAATAATATACTGGGTGTTCCATTTAAAAAATCCTAATGGCACTGGACCAATTGGACAGGCTTATTTCAGTAACATGTTTGCATGGAACCCAAAATCAAAAATTAGATACAAAAGTAAAAGAATGTTTTGAGATGTACAAAAAACCAAAGTAACATCCTAGCATCAAATCAAAAACAAAAAAATAAAAAAAAATTCTGGTAAATTTGTGAATTTTCTTAAATAAATGTTTTAATGTACGATTTAGAGAAAAATGTTAAATACAAAAGTTGTAGAACGTGTGAAGGTCTCTAAAAAAGCTTGGTAACTTTTTTGCGTCAAAAGAAAAACAAATACGATTTTTTTTTCACCTTTGACAGGCCGTCATTTTGTTTTTACTGGGCTGATTTGGCTCATTAACGAACTCGTTCAAGATTTTAGCCCAACCGATTTTTGTAGCGAGTTTGGTTTCGATCCGTCAAAAAATACGCCCTCTATCGTGCTTACAAATTCCGTTATATATATATATATATATATATATATATATATATATATATATATATATATTGAGATGATATATTCAATAAGATATAAAGATTATAGATATCAGAGAGTAGTAAGATAAAACAATTATAAAATAACATGTGACAACAAAATTTAGTTTTTTTAGAACATTCAGTTAACAATAGGTTTAAATATAATACCAAATATAATATAAATTCAATTTGATTAGTAGTATATAAAGTATAAGTATAGTAGCCAAATTTCTTCAAAATACTAAGTTGATTTAAGTTCAATTTACAAAGTTATTGATTGGATCATAACTTTAAGGAATCTAAAGTTTCATACTAAAAGTTTGTCAAATATATCAAATCTATAGAACTCATGAGTCATGTCCGTAGATTTGGAAAATTGTTGGTTAAAATATCTATAAAAAAAATATTTCAGATAAAGATATTTAGTTTAATAAAACCTATGCAATGAATGTGACATCTAAATATTTCATAAATAAAGTTTCTAGTTTGAAGGAAAATTAAAACAAAACTTAATTAAGATCACTCAATTTAAAATTTAGAAATAATAATGGAAAATATTATATGTGGAAAGAATTATAAATTTATATTATAGCGTATGTAGAATAAACAAGAATGTAAAAATCTTTTTGATTACAAAATATAAAATAAATAATCATTTGTCAATATTATTTCTCTAAACTTTATAAATTCTAAGTATTTCTTAAGATATCAAATTAAATCTCATTATAGTGTAATCAAAATTAAATAAATAAGTCAGATCAAAATCATTACAAATTATCAATAAAATAATTTCACGTTACAAGTTAGCATAAGACAGAACCTTAAAAGAAACCAAGCTCAATTAATTAATTTAACGGAAGCGAGACATTAGACATTAAAGATTCTTGTTAGCGACGTAAAAATTTTAAGAAATCTGTATTTGTATATAATGTCGATAAAAAAGGGAATAAGAAAACATGGGACAGAATGACCAACTGATTATTACTAATGATTATTGACAAATGATGAAGAAGGAATTTTATAAAAATGGTAAAACAAATGAAATGTTATTTTAAATTGTAGCGAATAACGAATTAAATGTGAAACAAATTGTAAACATATGCTTTTGAATATTTCTGTTTTACAATTGCCATATATCAAAATTTGAGCTGACCAATCAGAATGACTACTTGATGGAACTTTCTAGAGTGTATAAAGCTTCCGGTTATCAACAAAGGGTTGTGAAAAGGAGGATGACGAGAAGAGAGTAAAACATGAAGCCAGAGTGATGAGATGTTTTAAAATGAGTAAATAAAAATTGATAATAAAAGTGAAATATCGTAGCAGTTAAGAAAAATAAAATTAAAAAAAAACTTTATATAGTGCACAAATTAATACAAAGTGTAAATCAAAATTCCGAGAAGTGAATAATTGAATCCAGTTTCAAAACAAATAAATCAGAATCAAGAACCAAGGCGGCGTTAGAAGTGCGGACATTTTGTGAAGCGCTGTTACAAACAGGTTAGTGATATTAAAATTTTATTTTGGCCAAAATAAGTAATAAAAAGAAGTACTGAATTAAACGATCGTTCATTGCAAACTTAATTGAAATTTTAAAAGACCTAAATTAAATAAAAATTTGTATGTAATATTGAGAATAACAAAATCAGTGTAATATTAAATAAGAATGTTTGAAGATTATATGACTTACCAGATATTTGGTTAATAACTATAATTTGTATATGTAATAGTCTTATAAAAAATCATAATTTGATAAGTCACTAAATTTATTTTCACATTCACATATAATATATAAATATCCACTTTTACTTGCTGAAATATTTAACAATATAAACCGACACACTACGAAAAACGATTTTAAACAAACTGAACGTTTAAATAGAATTTTACCAACATAAAACTGTTTTCTGTGATAAAAAAAAGGTTTTTTGTATCTGCACGTGTTTCTTTAGAAGCTTTAAGAAAATATTAGATTTATGTAAATGAGTTCATAGGCGTCACATTTATTTTGTAACCATTTCGTAATATGAATTAACATAAAAATTTTAGAATTAAAATTTTGTTTAATTGCTATCTAATTTCCGTTTGAGACTAATCACCCTGAGATTAATTAGGTTTCATTAACATTAGAAGAAGAGGAATTTTAAAATAAAAAAAAACATTAAGGTAAGAAAAATTAATTCAATTTCACTGGGCAAAACATGTATAAATAAAAAATTTTAGTAACGTTAAAACAAATAGATTAAATTGGCATCCTAACAATTAAGTACAATACATTAATTAAGACCTAATAAACAATTAAATTTCACTCATTAAAAATAAAAATAATATAGTAATATATATATATATATATATATATATATATATATATATATATATATATATATATATATAGGATTATTTTTTGTGGGTTTGTGGCAATGATACCAAGTGTACTCTTTTAAATATTTATTCTACGAGCTTTCGAATACAATCGTATTCATTTTCAAGTAATTATTTAACGAGATTGCAGGTAAAGTTGTAAAATATATGTATAATAAATCATTTCAAATAGTATCCAAAAATTATTATAAAATTTCAAAAAACAATATATCTAATTTATAATAATTTTTGGATACTATTTGAAATGATTTATTATACATATATTTTACAACTTTACCTGCAATCTCGTTAAATAATTACTTGAAAATGAATACGATTGTATTCGAAAGCTCGTAGAATAAATATTTAAAAGAGTACACTTGGTATCATTGCCACAAACCCACAAAAAATAATCCTGATTATTTAGTTGGCAAATAATTAATTTAGAATTATATATATATATATATATATATATATATATATATATATAATCTTTGGAACGGAGGGTGATTTTGGCATCTAGGAACACCAAACGGAAAAACTGCATTGAAATTTTTCCGAAGTCGCGTCATACTCTACAATAGCCCTATTTCATTCTGAAGTGAGCCTAAAAATGAAGTTTTTGCTAAATGGATTCTCCTGTATTATTGCTTATCCAAAAAATACCCCGAACCCCAAACGAAACTTCTAATGTATTCAGACATTTCAGCCATACTTTACCTTCGTACTTACCAAAACAAGTTTAGTTACTTATCACTGATAACGTTTAATACAATTTTCTCCGATATATCACGGACTTTTTTCGAATTGCACCAGTCTTCGAATCGCTTATATTCTTTTTCGTATCTATTGCGGGATTTAGCGGGTACTAGGGTTTGTATTGCGTTATTTGCAGCAAGTTCTATACCAGAATCCACACTTTCATAGTCGGAACTCATGTCGATACAATTATACCAAATTGAAGTGAACGCGTCAAAATTGACAGTTCGCAAAATAAATCAACAATGAGCGTACCGGTTGCTTGTTACATAATTCTAATAGCATTAATTTCAGGAATGTTGACTAATTTTGAGTAAATAATTAACATTATTGGTAGTAGGTAAAATAATGTACTATATTCGTATCGTAAATTCATATTACGATATTCAATGGGTATCAAACTCGGCCTTACGGCCTTGATTGACCAATTTCACATCTCATTTCGTAATATGAATCTTTACGACACTCATATCGTAAATATCTATGACACATTTATTCAAATTTTTTTAAAAAACTGGCTCAGTTTCAAACAAGAAACATGATCGTTAGCTTCCTATCAGAAATGACGCTGTTGAAGTAGCTTTTCTTGGTCATCTTCTAATGGAGAACAGGCAATAATTGAGGAAAATCGCTCATGTATCTGATGTATCAGAAAGTAGTGTTCAGCGGATTGTCAAAAAACATAAATTTCATTCGAGCAAGATGAAAATGGTTCGAAAAATGAACGAAGATGATCCGGATCGAAAATTATAGTTAGTGAAAACAGCACTCAGCGGTTGAATGATGACGCAGATTTATTTTACAGCTTTTGTTTTTCCGATGAAAGTACACTCAAAATTATTGACCTTTACCCTGACGTCATCAATATCTGATAACATGACCGACAAATGTCAAATTATTTTGTTCTGTTCTTCACTAGTAATAGAAAGAGGTGCATGCCACTTAATAATTATGTCGGTTATGTAATCAGATAATAATGACGTCAGGGTAAAAGTAAATAATTTTAAGTGTACATATTACTAGAAATGTTGCGACGAGGGAAGCATTTGAGAATAGGCTGTATCATTGGATGGAAGTTGGAGGTAGGAACAGTGCATTCGTTAAAAGTAAATTCTTTTTTTAGAACTATTGTTGTTTTCTTTTACAATAATCTAGGAAGGTTTCTCAAGAGAGAGTCGTTCGTAGATAATGAAAACTGCTTCAAAATGATGTGTTACTTACTGCCCCTTGCCATTTAAGGTTTTTCAAGGGGTTTTTCTGGGCGCTAAAGGGATCAAAAAATGAGTTTGAAAATACTATAAAAATAGAGCCCCCTAGGTTAAAATTGACCTGTATTGGTATTTTTTCCAAATCTGAACATAACTCGAGATAGTGTGGGATACAATTTTTACTTGGGACACCCTGTATATAGAATGCAATAGATCTCGATATATATAAATATCTTGGAATTCCAATGGTCAGATGTAAAATCGAAATGAACGAAAGAGAACACGAAGAACGGATCCATCTAGAAAATTCACTGGTTGACAACCATCGAATGTATTAGGTTGGAGAACAACGCTATTGGAGCTAGTATAGTGTTATACATAAGATCAGAATACTGCGCGGTTGTTAGATTGTTTGATAACAAAAACCACTCATTTGTAAAAACACGAATTTTCAGATATTAATAATTAGATGTACATTTTTGGTTGAATTCACTAGACCAGTATGAGTAATTAATTAAAAGCACAATTCTTGAAATTTTATGACAAAATTTTATATACATAATATAACAATCCTTACACCTGTATTTAAACAATTATTTGATATATTATAATCGTGAAATCTCTTGAAAAATTTGCTAAAATTAGATCAGGCAAGAGTAGCAGTAAATCCATGATAGGTAAAACAATATACTTGTATGCAATAGTTGATGAAAATAAATATCTTACAACAAGAGCCACGGACATTTCTTTCAACATCCGTTTGAAGTGATTTCATAAATAAGGAACTGAAAAGTATATTTTAAAGCTTTCCAATAACACCGATATATAAACTGACGAAAAATCTCTTCAAACTGAAATATTATTCTGATAGTGTCTAAAAATAAAAATAACCTTTAAGCCAACCCTTCTAGTCGAAAATTAAATTCTTGCCATTTGGAGACGCTTTAAAGGCGATCATGACTAGAAACCATGTGATCCGTGTCACAAGAAGACGTGTATGCCGACGTCGACGTTACCCAATATGGCTGACGTTTCTCTTAAAAACAATGGAAATGTTATTCTTTTGTATATTTATTATTCGCGTTTTTTACGAACGACAAAAATGTCTCATATGTAGGAGCTTCGAACATCCTGTTCGCTGTTGTTTTAACTCGGAACACTTTGATGTCAAATAACAATACGATTAGCTCTTTTCAGAGTGGGTGATGAAAATAAATAATCTGGAACAAAGGAAAAGCAGTCCTACGTTCAATTGAATTATTTGGATACGACAATTATTGAAAGCAGAGAGAAAAATAAGTATTTCTTCAATGAAATCATTGAATACAAGAAAATGAGAAACAAACATTATTTTGTTATATTTGAAGAATGGGGGTTTTGGGGAACAATAGAAATAGTGATAATTTATATATGATAGGAAAACTGAAAACTAATGAAAATGTTTTTGATAACGTTAAATATGAGCGATAACCGTCAATATTATTCCTAAGAACTCAAGAATGGGAAAAAATTATGAAAATGTTTTTGCGGCTCAGTAATTCACAATAAAATCAAAATTCCGAAGTCCAGTAGTCTCTACCTACAACTTTAATTTGTTCAAAAATAAATACGGAACAAACAATAGCTAGGCTTCCACTTATTAGATATCGAAACCGCCTAATAAAAAACAGTACAGGTTATTGTTGTGGTTGCCGAAACGGGGTACGTCAAAAACACAGAGAAATAGTAAGCTTAAACGCGCTTAACCCTTTCACTGCTAACCATAAATTGACATACTACCCCTGGGTGCTGATTGCATTTTTCAAAGTGATAGTTTTTTTTTCAAAAAATTTGTTTTATATGAATATATTATTACAAAAAAAATTCTCCCACTAATTTTTTTCAAAAGAAAAATCTATGACGTTTGTAGACGTCACGCGCACTAACCGTGAAATTTGACTCCCCAATGCTCATGACTTCTACAGACGTCATGGAAAACCATTACAATAACTTCCTTATAAACTTGTAAACTATTCCCTATAAACTGAAAAAGTTGTTTTAAATTTGAACTTTGTAGACGTAAAAGAAAATAAAGTAAGTCCTGAAACATATTATGTTGCAAATAAAATCACAAAAACATTGAAACGAACATATGATACACATAAAAACATGAACTAAAATTAAACGCAATAAAAAATTAAAATATCAATAAAATAACATTGAAATAAACAAATGTCAAATTCAAAATGTGCACACCTCAAAAATATAGAATCATAAAAATAAATAACAAAGATACCTTGCAAAAAACAAAAAATTCAATTCACTTATTTTTATGGTACACAGAAAAGCAAGCGCCAGTAACACACAAAGCTGGTTTTGTGGGGCATGTGACACAACAATAAGCTGTCTCTCTTCATATTTTATTTTTGTAGCAAACCACACATCGTCGATGAGAAACTTTCCTTGCTCCAGTTGAAGCATTTTTCTCCAAAACATGTTCGATATTAGGCCTTGCAGGGGCAAGTTCTCGAACAGTTTTTGTTACTGGCAGCAACTGTCGTATGATATGCAGGCGGAAATCATAGAAAGGCATTCTTGAATTGGGACTGTATTTCATGTACCATCGAATTGTTTTTCGTTCGAGTGGGTAGTATGCCATCATCTGGTCTTTTTTATCTACGCCACCCATGTTCTTGTTGTATTCAAAAATAGGACGGGGCTTCTGCCGAATTTCATGTCGTCTGTTTTCAAATTCCACCATTGAATTATCAAATTCTGTGCTTATATATGTGACTTCTCGTTTATCGCGCCACTGGCCGATCATTACACCATTTGCGTAACGAGCTAACGTTTCTCCTTTACCAAGTTCAGTATTTTTATATCAGGTGGAATGTTCTGTCTGTTTCTCCGTAGGGTTCCGGTGCAAGGGGTTTTTCTCTGTAACAGTTGAACAGCTAAATCATAACTATTGTAATAGTTGTCCATATAAGCTGCATGACCGGCGTCCAGGTTTTCATCCATCAGATGCATGACAACCTTGCTGGAATGTCCCCTGCCACCACAATCATCAAGTGTACCTGTGTACACAGAAAATTTGATGATGGTTCAATCGGGTTCTGTTAACACATATAACTTAATCCCGTATTTGTGTTTTTTATTTTTAATATATTAGTGAAATGCAAGTCTGCCTCGCCAAAGCAACATTGACTCATCAAGAGACAAACACTTGTCCGGATAGTAGATCTCTACCATTTCATTATTGAAATAATCAATAAGGGGACGTATCTTGTAGAGCCTGTCCTCCAGCACAGGTTCACCATCCGCAGGATTTTTTTTTTGAAATGTAAACATCGATAAATTAGGAGAAATCTGTCTCGGCTCATATTTGCACTGAATATCGGTATATCAAACAGAGGATCTTTTCTCCAGTAATCTTCTACACGACTCAACTGGATAGTCCCCATATGTGTCAATAAACCAAAGAACGTTCGAATTTCCTCCCCTGTTACATCCTTCCAGCGACTAATACGTGAATTTTCTTGAGATCCTGCTTTCATGAAGACTTCAATCGCATGCTGATTAGTTTCCAGTGCAATTAATTCAAAGAAAGTTTCATTTACGGAAAGGTTAAAAAAGTCTATAGGAGCATCTCCTTTTGGTACAACAAGCAGTTGCCACGCTATTTCAAAATTAAGTTGCTGAACAGCAGCAAGTGGCGTATTTTCCCAAGCTATGATTTCACTATTATTGCTCCGCTTCTGTTGGGGTTGAGGCATATGTAAACTATTGTCTGATGAAGATTGGGCTACTTCGGTTACTGAAAAGTCTTCTTCATGTTCGTGTTCGTCGTCTTCCTCTCCATCTTCTTCATCAGAATCAAGCCACCCACATTTTCTTGATTCAGCTGCTAACGAAAATATCGGAGCGTCTAGTTCATCATTAGAGTTGTTCAGAATAGCTAACAAGTGTTCATCACTGTATGAACCTTCTAATTTACGTTTTCTACCTACTTTTGGTGTGCCGACTCCCGACGGTCCCGGTAAAGATTCGTCCATTATTTAAATCGAACTCACGTGGTAAATACAATAAAAGATACTACTAGTAGGTGCTCAGAACGACACAATGCGTTTCTGGTCGATGCTCACTGAACACTGATTCATTTAACACAGGTATAGTTCGCGACGTCTTTGAACGTCATGCGCATGGCAGTCTAGCTATGCTATGACGTTCTTAGACGTCATCAGCAGCGAAAGTGTTAATACTGAATAAGTGTTAATGTAGTTGTAGAGTGGGGAGTATCCAGTGAATATAGAGAATTAAAATAATGGAAATTTTAACTAGCCATTGCTTGTATGATCTATGACTCGAATTTCAATAATGTTAGAAATTTAACAATAGACAATAATGAAATGATTGAATATGGGGAATATTATGTATTTAATTTAAGCAAATCATTTCGTATTTCGTATAAGGAAGAAGTTTAATAGGTAGATAAATCATAGGAAATGCTACTAAGAAGATTTCACTAAAAATATTGAAATATTAAGGTGCGTACACATCCCAGATAGCACCAGATATTCATGAGATGTTCTCACAGTCTTCGATTTGGAAGATATATGTATGTATATCCAAATATTTTAGGGTTATTCTGGGGATATCTAGAATATCTGTGGGTATACCTAAATCGAATATTCATTGTAAGTCCAATTGGAATATCCTCAGATTATTCTTTTTAGAATAATCGAATCAAATAATTCTTAGATTATTGATTTTTGTTCAAACTATCTTTCTGTTCCATGGGCATGCGTCAGTACATGCAGTTGACGGTAACGGCCAGTGAAAAATGGTGGTTCGATCATAATATAAGTTATTGGTGAAATAGTAGTAGTATGATTAATTATTTTTGATCCTTAATTAATCAGTCAATTTTTTGCCAGTGTGAAGTTGTTTAAATATATTTCTCCGGTGTATCCTATGCTACGGGTGGAACTAATACATACATACGTTTTATTGTATTTTTTCAATGTATGTTGATTTATCAATGCATTTTTCAGAAAATTATCTATTTGCTACTGAAACTTCCAATAAATGATGAGACAAAGTTTGAAGAAGAATCCTATGAATTTTGTGTGAGTTGAACATTCAGTATTATATCAAAATCAAAATGAAACTGCCTCGAAATATTGGAGTATTTATGTGTTACTTTTTATATTTTAGAGCATGAAAATATTAAAATAATTGTTGATTTCCGAATTTTTTGCAAAAAAATCAATAGATAAATGTTTTCAATTGTAATTTCATCTTTCATCATATAAATTATATATTTATATCATGTTCTCCTCACCTGCATAACTCCCAATAGCAAAAGTATGCTTGTATCTGAGTAGAAAAGTATCATCGAATTTAGGATAGAGGGAGATACTACCTCGATTCCTAGGATTCCTACAATCCGAAATCCTCGAAATACTGATAGGTCTCTTTACAAGACCAATCTGAAGTACAATTTGTAACAAGTGAATGGGGTAAATCACCCGCACTACGACCTGGAACAAAGAATCGAACAGATCAGTGAGGCAATAGTGGAAGCTTTTCATTCCAATTGCTCACTGTTGAAAGCTCGTTCAGAAAAGGATGCCGCTTGGTCGAATGAGAACCTGTCAAACTTCAGAAAAGGGGTCCGTCGGCTCTTTAATAGAGCCAAACATGACGGTAATTGGCAGGGGTACACGGAAAAGCTTACTTAGTACAATAAAGAGACTAGAAAGGCTAAAAGGCTTAATTTTCGAGGCTTTTGCGAAAAGATCACTTCCGCTCACACAGCGGCCAGACTACAAAAGTTCTTGGCAAATGGGGGAACTAACCCCACAATGTCGTTGAAATATCCAGACGGATCATACACGGAAGGTGAAGAGGAACGATCGATTCTTCTTCTTAGAACCAACTTTCCAGGTAGTGAACCAGCAACAAGCACTGACATAGCAATGAATTACACCAAAAAATTCCGCAAGGAAGATTGGGACATTGCTAAGAAAATATTTACCAGACAACGGTCGGAATGGGCAATAAGTACCTTTCAACCATATAAATCAAAAGGAGTGGATGGAATACTTCCAACACTCCTGCAGCAAGGGATAGAGGAGATTCTTCCTCACACACTGAAGATTACAAGGAGCAGTCTAGCAGTGGGTCTAATACCTAGAAAATGGAGAAGGACAAGGGTAACCTTCATACCAAAAATAGGAGAAAAAGATGGGTACTAACCACCGATCTTTTAGACCCATCTGTCCAACATCGTTTCTACTCAAAACGATGCAGAAAGTAGTGGATAACTGCATAAGAACAGAGTACCTGGAGAATATACCACTTCATAAATGTCATCATGCGTACAAAGCGGGTCGATCAATTGAGACGGCTCTGTATCAGCTGACCGAAGTCATCCAGAGAACTCTGAACAATAAAGAAATCGTAATGTGCGCATTTCTGGATATATTTGGGGCCTTTGACAACACAACTCATGTGTCTGTCAAAGAAGCACTAAAAAGGCGAGGAGTAAATGGAACCATTGTAAAATGTATGAGTTATTGACGACGAGGATAGCTGAGACACAGGTGGAGAATCAAACCACCTCAGCTAAAGCCACTCGGCGGACACCTCAAGGGGGAGTGTTATCTCCCCTTCTATGGATTCTGGTAGTAGATAAAATGCTCTACAGGCTAACGGAGCTTCGCTTCGAATGTATCGGCTATGCTGATGACATAGTTCTAATAGTCAGAAGCAAGTTCGAGAGCACATTGTGTGATTTATTACAAAAGGGCCTCAGAATCATTGAGCAATGGTGCTTGTCAGTGGGGCTAAACATTAACCCAAACAAGGCCATAGTAATTCCATTTACCCGGAAAAGAAACAGTTCCAGCCATGAAATCCATATCTTTAAAAGGGGAAATCATAGAATGGAAATCAGAAGGTAAATATCTGGGGATAACCCTATACAGTAAGCTTCTGTGGAATAAGCATGTTGAAATAACTGCTAGTAAAGCTATAAGAGCTTTGATGGCGTGCAGAAATTTAGCTGGTAAGAGGTGGGGCTGTAACTCAAAATTACTGCGATGGATGTACGCCATGATTGCGAGATCAGCAATTACGTATGAGGCAATAGTTTGGCATACAAAAGCAAGTCAGTACATCATGAGGAAGACCCTCGACAAAGTTCAAAGGCTTGTCTGTGTGTGCATCACTGGAGCTATAAGAACGTGTCCAGCTTACAGATCTCAAACATCTACATCTGGTGATAGAAAGATCTCCCCACGAGGCTTCTTATAATATCTAAGGAAGGTTCAGGCAATGAGAGTATTAAAAATCAGGAAGCCTGGTCCTCTCTAACAAAATACATCTCATCAGCGAATCTTTCCAGTAACGAAGTGACCAAGAAAGTAAGTATCGAAAGGAATTTTACTACGATGCTAAATAAGAGGAGAGACTGGGACAGGGAACACACCACCCAAACTCCTAAAGAAAACACCATTAGATGGTATACAGATGTTTCAAAAACCACCACTGGAGCAGGCGCTGGAGTATTTGGGCCTGGCATCAGATACTCATTATCGGTATGCTCCTTCCCGATCGTCTTTCAGGCTGAAATACTTGCGATCGAAAGATGCGTGGAAATGAACCTAGAAAGAAACTATGAGAAATGTGACATATCGATCAATTCTGATAGTCAAGCAGCTAACAAAGCATTGAGCTTCCATGTCATTGACTCAAAGTTGGCATGGGAGTGCCGAGGAAAACGTGAAGAATTAGGCAAGAATAACAGGGTCTCTTTATTCTGGGTTCCTGGCCACTCGGGAGTCACGGGAAACTAATAGGCCAATATACTTGCCAGGAAAGGACCACAAACACCCTTTATTGGCCCGGGGCCTTTCTGTGGTCTAGGAAAATGCTCCTATAATAAAGAGTTTCGGAAGAAGGAGGAAACCGAAAGAGAAGCACTCTGGCGGTGCCTTCCCGGGCTGGAACATTTCAAAAAGTTCCTGCGCGGAACTTTCACACTGCTAGATCCAAAAAATATTTGTAGCTCAGTAAAGATAAGCTACATCTCCTCACGGGCTTTCTTACAGGACACTACCGCCTTATGAAGCACCTAATGAGAATAGGTCTAGCAGAAATGGACGAGTGTAGATTCTGTGGGGAGGAGGATGAAACTCCGGATCACCTAGTTCTAGAATGCCTCACCATTGCAATCCAACGCAAGAGATGCTTCGGACAAGAAACTTGTAAGAGTGAGGATCTAACCCCGTTGAAACCGTCCCAAATATTAGAGTTCATTAGAACCCTGGAACGGGAAGGCGAGCTGTAGTAGAAGTGAGAACAGCTCTGATAGGGGGGGGGCGCACAATAAACCTTAGGTTTTAGTGCAATGTAATCCCGTTAAAATCTAATTCAATCTAATCTGAGTACAAATTCACCTCATTGCTAAAGGTACAACAAAATTTTATTTTCTCAGGTAGTCTCACGTAATTATGTTACTGAGATGTATGCTGAGTTCCTTAATCAAATTGCCTCTAATTACCTCTATTCCTTTTATTAATTGGGATTGACTAGAAATATCTACACAACTGGTAATCTGATTATTCAAAGTTAAATTAGTTCTGACATTTAGTAGATAAAAGTTATTGCTGGTCAATTGTCTAGTATCAGGCATATGTATACTGTTCACACAGATGAAAGCAGTCTTATACTTTTGTTCGTTTGTTATAACTTTGCTTATAAACCGTAATTGTTCAATTTTTGAAACCTATGATATTTTTCCTTTTTTTGAGAGTACAATCTGATCAGTAACGATCAATAAGCAATTTCACTAATGAAATTGACTGTCTCGACCCTTACTTCGTGGAATATGCTCATATTGATATTGATTTATCGAAACAATTGTCAATTTTTTAGAATTTTCAATAACTTGTATTTTATTGTGGAATTAACTAGAGACCTTGAGTTTCATTTAAAAACACTAATTTCACTCATTTCAATCCTAACACTAAAGGTATTACTCAACAGAAGTTCTTTAGACTCTAATACAAATAGACACTAACATTAGTGTGTAAGCAGTGCACTGAACTCTGCTTTACACGGACACTTATCTACTGAACTAACCCAAAGGGCTGTGTGCTCTTGAGTCTTCTCGTCTGGTTGGTGTTGTCGAGGAGCTGGATGGCCTCAACATTCACATGTTCTAGGAGACTCTGTTCATGACTCTTGGCAAACTTGGTGATCGTCTAATTAACGGTGTCAATCTCCAGATCCCGATGGAAGTCACTGTTTCAGCAGTACCTAAGAGCATTGGTGATATTTCTCAGTGTTTTGTTTTGAAATCGTTGTATGATCTGGGTGTTGCTTTCTTTGGCACAGCCCCAAAGCTGAATTCCATAAGTTCATACAGGTTTCAGGATTTGCTCATATATCAGCAATTTATTGTATATAGACAGAGTGGAATTTTCCTCCCAGTATCCAATACATTTTTCTAAATTTGAGCCCTAATTCTGTTCTTTCCTTTTTGCCTTTTTGACATGGGGTTTCCAGCGTAGCCCCGCATCTAATGTAATACCCAGGTATTTGGCTGTGTTGGCATAAGGTACCTGAGCATTATTGAGTCTAATTGGCACTGATTGGCTTCTTTTGTTAATAAAATTTATGTGCACTGATTTTGTTTCGTTAAGCTTGATTATCCATCTTCTAGTTCATATTTGATTCTGTTTCATGGTTGTTTGTAATTTGGCTGTAGCTTCGTCATGACTATTCCCGACTGCTAAGATGGCTTTGTCATCAGCGAAAGTGGCTATAGTGTTATGCTCTAAATCAGAGATATCGGAATAAGCTTCTTCCTGTTTTATTCTGAAGGAATAATCTCTGTTGTTGTCATTTGTCAATTCGCAGAGGTAACACTAATAGTCTCATTTTTGATTTTTTTGATTTCTCTTTTAAGATTCTGTGTGGCATTATTCAGCGTAGCTTTGTCCGCAAGTGCTCTAGATTGCTGCCATTTGCGTCTTAGTTTTCTCTTTTAGGTAAGTCGTTCTCTAATTTCTCTTGAGTAATTATTTCCCTTTATTCTTCCTGTTGTGCTTGGGGGTGTTATTCCATGCAGCTTGCTGTATAATCTTGTTAAATTTTTGTACTTATCCGTTCGTTCGTTGGTTCTTAGCGGAACTGAGAGATTAATATTGTTATCTAGTTCAATTTAAAAGCTCCTCCAATCAGTCTTTTTATTGACTAAATTTGGTGGGTTTTATTTTTGTATTATGGCATCACTAAGCGTGAGGAGGATGGGAGAATGGTCAGAATTCATGTCCCATGCTTCTTCTATTTTTATGTAGTTTGTTGAAATATTTTTTACCACACAGAAGTCTATGAGGTCTGAAATTTTGTTAGGATCGATTGGCTTCCCTGTTGATATTGCATCACTTTTAGTATGATTTATAGCTCCTAGCAGTTTCCTGCTTTTAGTAGTTGTTAATCTTGATCCCCAGTGTATATGTTTTGCGTTGAAGTCTCCTCCAATGATAAATATATACCCCTAGCTATTTAGGAATTCAATATATTTGTTTTTCTTGATTGCGTGTCTTGGTGAGCAGTATAATGCCGTTACATTTATCTCACGGTTTTTTGTCTTGAAGCTTACAGTGGTTGCTTGGAATTCAACTGTTTTGAATCCCAGCTCTTGGTGATGCATTATATTTTGGTTTATTATGACGGCACTTCCTCTTTTAGCTGCATTTTCTGGATGTGTGGTATGGTATACCTGATATCCTTTTATTCTGATGAACGACTCTTTAGTGAAATGTGTCTCGCTAATGAGACATATATCTATTTTTTCTATTATTTCTAGTACGGTCTGTAGTTCTTCTTGGTGTTGCAAGAGGCCATTGGCGTTCACTTCTATGATTCTATGGATGTCTGTCATTATTAAGTCTTTTGGGGATAGCTCCTTTATTGCTATATTCTAGTGTGGTAATTCGTTCGTCCAGGTTTGTTAGTTTCTCCAAGATATCTTGGAGAGTTTGCTCAATAGTTTTACTGTTTTGAATTTTCTTTTCTTCAGTTTTGTTCTTTACTGCATTACTGTAAGGTTTCCAATTTTTTAAATTGTTTATGCCAATCCTGTTATGGGGTTTTTCAGATCCTACTGCTGGTGGTGAGTTTCTGTGATTTTCTCTTTGCGGCTGATTAGGTCTTTCTGCCTTTTTTATGTTTTTGTTTTCCAATTTCTGCATCTCTTTAGCTACTGTGCACCCTCTATAATTGGTGACTGCATTTTGGTTGAGCGTATTTGGGTTGAGTACATTCACTCGTCAGGTGTTTGTTTACACATCTTACGCAGCGTGGTTCTTTTGGGCAATAGGTTTTTGTGTGTCCATATGCTTGACAGCGTTTGCATTGAGGTACTAGTTTGGGGGTAGAATGTGTACTCTTATTCCTATTATATCCCATATTTCATATATTTTGTTTACATTTTCGTCATGTCTGAAGACTAGCATGAACATATTTAATGGCTTTTTAGTTTTTTATTGTAATTTGCGGATGGCTTTAATAAGTTTGTATCCCCTCTTTCTTGAGTCCTTGACTGTTTCTTCTGGCTAGCAAGAAGTATGATCCACGTTATTAACAATTTCCTTTATTGGTCTATTTTGTTTGTTTTCATATGACAGCCATGAGTAATTGCATTCATTCAACATATTGCTAAGTCTCTTGTAGTCATCCATGTTTTCTAGATTGATCTTAGCATTTTTATCGCTAATGATTTTAATTTCGAACTTGTTGACAGTTTTGTTTCTACTAGTTGCTGACAGTCATTAAAGTTTTGGATGTCATCTACAATTATTGGCGGGGGTGTTTGCTCTTTTTTAGGTTTTTCAACTGGAGCTGGGACAGTTTACCTGTGTTCTGGAGGTGTCAAGGAAGTGTCCATTTCACGCTTCTTACGATTTCTAGTTTTAGCGCGTATCCACTCTATCTCTTTTGCTAACTCATCCATCCTTATCAGTTTGATTTTCGGCTGTCGCTTCATTTACGTTTCTGTGAACTTCATTCATTTAATTGGATTTGGAGTTGGTCCACCCTGTTAATGGCTTTTACCTTCTCTTCTTTCGATAATTGCCAACTGATATACAGCTGTTGTTCATTTTGGGAACGTTGATAGTTTTCTTGGAATAAAACATTATTTTGCTGTATTAATACCGCTTCACTTTGCGATTGTGGTACGGTTTGTTGTGAAAACATATTGACTGGGCTATTCAGTTAAATTAATATAAAAATGTATCACTTACCCAAATGACACGAATATTGATATACATCGTTACTTTTATTTTTAAATATGCTGGTAGCAACTTTTTGGTAATTAATACAAACAAGTACCTACGTGTATACTTCTTGGAAGTCCAACAACAACTAGAGTATCAGATAAGTACCAGAAATCAGGCACGAAATAATAATAATAATGAGATCTCTAGTTTTGGGGAAGTTTCAAAGATCAACTTAGAAGGAACACTGGATCAATCAACTCATTATATTCGTCCTGAAGAAGAAATTTTGAGGAAAAGCTGGATTCAGAGCATCTTTTTGTCTAGTGGTATACCTTCTTCGAGTAATATTATGAATCAAAAGCAAATGGCGTCAGATTACAGTTATTATTTGGATATATAATGTTATGGTGTTTCCAGACCACTACTCTATCATTATTATCATTAAATTTTCATCAAATAGTGTAGAATTGAAACAGTCACTTTAATTTACTAGATCCCCGAATAATGCTTCCGAGAAAATCTTGAACAGTATGCATCTAAATATTGTATAAACTTCTATAACTTCTTGTTTGTCATCAACAATATTTTTTTCCATATTTATTAATTACCAATCTCCAAAGACTAGGTTAGATGTGCCATTTTACATATAAATTATTCGTGTTCTTCTCATATAATGAGTCATTAAAATGTCTGTTACTTACGAACATGTTTTTAAATCCTAACCTGAGTGGCATTGATGATTAGGCACTAGCGCTCATGGTAGCAATATTTCGCATCTAGTAGGTGAGTGAATTTTATAACGACTCCGTCTATGCCTAAGCTCTAGCTGAGAGGGTTGGTATTGATACATTATGTTCACTACACTCTTTTATTTATTAACTTCTTACCACAATTCTGTGTATTAAATGACTTCTAGTTTGAAATTTTCTGATAATAGCACCTATACGATACGATTGACGAATATAAAGGACTTATATTCATCTTAAGTAACGTCATCAAACTTGAATACTAAAACCAATTTTGAATCAAGTTAGAAAGTATTTTTTTATTCCAATTCAAATCCGCGTACTTTTAACTCCAAACGATCGTAAACTGTCTCCCAATATACACCCCATCCCTCTCAATTTGATTTATTACATTAATATTACAATTGTAACTTAAAGAAACTGTTTACCCCCTTCCTCTTAACACTCGAGATCCGTTACCGCTACAATTTCTGTTTCATCTCTTTCTAAAAGGTTCAGTGTTCGGGTGTGCAGCTGCTGTGATTTATAGACAGCAGGTCGCTGCTGTCTCCGCCGACATTATGCAAAGTTCCGCTGATGTTTCTACTACTTTTCCCCGCCCTCTATCCCTTTATTCCCCACGCCGGACGCTTTTCCTTTTTCCAGCTTCCCCTTCATCTGTCCCAAGATAAAAATCTGCATTCAAGACTTTCGATATTTCTATTACGAGCTATTTATTACATTTTTAACACGTATAGATCGCTAAAACGTCGGTTTCGATTCAAATTTACGAAGTTTGAATACCATAATTGAATTTATTTTGAGATTTTCACAACGTGAGTCTGAGTTAATACTGTAAGATAATAATTCGTCAAACAATTCTGTGAAGTTAATATGTTGTTTCTTGTAATACACTATCTAATTTCAATATTCCGGTTTATATTGTAATCGTTTTTACAAGGTCGTCAGCCAAAAACGGGACGGAGTTGTTATCAGGAATTACAGGAACATTTCACAATAGTCTTTGAATTATCGAATTATGTTTGTTAACCACAAATGCGGCGATTGTAGTGTAGAATTTCGAAAAAAACAAATAGATACCGATACTAATCGATAGCATTACATGATTGAATAAAGAAACATGTCATTTTGTCTAGGCTGGTTGTTGATATAGCCTTTGTCTACATCGACTATAGTTGAGTATTTTCTTCCTTCAGAGAATACTTCTATTTGTCGTTTGTTAATCAAACTTCTATTGTCATATATTTTTAATGAAATTGACTGTCTCGACCCTTACTTCGTGGAATATGCTCATATTACTTAGTGTTTTTAAATGAAACTCAAGGTCTCTAGTTAATTCCACAATATAATACAAGTTATTGGAAATTCTAAAAAATTATCGAAACAATTGTCAATTTTTTAGAATTTTCAATAACTTGTATTATATTGTGGAATTAACTAGAGACCTTGAGTTTCATTTAAAAACACTAATATATTTTTAAGTTTATCCTGATGAAGTTTGTAATCACTAACGAAAGTTTGAACTTGGAATGAAGGCATTTACTTAAGAAAATAACTCAGAACTTTCATTGCTTCCTCCTTGGTTCTTTTGAGGTTTCCCACCGTTATATATATATATATATATATATATATATATATATATATATATATATATATATATATATATAAACTGTAAACAAAGTAGTTGGGATGCGGTCAACGGCCAACTACTTTGTTTACAGTTTGTTTATATAACGGTCACTACCTGGCACGTACGTTTTAAGAGATATGGAGGATAAGAGTTTTCGTGAAAAAGGTTGTACAATAATTTTATATTTTTTTGATGAAATATTGGATTTGAAATTTCTAAGACTCTATTTTTCATTTGACGGATTAGGTTGATCTTTGTATTACGTGGATGGTAAGAATGATAATTAATGTGTTTACCTGAACTTATTGGTTTTTTATACCAGTCGATTAAAATTTTATTTCCATTATTTCTTATGAATTTATTATCAAGAAAAGGTAAGGATTGTTCTGTGTTTCCTTTTTCTATAGTAAATTGTATATGAGGATCAAACCTATTGAAATAAAAAAGAATATGATCAATTTCTTCCAATGGAAGACATAAAATTATATCATCCACATATTTTTTGATGAAAAACAATTTAAATGGTAAAACAGATATAACAAAGTCTAAAATAACTATCAAAAGAAGACATGGCCAGGCGAGACGTAGCCAAGCTTGACCACTTCTGAAGGTCCAGAAAACCACTTTCGTGACGTGGAACACATGATAGTTTTCATCCTACACATAAAATTATTAGACTCTAAAATTACAGACAAAACGGTGGGAAATATTTTTACTGTACCGTTTAATGTTATGAGATGAACAAGTCATAAGCAATAGCAACTGAGTTGCTGACAATATAGCTATATTTTCCCTTTGACTTTTCAGGTAACAAATTTAGTGTAGCTTGTTTTACTTTTTGCGCAATCCCTTCCGATATAGAATAACCGTCGGATTCGTCGATATTATGTGACATGCTGTTTTCAATATTAGTTTAAATGTCAAAATAACTCTAATGGTTCATTCAAAATGAACAAATTAACCATTAGTAATTACAATTAGCTGTAGAACCTTGTATGCTCTCATTGCAGTTCAGCATTCATAATTGAACATATTGGTAATCATACTTAACAACTTAGCACGCGCACAAGTTATCTCATTTTGTGAGGTTAGAAGTTATATTTATTGTTCATTTTCTCCACTTCTTCTTTCTCTGATTTGATGGCTTTGACACATTTACATTGACAAATTATTGTTAAGCGTCAACACTGTTAATTGTTCTAGCCCATAATACAAAGAGGGCGCAACCAGAAATCAGCTAATTATTACATTAATGTTCTCTTTATGAATGCAACATTCGAATGACGTTCCGAGTTCAATTTTCCTAAGCACTAAGTGAAATTGCATTGTGAATGAAGCTTTAAGCCACAATTTGAAATTCAAAAGTGACAGCCGCGTTGTCATAATTTTTTTCAGTGGGACAACCGGTATATTACAATTTTGGATATATCATTCAAAAACCAATTCAGCAATACTACACATGTCATTATTGTATTGTGTATCAATGATATTAAGGGCTATTTATGTTTACTAAATTTATTAAAGCAATATTTTGCACTCAAAAATTTAAGTGGCTTTGGAATAAATAACTATAGTAGCTACAACATAGGTTGTCATTCATTATTGTTAGGTGAAGTTCATTCAAGAACTGTCATTAATTAGTAGTCATATTATTGTGAAGACACTATAATAATAAGTAAATAATGCCTTTAATTTTCACTTACGATGAATATGTTGACATGCTACTTATTTATGGAGAGTGTGGAAAACACAAAACTCATGCTCAAGGTTTGTACAGAAATCGTTTTTCTCATAGAATATCTCCAAGCAAAAATACTTTTGTCTATGTCGAACGAAAGCTAAGAACTGGTTTTTTTCCAAACGGTAAAAATCAAGTTCCTCGTCAAAAGACCGCTCAGACAGATGACAATGTGATAAATATTTTGGCATATCGTCAGGTAAATCCACACACTTCAATACGATTTATTGAACAAGAATTACAAATAAGTAGAAGTTCAATACAAAGAGCTTCAAAAAATCACAAATACCATCCTTATAAAATACATTTAACACAGGGTTTAGTTCCTGCATATCCTGAAAGGACAATAAATTTTATTGGAAATGTTATTACAAAGTAATGATGACCCTTCTAATTTAGAAAAACTATTATGGAGTGATGAAAGTAGATTTCATAACAATGCTATTGTTAATCGCCATAATTGTTATTATTGGTCGCAGGAGAATCCAAAGTGGTTGCGCGAAACCAATTTTCAAACAATATGGGGAATCAATGTTTGGTGCGGTTTATTTAACGGTCGTTTGATTGGTCCCTATTTTAATGAAGGAACATTACCGGGGCTAAGATACTTAAATTTTCTTCAAAAGACTCTTCCAGAATTACTTGAAGATATTCCCTTACATGATAGGCAAACAATGTGGTGGCAGCCTCACTTTTTTGGGCCAGTTAGAGAATATCTTGATAACACATTTCCTGAAAATGAATTGGTCGAAAAGGTGCAATTCTGTGGCCACCCTGTTCTACGGATATTACACCCCTAGATTTCTTTCTCTAGGGCTACTTAAAAGGTCGAGTTCATGTTACATCCCCGATTGATTTAGGTGATTTAAAAGAATAAAATAAAACAGGCATGTCAGACGTAATACTCGAAATGATTACAGCAACACTTACAAGAAATCTTTTAACAATGTTTGAACATTGTGTCAATGCACATGGTTATTAATTTGAACATTTTCTTAATTTTTTTAATTACTTGCACTTTTCAATTCCCTATGTTACGTTTTTTAATAAAATAATTTATACATATGTTCATTTAGTTGCTCCTATTATCATTACTGCACAATACAATGATGACAAGTGTGGTATCGTTGAATTTGATTTTGATTGATATATTCAAAATTGCAATACTATACCGGTTGTCCCATTTAGAAAAATTATGATGAGGTCACGTGACCCGAACTGACAGGAGGAACAGAAGTCATTTTATAATAAATATAAGCATCAGTTTCGTGTTTATATCTGCCAACTTTCATATATGTCATTTGAACTGTTTTCGACAAATGGGACTGTCAAAACGTTGTGGAACACACATATATATATATATATATATATACAGGGTGTCCCGGGACTAATGGGAAAAAGTCAGGAGAGTATAATATGAGCCAAAATAATGTCAGTACTTCATATAAACTTTTACTATGCAGGCCCTCGTTTTCGAGTTATAGGCCTCCAAAGTTTTAATTTTGAATTTGGTTTTTATTTTTATTTTTTGTACTAGTTATTTGATCTTCATAAAATTTACGGCAAAGCTATAATGTAAGTGTATGTTTATTTTGGTAAGGTAAACAGATTTACAGTATTGCATTGAAGCCAGGGACGGACTACTCGCAATGGTTAGTGATCCAAAAATTTTGCAGGTATGGCACACCTTGTATGAAATAATCGAAATTCACTTCCCCACACATTAAGCTAACGAAAAGGTACTCTTGTTGGAATTCGATAAAATAAGCCGTTTGGCTAATATTTACAGTTTTATTAATGCACTACGTACAAATCTACCTAACTAACTTATTAATACGATGTCCAGAATTTACTTGCTTTCAATCAAAATTACGAACATAACATTATTAAACCATTAAGAAAACCTGAAGAAACACAAGTTATAAAACATTAGACTAAAACTGATTCCTAAACAACAACAAAAACTAACGTTATTTTAATAAATGTTCAATATGAGCTCCTCCCACTTCCACGCACATTCTAAGTCTACGAAGGTTGTTTCTTTGCACTTGAAAGAGCAATTTCACACTATTTCTAATAACATTGCAGTGTAACACAATTCTGTCTATTAAATCTTGCCTTGTTTGCACAAGTGTTGCGTATACCTTACTTTTGAGATAACCCTAAAGAAATAAATCCATAGGATTAACGTCTCCTGATCGCGGTGGCCATTGAAAAGGGCCTCCACGACCAATCCATCTATTAGGAAGCCTTGTGTGTAAAAGCTGTCGTACATCTAAACTGAAATGAGGAGGGGCCCCATCATGCATGAACCATAAATTCCTACGAGTTTGTAGTAGCACATCATCAAACAGGTTCCATAACTCATTTTGCAAAAAACTCCAAATATCTCTGACCGGTCAAAGTACCGTCAATAAAATATGGCTGTATCAAATGATTGCCAACTATTCCTGCCAAACATTAACCATGAATCTATGCTGGATCCTAGTTTGGATAATGCCATGTGGATTCACATCATCCCATAAATGCATATTATGAGAATTTATGATTCCATCTCTGGTGAAACCCGGTTCGTTCGTAAAGAGAACGTTACTAATAAATGTGTTGTCTGCTTGTTGTTGTCGCAGAAACCACTGGCTATACTCAAGTCGAGCAGGATAATCAGCCACTGTCATACGGTGTACTTTTTTCATGTGAAAAGGATATAACAGCTGTTCTTTTAGGACGCGAAGAACAACTGATTTCGAGACGTTATGTTCTCTTGATAATTTTCTAAAACTCGATGGTTAATTATCAACTGCATTTAACAAGTCTTGTTCAACTGCCACAGTACGTATGCTTCGTACTGGACCTTCTCCAGCTTTTTCTGGCAAAAATCTTCCTAAAATTTAAAATTTTGTTTTGTATACATGGAAAATTACATTTACTTATTCATACCTGTTTCTCGTAACCTGAGATCGATACGCCCAAACATTCGTCTGTCTGGCAACGCTCTGTTTGCAAAATGTTCTTCATAAAGCCTTTTGGCCTCTAAACTGTTTCGAGAAGCCAGTCCATACATTAGATGTTTATCTGCGTACTCGATAAAAGCGAATTCTGCTATTGTAACTGTTAAATTAGGGACTTATGAATTATTGACAAGTACTGACTACGAACTATTCTACACAACGTTTGACAACTAATCCTATGGTAACTTGATAAACGGTAAAAACACTTATAAAAAGTTTTTACCAACTTTCCAATTAATAAGTCGTTAATGTTTTTCATCTTCTGCTATCGTTAAATTATTTTTTTGTAGTACTCTAGGTAAATTTTGGACATCTATTAAAGGTTAGTTTTACCTCGTTGTGTACTTATAAAAATGGTGAATGCGTAAACTGGTACGTAGTGCATTAATAAAACTGTAAATATTAGCCAAACGGCTTATTTTATCGAATTCCAACAAGAGTACCTTTTCGTTAGCTTAATGTGTGGGGAAGTGAATTTCGATAATTTCATACAGGGTGTGCCATACCTGCAAAATTTTTGGATCACTAATCATAGCGAGTAGTCCGTCCCTGGCTTCAATGCACTACTGTAAATCTGTTTACCTTACCAAAATAAACATACACATACATTATAGCTTTGCCGTAAATTTTATAAAGATCAAATAACTAGTACAAAAAATACAAATAAAAACCAAATTCAAAATTAAAACTCGAAAACGAGGGCCTGCATAGTAAAAGTTTATATGAAGTACTAACATTATTTTAGCTCAGATTATACGCTCCTGACTTCCTTCCCATTAGTCCCGGGACACCCTGTATATATATATATATGTATATATATAGGAGATAGTCTTTGCCGACTAATTAGGTATAAAATATATCCCATCCACATTCTCTCCTCTCTTTGTAAAATCGCAAGCCAAATTTTTAATTTTATCGAAAATTTCGATGACATCCATAGAACATTCGCATTTATGATAAGTCGTATGAACACTAGACGTTCTGAAACTGGTTCTCCAATGTAATCTTCAGAAAATGAATTTATTATTTAAGGAGAATAAACCATGAACGTAAATTAATACGTTAGTTCGTTTTTATTCTTTTTTCAAGTAGGGATCACGCTATAAGAAAGCTTATATAATAAAATGTATTTATTTATTCACATATTAACGTTAATCGGAACTATAAATGAAAAGTAAATTTAAAGGCATGAATTTTCGAAGACATATAATCTCGAAAATCTAAATTAATTTTATTGATTATAAAGAAATTATTCTTGAAATGTATAGTTTTCTATTTTTCAACAGTAACGTGAAAAGAAAAATGCAATAAACTGTACAAAACGTGACTTGTAAAAATCACGAAACGAAGTAACGACTATAAAGAAGCACTTAAGAGATCTTTAAATAACATAAAGTTGCTTTAAATCATATTTAAGTCAGCTGTTTTAGGCCTGAAACTGAACGAAAGAAATTAACTGTGATATTTTTCATAAAAATATAGTGGAAAGCAAACTAGAGGCGAGGTGATCTAACCAAATAAAATTTTTAATGGTAATCAAAATTTGTCACATATTAAATAATTTATTAGACATTACAAATTTATCGATAACTCATATCTTCCAAAAATAAAGTATAGTTTTTTATCTATAAACTGTAGTGTAGAATGTCACTTTAAGTTCATTTTATGCACTCTCATCTGGAATTCTTTCCCGCGAATTTAGGAGCTCGCAGTGATGAGCTGGATGACTGATTGCACCAAGACATCCGTGTCATGGGGAAACAGTACCAGTGGACATGGGATCCCGCTATAATGGGTAATTTTTGTTAGATTCTCCAAAAGGAAGATAGTCCGCATAAGAGAAAAGAAACTAATTTGTTTTGTACTAGATTGTACTTGTGCAATTAATCGCCCTTACTGTGTGAACGTTAGTTTGAATTTATAAAACATTTCTTAATAGATTTATTAAGTATTGGCTTTTAAGTGTTTTACAGTTTTTACTATTTTAATGAAAATACCATTAATGCATATTGGTTTCACGTATTGTTCCTAATAACTCGGAATCTAGACGCGTTAAAATAGATCTGTTGACTTTTATAGATTCAACAGACCGCAATTATCTCAGATTGATTGATTTCACTGCAGTTATAATAAAGTATCAAATATCTGGTGGTGTTATCAGCCTATATTTGAAATTAATCTTGTAAATATCAAAAACCTGATAATGGGTCAAAACTACGACGCGAAACTTCAAGAATTGTTAGGAAATTATGGGAAAATAGCTTTTAGTCTAGTCTTTGTTAGATTTACTCAGATAGTACTGATTTCCTGTTTACTGGAAGTTATATTTTTGATTTCTTATTTTTTTGTGCTTATTTTATATATATATATATATATATATATATATATATATATATATATATAGTTCTTCTTTTTTCGACCGGGAAATATTTATTTTTTAACGAAGATTTCAGCCGCAAACCTGAAATCTTCGTTAAAAAATATATATATATATACATATATATATATATATATATATATATATATATATATATATATATATATTAGAAAGTTCGAGTTTTTTTCTTGGACCTTAAAGTTTATATTTTTTTCATTTATATTCTCGGGAATTTTTGGTCCTGGATTAATTGAAATATTAGATGGTTTTTAAATTTATAATGTATTTCATTGACGTCTCGGTCCTTTTTGACCTTCATCAGAATATAAAAAACACTAAAAGAGAATTCGTTCTTAATATCCTAGTGTATACAATGTAAAATTATGACATACCTGTGGATTATATTCCAGTGAGTGCCACATCACATATTTAAATAAACTAAAATGAAATGAACTTCAACGATACATTTGAAAACATTTCACAAGTACTGTGTGTGTACATCAACTTTCATAGTAGTTCTGGCGTCTAAGCCTAATGGTTATTTGGGAATGTTGTTTTTCTCCCTATACGCATTTATTTCTTTTTAATAAATAGTTGTTATGGTTTTTGTTGACTTACCTACATGGAAAAGTTGTTTAATTTATTATTCTATTTTATTATATTGTTGTAAATCTTGCTTAAACATTTTGTGTCGGTTTTGTAATTTAGGTTTTTTATGTATATATATATATATATATATATATATATATATATATATATATATATATATATATATATATATATATATATATATATATATATATAGTGAATCCGTCCCTAAAACCCTCAAAACCTATAATTCTTTTTCTCCCGACACTATTAGGTTTGCGAGGGCTAGGGACTTCCTTATTCTATCCTTTCCACACTGCGGAGTTTTCAGTCTCCCATCCAGCGAGTCCCCAGGTGGCGGATGGGGAAATCCTCCCAGATATGGGGGGTACCGGCGAATTCAAATAGTCGGTACGGACCAAAAACTAGCACGATGGCGCCTGACCCAGAGCGGGCGGCTATCAATGGGTAGGTCAGGCTCAACAGCCGTAGAGAAGACAGCTGACCTAGGGAAGGAACCCGAACAAACCGAACACTTGGACAATTAATGGCAAGTACGGATAAGAAAAGTGAAGAGTATACGGTGCAGAGAAGGGAGATCTCAGTACCAGTCGAGAGTGGGGGGGGGGGAGAGTGTGCCTTACTCGGCCGTCAGAAAACAACTACTATGTGCCCGCGATAGGAAACCTCGCTGGGTTGCTGTATACAGCGTATTGCATGCAAATAGACCTTTTTGAAAGGAGAATCTCTTTACAAAGAACACTGCCTGGGAGAAGAGGATCCGTTCGGGATCTCACAGCAGAAGGCGAGACCTGATGGACTCCACCAAGAACACAACCGGCGGCAAAAGAAAACGCCTAGATAATGTCAGCATTGAGATTGCGTTGTCGCAGAATAAGACGAAAGTAGACCAGGGGACAAAAATTTTGAAGATAATAGAGACAGTAGCACTAGAACTGAAGGCTCTTATGAAGACCGCACGCGAGAGCACCAACACCAAAAAGGAAATTAGAGAAATATCTACCAAATTATTAAGACTAATTGAACAGCTCATGACAAATGAAGCACATGACACTTTGTGATGAGAGTAGTAGGCACCCTCCAAGCCCCAAGAGGTGAAAGAAGAGACTATGAAGGTAAGCACCTGTAATATGAGCATACCAACAAACGAAATACTAGTTAATAGCTCTACAACTCAAACGGACGATCTGGAAATACTAACGACACGTGAAATAGGCTCACATATAAGCAAAGGACTAAACGAAGAAACCATGATACAAATAATTTTTAAAATGTGGGGAAATTATTTTGGCTAAAAAAAACAGCTGGTATACAGACACCAATGCAGATGCAGCAATCGTACAGGAAGCGAGAAAATATCGATACAAGGCTGGAGACAGGAATTATATATATAGCTGCTATGTATCTCCAAATATAAGGCTGGAAGATTTCGAACATATAGTGAACGAGCTGAAGAATAGTATAGGAACACGCAAGAATAATTACCTGGTTTGTGGAGACTTTACCGCGAAATCAATGATGTGGAGTTCAGCAATAAACGAACAAAGAGGTGACATGCTCTCGGAATGGGCCTCAGAAGATAACCTAGTTTCACTGAATAACGGAAACGAACCTATTTTCTGCATAGGCCAAAGCTTCTTCATCATTTATATAACATTTGCTACAACCAATATAGTGCCCTCATTTCAAAAATGGAGTGTCTGTGCAGGAAAATCTACAGGCTATAACGAGGCCAATAAAGGAAGACAGCGTAAAACCTAAGACAAAAGGCTGGAGGATGGTAGCGACAAAAATGGATTCTTTGATTAGGGGTTTGCGTGATACGAATTAAAAATATCTTCCAAGTTTGTGATGGTACATTACAACGAAAAGGGCTTACATATGTTAGAAGAAAAACAGCATAAACCGCGGAAACAGTGGCAAACGAAGCTCACCTATAGACCACTATGCTTAATAAGCTGTATATACAAACTACTACAGCATCTAATAAAAGAGAGACTAGTAGAAGAAGTCCGCAGAACTGGAGGCCTCGCTAATATACAGTTTGGCTTTACAAAGAAGAAATCGACAATAAACGCTATGCTCAGAGTAATGGAAGAGGTGAATAAAGCAAAAAGCTTTGCATACCAAAATAGGAAAGTATGCTTACTCATAACCCTAGATGTAATAAACGCCTTCAACTCGGCACCCTGGCAAGAGATCGTGAAAGAACTAGAAAATAAAAAAATAGCGCTTCATGTTATACGAATGGTAAAAAGCTATTTCACAGGTAGGAAAATAATAATTGGCGAAAAAAGTACTATGGGAATGACAAGTGGCATGCAACAAGGGTCCGTGCTTGGACCCATTTTGGAGTACGTCTATTATGATGACCTACTACACCTAGACATGCTGCCGGGAATCCTACTCGTAGGATTCACCGACGACTTTGCAGTTATTGTAAGCGGCATAACGGAAAACGAAATAGTAACGATGGCAAACGTAGCGGTGCACAGTATTATAGAATGGATAACAACTAGGGGCTTAGAACTCGCCCCAGAAAAGATACAAGCAACGCTGCTGGTGAATAAAAGAATAGATAGACAGGTAACTATCAATATAAAAGACACAAAAAATAGTACTATGCCGGAAACTAAGAGCCTAGGTGTCCTCTTTGACCAGGGTGCCAAAATGAAAAGCCATATTGTGAATAAGTGCAGAAAGGCAGAAGCAACAGTTATAGCTATAAGATAGATAGTGATCATCATCAAGCAAGCCCAAACTACTCTCTGCGGTAGCTAACTCAGTCCTGATGTACGCTACGCTGGTATGGCAAGAAACTCTAAGATACCAAAAGTATAAACATATGTTTCTTAAAATACAAAGACAACTGGCTATCCGCATATGCAGTGCGTTTCGTACTGTATCGACTGAAGCACAAGGTATAATACCTATAGACCTGTTGGTGTACGAGAGAACAAGTACACCTGGAAAAGTACAAACACCAAAAATGGTGGAACGAGAAAGCACGCTAACAAAATGGTAAAGAAGACGGGAAACATCATATGATGTGAGCGCTTGGACAAAAAGACTTATACCGGACCTCAGGATATGGCACAAGAGAGGACATGGGGAGATGACATACGCATTGTCGCAGCTGTTATGTGGACATGCGTGCTTTGCCTGTTTCTGAAGATTCAAACTAAAAGACTTTCCACTCTACCAGTACTGTGGAAATTAAAATATTGACATCTACCATGCCTTCTTTGAGTGTTCCAGGTGGTAAAACGAAAGAAGAGAAGCGGAAAGAGAAGCGGATATCAACCTTACTCCAGGAAATATAGTGGGATCTATGCTAATGTTCCTAAAAATGCGGAATATGATCTCCACTATGCCGACAAACATCGCAAATAAAAAAGAATAAGACGGAAGGAGAAGAGCTACAAGAAAGAACTAGAGAAGATAGATAAAGTAATACCGTCAAGCATTTCCATCGAGATAGCGGATCTGGGGGAGGTTTTTTTAGTGGGTAAAAATCCCATGTTACATTTAATGCGAATCGATTACTTAAAATGACTGATAACCTTCTAGAACAAAAACTAGATCTAGCATCAAACACAAACTAACTTACATTATACTATCAAGTAACACAACAGGATGAGTACATAAAGCTTAGTTTGTCTGTGTTGCCAAAACTTTAAATTTGGATAATTGAAATAGGAGTACATTCTCTGAAGTGAATGTAGGAGAAGAAAATGGCGAAAACTATATACTAATGATTTTTGGGTGGGGAAAGAAGTGTGGCTTCACTTGTCTTAGAAGCGACATGTTACAGCTGAAAAGATCACAAATTTTTTGATAAATCAGAATAATTTGAGAGGTTGTTGTTGAAGATGGCATATACAAAAATACAGCCAGGTATTTATCGGATTTAAATATTTCAAATTCCAAAATGATAAAAAAAACTATTTACAATCATCCCACACGTCTCGGACATCTCCGGAGAAAAACGTTTTCAGATAATCGCAATTATCCGTTATATCACACTTTATTTGGGAAATTCAACAAACAATTTCTTCAACATTATTGAGTCCACTATTGTTACCTTCGTAGAGGTGTAGCGATTTCTTGTGCTCATTATATCATACCAAACTTTTTAAGTGCTATTCGAGTGTAGTAGCCGTGCATACTATTAAATTAATCAATGTTTGTATCTATCACCACTTAGGTTCCATAGGTTGTTTTCATTACTAGTGATTTCCATATTAATGGGATGCTATACAATTCAGTACCAACAGGTTTACAAGAAGAACCAATGGAAATGTAAGTAGTCATGCGGATGGTGTTCTTAAAATTATCCGAACACATTTTTTCATTCACCCCGTGTCGTGATTTGTATTCACGTGAAAAATCCAATACTTGGCCTATTGGGCGCGAAGCTTTTAGTCATTAAAGTGACGCAAGGTGTACGACAGAAGCTGAGTTGATTTGTTGTACAGATAGAGACCCTTCATTTACATTTCCTGACTGGAGCATACAATATATTAGTATGGTGTGCACACACCAACAGATACATATTAGTCTTCTTTTCAAAAATATACAAGCAGTAACTGTTGCTGAACTCTTAATGTTTTGTAATTAAGAATTACCCTTAGTATGTTTATGTTTATTCAGCGTGTCAACACCGAAAATATATATGAAGTCGATGCCGACGGTTTACTTTTTTATTCTTAAATAGAATGGGTGTTTTGACATTGTGATATTATTGCCAAGTGTTTAGCGCCCTGTGTCGGCTTCTTTAAAACCATTATACACCTGTGGCCTAAATCGTGGGCAAAGTTGTATTTTAAAAGACTTAAAAGATGTTTATGATGGTTTCGTGGTGGAATAAGAAATAAATTGGGGTTGTTGATTTAGCCGTTTTTATTTTACAATAAGAGAAATTTTACAATATTTCAAATGTAAAACAAAAACGGATAGAGTGAGTGTAGAAGAGATTTTTTGAGAAGTGATCTGCAAAGTCCATTTTGGCATTTTCGGTTAAAAATCAGAAGCTTTAACATTATGATTGATTCGGGTTATATCTAAATAGTTTACTAAGAATATTATTTGAAATAATTTGTATTGAATGTAGGGCGAGTCTAGAGCAAAAATTTTGCAATTGTCAATATAGATTGAAATTAATGAAATTGTTTGTTTGTATGCAAATCAGTGTTATGAGTATATTGACACGCTATTTGGGGTCATTCTCATTCAGATGAACTGATGAAAAAAAAATTTAATAAAAGTGATGGTGAATACATATTAGTAGATTTTTTAATCTAGGCAAAAATATACGAGTCTACACCCCATATATGGGGGTTTCAAATAATAGTATATTGCGTAACAAGTGAGGAAAAAGATATATTTCGAAAGAGTGCGGAAACATAACGAGTGTTTGAAATGTACTTTTCACCTAGTTATGTACACTATTTTTTCTACGACCACCTTTTCAAAGAATAATCTCTCAATAATTAGATTATTTATGAGACAGAAAAATATATATTTTAAAATCAAATTTTAATTATTTGTACCTTTGTGCGTGTAAATAAATTCCCAAATCGTAGACTCATTAACGTGTGGTTAGCCAAATCGATCATTAAACATAAAATAAGTAGTGTACAATGTGCCTAAGCCCAAGGTAATTTAAAGTTATTATCGTGTTTCAATTTTTACAAAACTTACATATTTAAATTATTGTATAGGATTCCGAGTGGTTCATGAAGCAAGTTAAATTCGTTTCGGGTTCAGTATGCGATTTTTATAGTTTATCTTTAGAAATTATAGAGAAATAAATTAACATTTTGATCAATCCTAACACTAAAGTGTTGAACAACTGAATGCATTGTCATCCCAAATTGAAGATAACGAATTGATTTGGAATTTAGAACATTTCCATATTCATAAACATTCCCTTTTTGTTATATGGTAATTAGTGATTAGAAACCTGCAAATTAATTATCCATTTACGCCGATTCAAATCGAAAATATGCAACTAGTATTACAACATGTTAATTGCTGACACTTAACCAGTTTTTAATCATTAATATGGCACAAGCATCTACCTTTGACTACAAGGATAGTAACAATAAAATTAACAGTAAATCAATCCACCACAATAGCGAATCCAGGTAGTCCTCCTTCAACTTCCACATCTTATGTACCTGCTGCAAAATCTTCACCAAAACCTCTATTTTCAAAAAATAATAGGCAATTGTACGTAATTCATCAGTAAACCTAAATCTTGGTGAGAACGTCAAAGCAGTTGGAGATATTATTGGTCCGAAAAATATCTGTTTTGGATAAGGAATATCTAATAACAGAATTTGTATTTACATAAACAAAACTGAGCAGATTGATAGTCTAATTAGAACTATCCCCAATATCGATACACGAGGCATGCATCATTCTATAACAAGATTGGTTACACCTGCGAAAAAAATAACTATTTTCAATGTATCACGGTCGATCCCATATATCCCTACTGAAATCAATTTGAAAAATGTCCAGTCTCTTTTCTTAGTGCTGGTAATCCTGGGGATCAATACGCATCCAGATTTTATTCTTTAGAAGGCAGGTCTACATTATACATCCCACAAAAAACGATGAACTTCAAACTTATATAATCGGTACTTTTGAAAACAATGGATATCGTATATATCCTTTGCTAGGATGAAGTGCTTCTTCCGCAAGGAAATTGGTCACATAGCAAGTAACCGTCCAAACTCAAATTCTAATACACTTTCTCAAATCCCAGTTCCTATACCCATACAATCAGCTAACATTAAAAAAAGAACTCTGTAGAAACTCATATTACTGACTGACAAATTAACCAACAATGGGACAAAAAATACCACTTCCTAGCTCAACTGATTGATGACCTACGTTTTCGCGACAGGTTAATTTCAATAAAAAATGTGGTGTATAAATGTAGTTGATTAAGAAGTTAATGAATAACAAGAAATATATGAACCGTGGACAAGTATTTATACTATTTATTGGATTTATTTTCGAGTGAGTACAAAACTTTATTTACAGATTATGTTATGTGTGAAATTATATTAGCCACATCTCTTGATGCAATGCATAGAATTGACAAACTGAAGTGGGGAAGTGACCTCTTTTGTAAATATTATGGAACTTGGCGTATTCTAGTACATCGAACAATCCAAACTACCTAATTGAAGCTTATCCAAAAAATTATGTTATTTTACAGCATATTATATATTTTCATTACTTCTTTGCCTAAAAAAAGAGGAGTTTTTAGAGGAAAATTGTATGACATCGGTCTACTGTAACAAACATTTAATTGTTCAACATTTATTGCAGTTGACCGAAGCCACGTACCAGCTCTGGTCCACAACTTAATATAATCAAAAATTGACCAAAATGTTTTGTTTTGCGTTAAGGCCATGTTTTGGCTATAATAAAGCATTTTATAAAAAAGAGAACTACAACGTTTGTCTTTCTTCTTAATTAGTTTTTACATTTAGACTCTTGTTTTGGCCTGCACTTTATAAAATACTAGTAAAAGGTATTTACTTTTTGCAGTTACTTGGTTAGTGGATTCACCAACCTTCACTATGCCTACCGTATTGTTTCCACTGTTAGCTACATAGTGAAAGATGTATATAATACTATATGGTAAGTTATGAAATCAGATCGTATCCCAGTACCTATAAGAGAGCTTTGGGAATCTATAGCACGTCATTTTGGAATAATCTCTAACTTCCTCCATTGTGTACGAGCCGACAAATTTGTATTTGTTGACGTACGGCACGGATTGTAACTCCTCCATATTCAAGAAAACCAGCCTGTGGAAATCAATTGAATCAGACCCCGAAAACCTTCATGAAGATAAATGGGTACCGAGGGAACAAAAGTACCGTATTTTTTTGTAGGGGACGAAGCGTTTGGTTTGAACAGGCATCTGCTGAGACCGTTTGGTAGAACCCATCGATCTCACTCTTGAGAAAATATTGCTTAACTAGCGTCTGAGTAGAGCAATACGATGTGTAGTATGCTTTTGGCATACTAACTAACAAGTGGCGAATATTTCACAGACCTCTAATTGTGGAATCTAATTTCGCTGCACTGATTGCCAATGGTTGTATCGTATCGCACAACTTTGTTCTAGAACGAGATGGGTATCAGGCTGAGGATACAACTCAATCACAGGTCTAGAGGATATGCTATAAGAGAACGTCACACGAGGGAGTTTGGCAGCAAGTGTTAGGCAAATTCTTGGTAAGTATTGAAGCTGTGCCATGGTAAATGTCTGAAATCTAGAACATTAAATATTTTGATTTGTTGCAATATTACAACTCGTGGTATGAAGAGGTTAAAAAAAATATGATAATAAGTAGCTGGTAATACTCTGAAAACAATAGGATGTCTTTAAATTGATAGGTTATATAAGAGACTTTGTTCTGAGGGTTTAAGTTAATCAAATAAACTAGTGTTTAACGAAATCTTCCCTTTAATTTTTAGGTTTAATATTTGCAATAATAATAATAATAATAACAATAATAATATTAATAATAATAATAGATAGATAGATAGATAGGTATACGTTTATTGACAATTTGTACATTTATATTACGTTTGAAGTCAGTGGCAGTCATGATAAAAGGAATAAAACAATATTTGAAACAATTAACAAATGAAACGTAATAATAATAATTTAAAATTAATCAAAGAGAAAGTCCCCTATTACAAATACAGGCCACAAAATTTGTTAGAAAATGAACACTACTTAGTCTACTGGGACAGAGAAGTTCAAACCGACAAAAAAGTTCAACACAATAGGCCAGACATTCTCATGTACAATAAAACAAACAAAAAAATTGTACTAATTGACATTGCTGTCCCAGCTCCTGCTAATATCTCTAACAAAGAAACAGAAAAAATCTAAAAATACCAACCGCTATGTGAAGATATAAAGCAAACCTGGCAGGCCACAGAAGTTAAAACTATCTCAATCATTATCGGAGCAACAGGGAAAATACCAAAAGGATTGCAAACATGTCTTGACATCCTCATAATAAACAAAGAACTCTTCTTTGAACTTCAGAAAGCCGTCATCTTAAGTACCTGTAACATAATGCGAAAAGTGTTAAATAGGAAATAGATAGCATTGTGAACCTTGCAACTTAAAACGCCGGTTCAACAGTCAATGAGATCCGGTTAACGTGATTAGGGAATAATAATAATAATAATAATAATAATAATAATAATAATAATAATAATAATAATAATAAGGGGTTAAAATGGTAGTGAAGCGTCTCTTATAGCCTCTCCTACCAATTCCTGCTCGCACCTCCACGTTGGTAGCCCCGGTAACTATCTCTGGAGATTCGGGATCGGGTAACCATCCCCGGTGGCGGATCTGCAGCAGATGGGCTAACGCGAGAGGGAGAACCACCACCACGCGGGGTAGCATCCCGTATGGTGTGAAAAAAAAAGTGCTTTCAACACACGAAGAAATCGTTACTCGGGCGGGGAAGGATTAGATGCTGGTCCTTCCAATAGGAACCGTCAGGATGTCCAGCATGTAGATGAGAATGGTGGGGGACCGCTCATCGAAACGTACCCCATCAACCGCTTGAACCTACGGCGCCTCGGAGACGTGTTGTGCGACAGCCTGTCGCACCCACTGAACCAAATCAGGCACAATCAGAAAGACGACGTATGGAATGGGATAATGAAACCAACAAACAAGTAATACGTTCGTTTTTCACAGTTACGGCACTGGAGACTGATATGACGATGTACCGCATGCGACTGCATAATCACTTCATTGAGAAAATGCCACACCTAAATCACCTCTCAGAACAACGAATAGCAGATCAACGTAGAGCTATCATAAGAAATAACCTAATACCTCTACCTGCAATCGAACAAATAAGGGCAGAGGTGGAGAGGGAGATTAATCAACAGCCTATAAATGAGACCCCAGAGACTCAGGAACAAGAAAGTAGAGGACCTGAAGCTGACCTACCACTATTAAGTCTTCGACCCTCAGTAATCAACCGTCAAACATTATGGGAAGAAAACTACCAACAACATCTTACTGAATTCAGAGGATCCGACCCTGCCAGCAGGCCGGCGCTACCAAAACTCATTTATACTCCAAACACGCACTCTCTCTTAGGAATTGCTAATCAAATTCTGGAAAGTCAATTGGATGCAGATATGAACCTCGAGGAAATACATCTTCACGTGTATTGCGCAGCTCTAGCAACAATCAAAGCCAACAAACAAAAAATACTAAAAGCACCTAAGACACGTACGCCTCAAAAACCGAGATGGGAACAAAGACTTAGTACCAAAATCGAGAATTTGAGAAAAGAAATTGGTAGAATTCAACAAATAGCAAATGAGCAAAAATCCAAAAAGCTGCTAAATAAAATCCCGGTCCAGATTAAACAACAACTGGAAGGAAAAACAACAAATGAAATAAAAACGATTATAGATGATACCTTAGATACCTGGAAACAAAAACTTGCAGTTGCTTCTAAAAGATTAAAAAGATATCAGGAGAGCTACCAACGCAAAATCCAAAACAACTTCTTTCCAAAAAATCAGAAGGGCTTCTATAGATCGTTTAACGAACAACCTGGTTCTAAAGGACAACCGCCAAAGAAGGAGGATTTACAGACATTTTGGGAAGGAATGTGGTCGAAGGAAATCGAACACCAGGAAAATACACCTTGGATCAAATCAGAAATTCAGAACAACAACCATCTACATATGGAAGAAATAATATTTACATTACAAGATCTAAAAAAGGTAATGATAAACTTGGCCCACTGGAAAGCACCAGGGAACGACGGTATCCAAAATTTCTGGTACAAAAAACTTACGGCTACCCATCATCACCTGACCAACCAATTTAATATCGCTCTAAGAAACCCTGACCAACTACTAGACTTCCTTACAAATGGTGTAACTCATCTTCTTCCAAAATCTGATCAAACCCAAGATCCTTCTCAATATAGACCCATCACGTGCCTTCCTACAATGTACAAAATCTTTACTGCAGCACTATGTGATAAACTGTACGCATACCTAGAAACTAATGATATTCTAACTGAGGAGCAGAAAGGGTGCAAAAGAAAATATATGGGCTGCAAGGAACAAATAACAATCGATAATGTGATATTGGAACAAATCAGAAAGAAGAACAGAAATCTATACATGGCTTATATAGACTGTCGGAAAGCTTTCGACTCAGTGCCCCACAGTTGGTTAATAAAAACTTTGGAAATTTACAATATACACCCTGTGGTGGTTAGGTTTCTAAAAAGTACTATGAGTAATTGGAAAACAAAACTCAAAATTAACCTAAATCACACAGAACTAGAAACTGAATCTATCAGTATTAAAAGAGGAATCTTTCAAGGAGATACACTTTCCGCTCAATGGTTCTGCTTGTGTTTAAACCCATCATCACGTGGCCTAAACCACACAGGATATGGTGCAACTATTAGAGCGGATCGAAACTCAACAACCATAAGTCATCTATTCTTTATGGATGATCTGAAACTATATGCCGCGTGCAAAAAACACCTAGAATCCAACTTAAAACTCATGCACCAGTGGAGCACAGATGTCGGAATGTCGTTTGGTATGGAAAAATGCCAAACTGTATCGGTTGAAAAGGGAAAGCTGAAAGAAGGAGAACCTATAGAACTAGAGCCAGGCAAATATATTGAAGCCATGACAGACAAACCCTACAAGTACCTAGGAATCCTTCAGACACACAAGATAGAACATAAAGAAATAAAAGCCATATTAACCACCGAATTCGAAAAACGCCTTCACAACCTCTTAAAAAGTAAGCTAAATTCAAGAAACCTTACCACGGCCATAAATAGCTACGCCATATCCGCTCTTCAGTACTCCTTCGGAATAATTAAATGGACTCAAACGGACCTGGAAGCAGTGAACAGAAAGATTAGAACCGAGCTAACAAAACATAGAAAACACCATCCAAAAGCGTCCGTCGAAAGGGTAAATTTACCTAGAGAAAATGGAGGTAGAGGAATAAAAGATGTTGTGGAAGCTTGCACTCAGCAAATTGCAGGCTTGAGGAGTTTTTTCCGCCACCAAAATAGTCAACTTCATAAAGCCATAGTGAAAACAGATATGGGTTATACACTTTTAAACCTAAGCATGGAAAACTTTACGCCCTTTAATACACGAAATGAGGAAGATAAAATTAGAAATTGGCGTTCAAAAGAATTGCACGGAAGATTCATTAATGATTTACAGAAAGACACGGTAGATCAAGCTAAATCGGTTGAATGGCTTAAAACTGGAACGCTGTTCCCAGAAACTGAAGGTTTTATGGTTGGTATACAAGATCAGGTTATAAAAACGAGGAATTACCAAAAGTATATCTTGAAGGAAGAAATACCAACAGATACGTGCAGAAAGTGCAACAGAAGTCAAGAAACGATTGAACACATTCTTTCTAGTTGCCAAAGCATAGCTGAAACTAAATATCTAGAACGACACAACAAAGTTGCCACAGTAGTATACCTAGAAGTACTGAAAAAACTTAACCTTAATCCACAAAACAACGAGCCATATTACAAATATAATCCCCCTCCAGTTATCGAAAATCAGTATGTTAAGATCTACTAGGATAAAACTATCATGACAGACGTAACAGTACGACACAACAGGCCGGACATGATAGTCATTGATAAACAATCCAAGCAAGCTCTGCTTATTGACATATCGATCCCAAATAATTCTAACACAGAAAGCAAATACAATGAAAAACTAAGCAAATACGCCGAGCTAAGGACCGAAATAAAAGAATTGTGGAATCTTAAAGAAGTCAAGATCATTCCAGTTGTTTTATCCTGTATGGGGCTAATTCCCAAGAAACTAAGTACTTCCCTCAAAGACCTTGATATTCCTGAGTCAACCTACCGATTAATGCAAAAATCTGTGATCCTGGATGCGACAAACATTGTTAGGTCATTTCTAGAATAGTGACACCCAACGAAAGTCTTGCTGTTGAGGCCGACTGTCGTTGAAACACGCCGGGTGTAAATCCGGTGACACAAAAAGGAAAATAATAATAATAATACACTGACCTCGCCGATGAAATCAAATACCTGTGGAGTCTCAACAAAGTGACCATTGTTCCCGTTGTCTTGTCCGCCACTGGTGTGATCCCAAAGGAACTACATAGAAGTCTCAAAACACTGGCATTAAATGCCAATTTGTACAGGCCCATGCAGAAAGCAGTTGTACTGAATACAACAAGAATTGTTCGAAAATTCATGAGTCAAGAATAGACGAGAGTGCTTGGTAACCCACCCATACCTCGCTAAATGCAAACACCAGGAATGAAGCCTGAGAAGATTGAAATAATAATAATAATAATAATAATAATAATATAATAATAATCAGAATGTACATGATGTGTGTAAAATTAATAAAAGCTTCATGAACTTACCATATGCGTTTTCTTACATTTACATTTTTACATTTGTTTACAGGTGATAATTTATCTTTTACAAGGTTTGTAGATGACTTTTTGCCTGAGGAAATATTTAAATTTATTGTGCAGTGGACAAATACAAGAGCTCAATTATATTTTGCATATAACTCACAGCGTCATTACAAATTTCATGGTCTTCTACAATGGCGCGATGTAACAATAGAAGAATTGAAAACATGTTTTGGTTATTTACTAAATATGGGACTAAACAAGAAACCGCTACTCTCAACGTATTGAACTACGCGTCCTAATCTCAACACCCGTGGTTTCTAGCAAAAGGTCTTAGCAGAAATAGAATCCTATCTATTTTAAAATTTCTTCGCTGACCCAAATAATTTGCTGAAAAATGATAGATTGTGTTGAATTAGACCTGTTACAATACATTTTTCAACATAATTATCAGCCAAATAAAAACGTTGTTTTCGACAATACATAGTCAAAGCGCTCCAAATTTGGTGTAAAAATTTTTAGCCTCTATACTTCAGACAGATACATGTACAGCTTTGATATTTACTTTGGACAAGGTCACCGCCAATTTGTTCTTCCGGATAAAAATGCGATGTTATCACTTTCAGAGAGAGACACATTATTGACCGGTACCGTACGTTTAGACAGGGGAATTCCAGATTTTGTTAAAAGTGCTCCATTACACAGACACCAAACTGCTTTTGCCAAAAAAGAAAATTTAATGGTTTTAGAATATTTAGATTTAGATGTTTTTCTTTTGTCATCCTAGTACAATGCTGAATTGACTAAACGGGAGAGATTCGTTGTTAGTGACCAAAGATAGTTTTTTGAAAAACCCACAGTCATACAATACTATACCCGTTGTATGCGTGGTGCTGATAATTTAGACAAGCTGTTGCATTCCTACAACTATTGCAGAAAACTATATACATTTTATTCAGCGTGCACTAATAAAATCTCATATTTTATAAAAAAGTAAGTAATTTGACTTTGTTAGCTTATTTAAATTACGTTATTAACTATTTTGTGGATGACCGTACAGAAGATATTGCAAGACTAGACTCTGAACGAATTTTTAGGCGAAATCGGAGACGACCTTTAGAATTTGCTGATCAACCTGTCGTACACACTCCTTTCAACTTTTCCAACAACTCCTCATCGTCCACGTCCACAACGAAGATGCGTTGTTTGTTCATCGTTGAACACCAGACGTGATACTAGATATTACTGCAGTGTTTGTCCCAAAAAACCAGCTTTTTGTGTGCCAAATTGTTTTTCTACTATTTTCACATGGACAAAAATTTTAAAATTTTATATACAATATGTCCCATTAAGATGGAATCATATAGAAAACTTTTTTATTATTAATTTTAGGAAAAAAGTTATATTTTTCATAAAAAGTTCAGCATTATATGAAACCCGAAATACAGTCTTCAAATATCAAATTTTTTAGTCGTATACGAGGTTTGTCAAAAAATATGAGTTTTAATTAAGAGTAAAGTACCTTTAAATTTGACAATATCGAAAAATCCTACTAAAAAAAGTTGATCAGAATTAAAAACTTCATTTAAATATACAATTACATCCATTTAAATTCAAACATAAGAGTATTTTATTTTTTACTAATATTTCTATTTTGAATGAACATTTATCTCTTGTGATTACGAAACACATGATGTTTTCTAATAATTTCACAATTAAAACGCATAATAAGTGCATATTCATTTATTTTGCAAATAATAAAATACATGCAAATACTAAGTTATGAAACTTAAGTCGTAATAATATTAGAAACAAATAAATTTAATTTTCACTCATACTAATGCTCCGACATATCCACCTACTAGTTCAATACACTCAATCGTTCTATTGGAAAATTCACGTAATACATTCCTCATCATTTGTGGAGAAATTTCTTGACATGTTTCTAAAATGATCCTCTACAAGTGGTCAATATCATGAAACGGCGCTTTCTGGTAAACTTTTTGTTTCAGATAACCCCATAAAAAGAAATCAAGGGGGTTGAGATCAGGGGATCTAGTAGGCCAAAACAGATCAGAATATCTGTGAATAACTTCTCCATCAAACAAATTTTCAAGATAGTTCCTAACATTTATTGTACTGTGACATGCGGCACCGTCTTGATGGTACCAAATACATTAACGTTCTAGTAAGGGTAGTTCGTCCATGAATTCATTGATATAAGTTTGTAAGAACTGTAAATAACAATCGGCATTTATAGATTCGCGAAAAAAAGGTCCTATTAATTTGTTATTATAAATGCCACACCACACGTTCTTCTTAAACGAATATTGGTCCTACCACCAGCGACAATGTTGCGACGAGACAGTTCCATTTGACGAAAATGTCGCGATCCACCTCTAACTACCCTTGGATGAGAGAGCAAAAATCAAAGTTACTATCATAATCCCTTTCTTTTAATGTGTGTACGATTTTTGGTTGGTATTTATTTAGTTTTAAAATTATTGCCATTGTATGTTTACTTACATTTTGTTGTAACAACGACTTTCTTTTGCTCAATGAGAATTTTGGATTTGCTACAACAGACAGCATTACATCAAACTGTTTGTTTTCCTCACATTGATTCTCATATCTTTTTCTTTAAGGCATTTTGACCATACTTCTATATTGTGTAAATTTTCCTGGAGGTTTTCTGCTATTTTCCTGGATTGTTTGTTGGCCTGTAGTATTATTTTATTCATAAATACTATGGAAAGTAAAGGACTGAGTACTCCACCTTGTATAACTCCTTGTGTTGTTTTAAATTTTATTGTTTTGTAGTTTTGTGTTCTTACAAGTCTAGTGCTGTTTTTGTGAAATGAATTTGATTCCTTCTGTTAAATTTTTTCCTACTTCAGGATTTTTGAGAACGCTCCAGATGTGGTGTCTCGGGACTGAATCAAAGTGCCTATCATAATCCCTTTCTTTTAATGTGTGTACGATTTTTGGTTTGTATTTATTTAGTTTTAAAATTCTTGGCATTGTATATTCACTTACATTTTGTTGTAACAACGACTTTCTTCTGCGCAAAGACAATTTTGGATTTGCTACAACAGACAGCATTACATCAAACTGTTTGTTTTCCTCACATTGATTACATCAAACTGCGTATACTCATCAGCAACCATTTTTCAACGTTTTCTATTAGAATTATTTTCATACAATTTTATTTACTATTTTCGGTACAGTTGATTGGGTTATATTTTTATTGGGATGTCTGTTATTGAAAATATTTGCTGCTTCTCTATGGATTTCACAGTAATCTCCCACAATCGAAACAATTCCTATTTTCTCTTCATCAGTTAATAACGCAACAAATTATGTGTTTGTCAGTGCATCATAGATTACATGTAACTACAGTTGTACACGTTTTAAAAATAATTTCATTAATGTAAATGAATGTAATTACATATTTAAACGTAATTTTTGATTCTGATCAACTTTTTTCAGTAATATTTTTCGATATTCTCAAATTTAAAGGTACTTTAATCTTGAATAAAACTCATATTTTTTACAAACCTCGTATACGACTAAAAAATTGGATATTTGATGATGATATTTTAGGTTTTAAATAATGCAGAACTTTTTATGAAGGATAACTTTTTTCCTAAAATTATTAATAAAATTCCAACATGTTGTATATATATTAAGTGAATCAGAGGGTAGGTCTAGCCAAAAATAATTATTAAACATCAGGTATGCGTATTCCGTAATATCGAAGCATCTGTCAATTTTTTAGAATTTCTATCATTTTTTCATTATATTGTGAAATTATTTAAAAACCGTTAGTTTGGCTCAAAAAAGTAAGCGTCATTTCTAAGAGGATGATGTTTATATTTGATACATAGCAATTTTCGTAAAATTTGTAACATACTGACGACTTACTTGCTACCTCACAAGGTTTTAGTTATAGAGTCTAGCAGCGACACTAGCAACTTCTTTATTTTGATTCTACAATTTCACAAATTCAAGTCTTTCTTGTGTACAATGAACCATTTTAAAAATTGAGATTATAATAATAACTAAGTTACTGATCAAGAAGAACTGTAAGTATACATGAGAATTTTACCTTTTATCACTTTCGACCAACATTTTTAGTAATTTGATAAACTAAAAATATCAATTGTTATAGGTAAGAACATATTTTACTCCATCCATAACAAAAAACTTTTGGACGGGAATGTTCAGGATTGACAATTTCAAAAATATCCTAGAATTTCGTATTTTCCAAAAAAAAAATACATGGTTGCATAGATAATGAAAGCAAATTCAACTTGTCACCCCTCGCCATTTAAGTTTTCCAAGGAGACGGTTGAAAAATAAGTTTGATACTACGATAAAAAATCAGCCTCTTGTAGGTTAAAATTGACCTGTTTTGGCATTCAAATTTTAATTATCATAGTTAATTGAAATTAAAAAATTAATTAAAATAAGTATTAATAAAACTCGAAATATTTGGGGTAGCAAATTTTCATTGGGACACCTTATACCTATATATCTTCACAATTAATACCCTGCACATTATTATAATGAACTTCGCTCAATTCAAAAATATTATTTCCAATCCATTATGTTCTCGAGTTATCTAACATAGTTACTTTAAGTAGGAATAAGTTAATGAAAATGTTTTATATAGTCCAGGCAATTTATGAAAAATCGCTTAGTTTTCCACGATCAGTATGAAACTTTGTATTTAGATGGTGGAAAGTGTGTACAATGACATATCTTTATCCGTGGTCTGAAAAATTTTTTTGTCATTGTCAAAAGCACCGATATATGTCGAATTTTAAGGAAATTTCTCATTTTTTGCTTATAACTTCATTGCTAGTGGCTTTACCAAAAAAAAGTTGAATTCTTTTTTTTTTGTCATTAAAAGACCTATAAAAGTAGACGTCACGCGTTGAAAAATATTAATTTGTTAAAGAGATACAGTAAAACACAATAATAATTATTATTTTTATATAAACAATGATAAAGTAGCTTAATAATTGTCATTGGTTCTTGTAATTGTGCAAAAATACTCTGAACTATCAATAAATGACGTGTGCAAAAGCTGGAGATTGTACGTTTAATGGTTCATGAGTTATGGCCTACGTCAAAAAAAATTATGAAAAAAAGACGAATCCGCACGAGATTTCATTTTGCAACTAAGGGGATTTCAAAAATAAATTCCCTTGATTGCAAAATTCAATTTTTTTTTAAATGAACGTCGACTTCCTACATAAAATAATGAAATCTACTCATAAAAAAAATCAGTACAACCACATTCAACGCACAGACCAAGTTATTTGTTATTGCTGTTAATTTGTTTATAAGGCCATAACTCATGAACCATTAAACGTACAATCTCCAGCTTTTGCACACGTCATTTATTGATAGTTCAGAGTATTTTTGCACAATTACAAGAACCAATGACAATTATTAAGCTACTTTATCATTGTTTATATAAAAATAATAATTATTAATGTGTTTTACTGTATCTCTTTAACAAATTAATATTTTTCAACGCGTGACGTCTACTTTTGTAGGTCTTTTAATGACAAAAAAAAAGAATTTAACTTTTTTTTGGTAAAGCCACTAGCAATGAAGTTATAAGCAAAAAATGAGAAATTTCCTCAAAATTCGACATATATCGGTGCTTTTGACAATGACAAAAAAATTTCTCAGACCACGGATAAAGATATGTCATTGTACACGCTATCCACCACCTAAATACAAAGTTTCATACTGATCGTGGAAAACTACGCAAAATGATGATTTTTGGGCTATCTCGCCTGGACTAATAGTGAGGAGAAGAATGCCCAAATAGTCACTTGTACACAAAATGAAAAAATGAGCATGTAGGAAAAAAACATGTAGGGTGTTGTATCAAAATCGTCAACAACAACTGGAAAATATTTTCAAAAATGTTCACAAAAAGATGAATGATACTCGCAGTTCCAGTAAAAAAACGTTTCATTAAGGAATATTTGAATATAGTATAGGGGAAAGTCGAGTAGCATCGGACAGCGGGTATCATCGGACGTTTACCGTTTTCTATTATTTGTCGTTTTGCCGCTTCCATCGCACGGTTGCACGAATTACTTCGATGCGTGTAGCAACATATCTTCAGTTGACCTCGATACGTTGTGCGGTTCAGACAATAAACATTTGTATGTTTTTTTTTTATTTCCACTTGCACAGAATTAAAGTTGATGTCCTGTTTCTCTTAATTGGTAAGTGTTTAGTGGTTGTCCTCTACTAGCTGCATGTCGGGTATCACCGGGCACAAACATTTCGGGTATGACCGGATGCAAAATAATTGCAATATTTTGTTACGGAAATGAAATGAAATGCCGGAGTTTATTCATAAAAATATACGAGGGCAATGGGAGCAAGAGCATATGAAAAGAGCAGTGAGAAAAGTGCTTGATAAGGAGTTAGCAATAAGAGATGGTGTTTCTAAAAGTACTCTTGCTGATAAAGTAAAACATTTGAAAAATAACGAAGACATACCACTTATTCCAAGTCTTGGACGATATCGCGGCACATTTCCCGCCAACTATTAACAGGAGCTTGTGAACCACATGCGAGATTTGAATAGCCGCCTAATGCCCCTCACCAAAAAATAATTCTTAAAAATTGCGTTTGATGTGTTGGAGCGCTTAAAAATTCCACGTAGATTCAACAGGGAAAAAAAGACTGCTGGGAAAGTCTTTTACTACACTTTTGTCCAGCGCCATCCAGAGCTGTCTTTAATAAATGTCGAGCCAACGAGTTTGCAGAGAGCAGTAGGCTTCAATCGACATTTTTTAACAAACTTGAGGTTCTAATGCAAAAATATAAGTTCTGAGCAAATAAAATTTACGCTGATGAAACCGGTGTGTCTACAGTCCACGAGTATCGGCAGAAAGTCGTCTCAATAAAAGGCAAGAAACAAGTTGACAAAATTACTTCTGGAGAAAGGGGCCGCACTTCTTCTTCTTCTTTACGTGCCGTCTCCTTTAAGAAGGTTGGCTATCATCATGGCGATTTTTATCTTTGAAGCTGCGGATCTGAACAAATCAACAGAGCTACTGTTGTACCACTGCCTTAGGTTGTTCAACCAGGAGATGCGTCTTCTTCCTATACTTCTTTTACCCTGTATTTTTGCTTGTATAATAGTTTGCAACAGTGTATACCTCTCCCCTTCCATCATGTGGCCCAAATATTGCAATTTTCTGATTTTAATTGTGTTGATTATTTCCTTCTCCTTTCCCATTCTTCTCAATACCTCCTTGTTCGTTGTTCTGCTCACCCAGCTTATTCTGAGGATTCTTCGATATGCCCAGATCTCGAATGCTTCCAGCCGGTCAGTGTCGCACTTCTTAAGCGTCCAGGCTTCCATTCCATATAATAGTACTGGAAATGTGTAGCATTTAAGCATTCTGATTTTAGGATGTAGACTAAGATCTGTTCTGGTTAATGCATTCCTCATTTTATTAAACACTGTTCTAGCCTTTCCGGGGCCGCAATATAACCGTCTTATTGTGTATCAATGCAGAAGGAGATCAATTCATACCTCCACTATTCATTTTTCCTTGGAAAAAATCTATTGACCTACTGAAAATTGGAGCTCCGGAAAATGCCATGTTCCATGCACAGGACTCTGGTTGGATGAATGGTGACATTTTTTTTAAATGGATTCAGGAATTTGTAAAATTCACACGTCCATCTGAAGAGGAGCCAGTTCTTTTGCCAAGCCCTAATGTTCTGAACAAAGAAATCCCACCATAGGCAGTAGAAAATCATCACAAAAAAATACTTTGGATCCAAATACGATTTCTGAAAAAAGTGTTGGTGAGCTTCTCAAAGAAATTTCACCAATTCTCAATGCTGCTGAACGTAGAATGGTTTCAAGAAAAAGGCGTGCTGAAAAAAGTGTAGTGCTTACTACCACTCCATTAAAAAATAAGCTGTAAGGGAAAAGTAAAAATAAGGCTAAAGTGGTAAAGAAAAATTTTAGTGAAAATGGTAATCTAGTTGAGAAAAAAGTTACCCAAGAACAGAAGAAAAAAAAAGCTCACAAAGAGAAGACTAAAGGAACCCAAGAACAGGAAAACGGGGATACTTATTGTGTCATTTGTCAAGAATGTTTCGACGAAGACTGGATCTAGTGTTGTGAGTGTAAAACCTGGGTTCATGAGGCTTGTTCTGACGTGGAAAAAGGTCAAAAGTATCACAAGTGTGATAACTGTTAATATTTTTATTTTTACGCTAGTCACAATTTTTTTTCGTGCCCCGCCAATTTTTCATGATTTTAAAATATTTAGTTTCTTTTTTCAAAGGATTTTCTCCTATTTTATAAAGTTGATGTTTGTTTCTTTTTTAAACTTGTAAGATATATCTGAGATAATCATTTGACTATACATTTGTTGAACTAATTTTTTAATAAAGATTTGTTTTGCAATATTTTGTTATCGTGTCCGATGCTACCCGACTTTCCTCTATAAACAATTGGAAATAATTTATTCCAAAATCAAAGCTGTGTTGAGAAGTAATAACTTTCGTCATTCAAGATTTTACAAAGACTTATTAAAGAAAAGAGATAACCGCCATAAGATTATCAAGTTGGTAGGATATAACGATTATTTTATAGGAAAACTAGAACAACAATATTGGTGGTGCGAGTAAAATATCGGATACAAAATTTGTCAGTATTTGGTGCGGAATTTTTGGGAAAAGAATTTGGGCCCAACTTGAAAGGGATATATTTATAGAACTAGTTAATTTGATTGCTAGTAAAGAAAGTGCCACCAATAGACATGATACTTCTATATCACTGTTTATCAACTACTATTGATACTATAATAGTGAATCATGAGATTTCTACGTATAGTAGCATTCATTACCGCCAACTATATAAAAACAATATCAAATCACATAAAAACGGTTACCAATTACACTAATCCACTTGCGTTATCCAGTCTTAGAAAAATAATCTACTACAAACGATACCTGATCATTATCAGCTCCTGGTAAATAAAGGTCAATTCAATGTATTACCAACTTCATTCAACAAGTACAGTATTGAAGTTACAGTATACAATTCTCTGAAGAATGAAACAGATTCTCAATTATGGTAATTAAGGTACCAACACATATTGGTAACATGAGAGCAAATGAAGATTTTCCGTTGAATCTACCTCATAAAATTCTTCGGTTGTTTCAAGATCTAAATGGTTACATATGTTGATCAGGGTAAACTGAAATCTCTTCTTGAGAGAGCATCTTGGGCTGCCATTTACTCTGCTGAAAATCCTGATTCTAAAATGAACATATTCGTTGATACTCTATCAAATTTGATTGGTGAAGCGACGATATCCAGAAGCAGTAGGGGAAAATATACAAAAACTGAACCATGGGTTACAAATTCTCTATTGAAATCAAGAAATACAAACAGTAAAATGTTCAAAAGTACCCTGAAGTATATGTGAAACGTAGAACTAAAAAATGAATACAAACAGTACAGGAATAAATTGAATTAGTTGATACAAAGAACAAAGTTTGATTACTCATCATAATATTATAATAAAAAATGGCACCAACACGAAAAAATTATGGGAAGTGGTAAGCGACTTGAGTAGAGATAAGAAATCTACAACTCCAATACGCTCCATCGAAACTGACGCAGGTTTGATGATAATCAAGAAACATCATCGCCAACGAATTAAATAAAAAAATTGTGAATACCGGAAAAACCCTTGCTGATAAAATTACTAGAGACCAGAGTTATACTCCGAATAGGCATCTTACTGCAAACTCGTTTGTCTTATCACCTACGAACGACAACGCATTGAAAACGATATTGAAAGGTTTGAAGGATAAAAAATCGGTTGGGATGGACGGAATTAGAGCTGAAACTCTCAAAATTATTGGTGATTTTATTATGAAACCATTATTTCACATTATGAATAAGTGCATAGCCGGTGGTATATGGCCATCAGCCTTCAAGAATTCCATTGTAATACCACATCATAAAAAGGGGGATAAAACAAAAATTAATAATTTCAGACCCATATTATTATCAACACACCTATCAAAAATTTTCGAGAAACTAATAAAGAACAGGTTGACTTCTTACCATGAAAAATATAAAATTTTGTCTGACAGGCAGTTGGCTTCAAAGAAAACATGTCAACAGAGGATGCAATTCTGGCCCTAATGATGAATGAGAGCAAGTCTTGTCTGTGTATTTTCATAGACCTATCGAAAGCTTCCGATACTGTGAGTCACGACCTGCTTCTGCAAGCATTAGAGGACATTGGTATAAGGAATATAAACATTACCTTTTTTAAAAGCTATATTACCAATAGACGGCAGATAGTAAAGGTGGACAATGTCTTCAGTCCGGAAGAAACTGTTAAGTATGGTGTACCTCAAGGTAATGTTCTGGGACCACTTTTATTCAATATTTATATAAGCGGAATGTTCTCGTTGAGAAGCACTGGTGAAATAATTGGATTTGCCGATGACACAGCAATAGTATACGATGCTGAAAATTGGGAGGCACTTCGAGATAAAGCTCAGGCTGATTTTTCAAACGTAAAGAATTGGCTTGAGCATAAACTATTGACGGTTAACCTTGAGAAAACTTATTATCTGCCTATCAGTTGCAATAATGTGTGCAGACCGGATTTTGATCACCTTGAAAACATTAATTTACGAAATCGAAGTATGTTAATATTGCCCGTAGACAAAATCAAATAATTAGTTGTAATGATTGATAGTAGTCTGAAATGGAATGTTCACATCAGGTACGTCATCAAGAAATTACAGAGCATCCTCTATAAATTTAGGTACCTCAACAAAATATTACCATTCAAGCATATGAAAATATTATATTTTGCCTTAGTGGACAGTCACCTACGTCACGGCTTGGTAGGTTGGGGTGGAGCCCTAAGAAGACACATAAACCTACTGGAGATTGTCCAAAAAAGGTTCCTGAAATTGATTTTAAGAAAACCCCACAGATATCCTACAGATCGATTATACGAGGAATGCGGGATACTGGATTTGAGACAACTATATTGTTTGAATGTTATAATGAAATATAAAAAAAATTATGCCCGTATACCTACGCATAATTACGGTACCCGACAAAGACACTACTATGTTATTCCTCAAATGAGTAGGTCGGTTTGTCAGCGATCATTCTTCTACTTAGCACCCAAGGTGTTCAATTCTATTCCAGACCATATAAAAAACATAAACAAGTGAAGTAAAAAGATTCATTCACGAAACACCAAGAGCTGGGTGGGATGGGATTGTTCGCTTGATTATGTCCATCTGATTCATGTCATATACATTTTACATCTACTTACATCATTATGCACTGGTTTTATTTCTTTTATAAATTTTATTTATACAGTGTGTTGCTTGTAACAGCATGTCTGTGAAACAAACGTGCTTTGATAATTTTTACATTTCAAAATGGTTGCAAGTGCAGTATTTTTATTGTAGTGTTGTTTTTAAAACGATTAATTGTTGTTATGGTCATAACTATTTTTATTTGTACAATGTGTTGTTTGTGACAGTTCTTTTGGAATAGAGACATACTTTGATGGCTTATGTGTTACAAATTGATTGTACTTTTAAAGTTTTTTTGTTATTATATTGTTTTGTAACGCTCAATTAATGTTATTTATCTTTTTTAAGTGTGCTACATATTTCGTTATTCTGATATTGTGTTGAATATTTTTTATACTTAAGTAATACTGTATTTTTATTTATATATCGAAACAAGTGTTCACTCACTTATCGAGTATGTATCATTCATACACTTTTCATTATTGTATACGTTTCATATTTTTCATTCGTCAATAAATGATATTATTATTATTATCTCTGGAGCCAAGATACAAGGCAGCTTTCTTATACAACCCCAATATCAGAACTGCTATGAATAGTTTAGCATATATGAATAGGAGAGACAAAATATTTATTCGACATCTTGGAATTTGACGTCCTTATATCACACATCACACATGATCATTTGTTGCTCCTAACAACGTATGTGCGAAATTTATCTATAACATGTCCATTTACAATGTCCACATAAACAACAAAGTCGCCGCGGATCTTAAGCAAAACCTAGGAAACCATAAGTTCACTATGTAATGTGATGAAAAAAATTCAAATACTCTACGTAATCTAGTGCCTATATTTTAACATAATTATTGATATAATTAGTTAATTATTTGAATGTATATCTCTGTATATGTGAATTTGAGATAAAAACGATAGAAAATTTGTTCTTATTGTTGTTGTTGTTATTATTATTATCATCACTCGCCATTCCACACAAACAGATTTGCCCCATAAATTTATTAATTATGTCTGAAAAGAAGTAAGTTTGATTTTTTTAGTTCAACGCAATAATTGTTTCGCTTATAGAAAATTAGAAAGCGTTTACGCAATTCAGAAACAATTGAAGATACACGAACCAATTTGATTTACGGTTATCCCATTCTTGTATTCCCATTCACATTTGTATAGACAATGGAGTTATAATAATTTTCATTTAATAAATTCAAAATAGTTGGTAAAAACATCAAAAGTTTTATTCTCACAGAACACATAAATTTCGCAATTGCGTTAATTAATTTTGTAAAAAGTTCAACTAGTAGTGAACATTTTAAAATCAGGGGCGGTTTTTCTCTTCTTCCAATTATATCCTTCATAAAAACGATGAATAAAAATAACACAACGCTCAATCATAATAATTTGAAAATGGGGTAATAATTGGCAGAATTGAATTATAATTCATTGGAAAGTTCATAATTAAAAACACTCGTATAAAGTGACATAGCATGTTCATTAAAAATTACATACAAAACAGAAAGACATTTCAAATCCAAATAACACATAATTCAAATATAATCAATTATATAAGATTTTCTAGTAACTTCAATTTTTTATGACAGTCAATAATAATAATTTTAAACTCAGATTGTAGAGCGAATCTATCGAAATAATTTTTTTTTCGAATTACTATTATGAGATTATTGTTATTATTTGAAAAGATATCTATCACTCTACTTGTCAAACATTAAAAAAAAGATAGACATTGAAAATTTTTCATACTAATAACTTGTTCCTAAGAATCAATTCCTTGTTTGTGTTTCCATGCGTAAATAAAGTTTGCTAATATTAAAAAATTTATTTTTGATATACCTATTTAAAAAAAATTATATCAAAGTTTCGTATTCAATTGAGATAAAAATTTATTTTCTAATAAGATCATAAAAGAAATTTTACCTTCCATCTCTAACAGCATCGCTAGTCGAAGCCATGTTGACCGATAAAAAACAACAAATTAACAACACCGCAAAATATAACCTCAACAATTTTTAAACTGTGATAATTAACATATAAAAACTATTCCAATTTAAACTATTTTATTTAACTGCTTGATGAATAATAACGACAGTCTTCTCATTATTAAAAAAAATTATTATTATTATTAATTCGTATATTTAAGTCTCATGTATCATTTACGTACGACGTCGACGTCCCAGAGTAATTTTGAGAACATGACGGCATCGCGACGACAGACGGCGCGATACTGAGTGCAGGAATACTGTGTAGATTTATGCCATGGAGGACTGCGCATTCGAATGGTTTATTTGGGGTCCCTTAAGGGTCTTAGGGGAAACTGTTTGACGATGGAGTTGATTCTTTGGATGTGTGTTCACGTAGTTATAACAAAAAAAAGAGAAAAAGTAAGGGGATAAATCTGGATGAAAGTAATAAGCGACTATTTTCAACTATTGGTAATACCGCAAGATGAGACGTGACAAGAGAAAAAAGCTTTTGTCTGATAAACTGATTTTTTTCTCAGAAAAAGAATATACTTTTGAAATTCTGCAATCAACAGAGTTGGAAACCAAGTACCTATTCAGTATTGTACTGCATTTGAAAAACACAGAAATTAAAAATCTATTGAAAAAAGCGACTTAACGCAAATAAAGATAGAATTAGTTTCGTGTTTGCGAAGCAGGCAGTCCAAAACAATCAAAAAAGCTAAAGGAATTTGGAATATTAATATCTAATGACGTTAACCCTTAAGAAGGAGTAAACTATAGAAACCTAAAACTATATCTGATACACTTCCGTGCAACTAACAAGTATAAAAACTGCTTTATCAGCAATAATAAACTAACTTTAGATGGTAGCAGATATACTCCGGACGAACTACTAAATTTATCACTTTAAGAAATACAATCTAAAAGTGATCTGGCAACCACCCAACAACCTCCACATCTTGGAATTAGTGATCAGAACTCAGCAAATCCTGATAAAGCCACTTTGATTGAGGTAAACGAAAATTTAATTACTAAACGCGGCCAGGTAATCACGTTCAGGTTATCAGTCTAAAAAAGAGCTTAATTTGCATAATTATCTTCTTTCCTTTGTACTGCCTCTTAAGTCGTTTGGTAGTCTCATGTTTTAATAATTAGTACTCAATTATTCTTATTTGGTGTTAACGTATAAAGCTTTTATATTTTATTTTTTCTTAGAAATTATTAACAACGTTTAATTATTTTAGCATTATTTTAGTACTGTTCAATTGTTTATTATTATTTGATGAGTGTTCCGATATTCACCATTTTCATATAAATTCAATACCAACTTTTTTCATAAGTAGTGCTGAAGATTGTTCACAAATACTAAATATAAATAATTAAGATAACACTTTTCAAATCCTGCATATGGATATATTTACAAAGTATCAATAAAAACCTTGATGAATTTTTGGTAATGCTACAGAATTTAAACAAAGAATTTGATGGTATAATTGTAAGTGAAACTTGAAAAATAATAGAACACAGCATTTTTGACATAAATGGGTATGAATTGATCTACAATGAAAGTCATTTTTTGTGCAAATATCATCAGAGTGTGCTCGACAATAATTTCGAATACGCTGTAGTATAGTAGTAAATAATGTCAAACGTGGTTTGTTGATACGAGCGCCATTACTACTAGAGAGTACACATACAGTTCTTTCGTTTTGATGTATTTTCCAACACTTTTAGTGACACAATAAACTTAATTAATTAATTTAATACTTTTGGATTATCATGGTTCGTCGGTGCCAAGTTTATCAGAAAAACAGCCGGAATTACCAAGGCCATGTTTCTACAATACCATCCCACCTTTTTGTAATTCATTCATTATTTCACTACTGTCGTTTGGGATTGTTGGACGTAAAAATAAATGTGTTTATGAATGAATCCATGTTCGTCATTGTAATAATATTAATCTATAAACAGCATACATCAAAAAACAATAAACGGAAATCGTTGTTTCACTGAGCACAAAACGTTGATTTTACGTACCTGAAGATTAACTTCTAATAACGCGCTAAACTTAATGTTGCGTGATCATAGATCCATCACCCCTAATATTGATAATACATAAAGTTAACATAGACATTGCAAAACGCGCCAAACTTAATAGACGCATAACATTAATTTATGAATATTGTTTCATTGAAAGATAAACAAGCGGTAATATTTGCTCTAGCATTGCCGGAGCATCTTAGCAGAATATTCTAAGGAGTTAAAAGGTCTAAATATACAGAACTAGCACTAAATATAATTTTTTGCATCGGTTGTTTTCAAATTGATTTCACTTGTGTACTATGTATTCTGTTAAAGGTACCTACCTACTAAAAAAATAGCAACTACACTACATCCTACAACTAAAAGTAAAAAGTAAGGAAAGCGTATGTACCTAGTAACTGAAACAAAAATGAATAAGACACAAGTGAACTCCTTGAGATAGTATCTGCAATTCAAAATAAAATATGAAACATTTTTTCTATACCCTTTTTCATCAAAATGGTTATTTTTTTAAACCTATATTCTAGTTCTAAATTTATTTTAGTCAATAAGGTGCCGAACTACTACTCAAGATTTTACAAAAATATGGAGTTTCTTCAACTGCATTTTCAAAAAAGGCCGAGATATCTAGCTACTTCTATTTAAAACCTTTTTCCTAAACCGTAATTGAACAGAATCTTAAGAATACCACACAGTGATGAAATATATCTATAAAATTTTGTATACAAGAAATGTAGAAAAATGTACTGAATTTTTAAAATAATGTATCGAAACGGCAACGCTCCCTGAGTTTGCGCTTCATAATGATATTTTGTTATTATTCATTTGAGTTTTTTAAGGTTGGAAATCTTACGTCGATTGAGTGAGTTTAACTGTGAATACGGATTTATCGTTGAATATAAGTGTGATTTAACTGTTTATAGTAGATAGGGTGAGTTACTAACCACTTTTTGTATCAAATCCTTTTCCTTTGACCTAAGTAAGTGAATTCCAACTGATTCCTTAATATTATATACATACAAAACGTAAACTAAGAAAAAAATGGGAAAAAAGTAAAAGTCAAATAGCGGGAGATGAACCTTCCGAACCTCCTGATAAAAAAATAACAAAGACCAAAATACATCACAAATTAATAGAACAAAAATCTTATACACTCCACATAGCTCTCCCCCGTTTGACGTATATATTCAGGGAAAGTTAGGTAATGTGGGTAATTCACATATTATGAGTATAGACAAAACTATCTTCAACTTGAAACTATAAGATGTAATAAAATTCACCAGAAAGGGTAGAAACCGAATGGAAGTCACTTTCCAGAATGCAGAAGCTGCTGACAACTTTATTAGTGAGCAAGACTAGGAAAATTTGGGTTATGAAGTATATATACCAAGTCACAATGTATCAAGCAACGGTATTGTAAGATTTGTAGATACGACCCTTACAGAACAAGAAATAATTCAGTTTACAACAACAAACATCAATAATTGTAAGGTGCTACATGCCAAGAGAATGAATAGAAGAGCGATGGAAATATAAAGTACATCCCCACAGGAAAAATTATCACACGAGAAGTGGAAGTATATGGCCTTCCAACCCTGGTAAATCCATATATAAGCCCTGTCACCCAATGCTATAACTGCTTAACTTTATGGACATAGCACAACCCAATGCAGAGGCAAATCCAAATACAAAACTTGCAGCAAAAGCCATGAAAACGACTCAAGCTGCAATTTATATTGTATCTATTGCAAAAATAATTATCACTCATCAGTTGATAAAATATGCAAAGAACAAAAAAGACAAAAAGATATTAAACAACTAATGGCATTCTCAAACATCTCATATTACGAAGCCAGCCAACAAATACCATCCAATTCTTCCACCAGCCCACCAAAAAATGACCTACACAACTTTCCAACTCTAAGAAAAAAAAACTCAAAACAACAGGCCAACTCAATTCAAGTACATGAAAGAAGATTAGCAACAATATCCACAACACCCGAAGTAGCATCTTATGTACAAGTAGCCACAAGATCCCCAAGCAGCAGAAGAAAAAGACAAACAGGCTAAGACAAAGCCGCACACACCAAATGCCTAAATAATCCAAATGATAGATCAGAGATAGGAAACGAAAAGACAACAAATAGCAGCCCCAACAATTATAACAAAAATAGGAAGAAGAAAAATTTCAACTCGATGTAGTAAAAGCAATATCATTCTTATCAGAATACCACAGAGAGCTCGTGTTAACGTTCATAGGACATTTGATTTCAAATGATTATATTACACCCCAGCAAGAAGTGGGTCAGCTAACAGAAATAAATAGAGGACAAACATGTACACCTCCATCACCATGCACCAAAAAACAAAATACCCCAGGGGATTATATGGACCTGTCCGACACGGACACTTTCTGATCTCCTGTGCAATATTTGCAGTTTATTCGCATTCACTGCACTAATTGTAATCCAGTGATATATACGTTCATACAACTCAAACACCGATAACTTGAAAGTAATCAATAGAAACCATAATCCTGATATAATCCTACTAAATGAAACATGGTTAAAGCAAAACTATAATATTTCATGCAGAAACTTCTTAGAAACGACAGAGTCGATGGCTACGGTGCAACAGCTATTCTTATAAAAAAATACCATCAAATCCATCCCAATAGCCTACCACAGTAACTTTGACAATATAAATATTCAAACACAGGCAATACACCTACCACGACATAACATTATTCAATATTCTAAACATATACTGCCCATCAGCTCAATACTCAGAGTAAATAATTTGATCCATTTTATTTAGCAATTCAGGAAACCCCTACTTATTATGGGAGGCCTAAATTGCAACCACCCCGCATAAGGGAGTAAGAGAATAAGTATTAATGGTCGAAACATTATTGACTCCATAGAGTCACTCCCATTAGTATATCTAAATGATGGACAGGCTACCAGATTGTCTTCACCAAGTGAGGATAAATCTGTGGTGGATGTTACCCTAATATCTTCTGAGTTAACTCCATATGCTACTTGGGAAGTCTTCCCAGACCCTGGAAATAGTGATCACTACCCAACCATCTGCAAACTTTATTCCTATAATAAAGACAACCCCAATCAGATAGTGACCACAAAAAAACTAACTGGAACACCTTTTATGAACACCTCTGCACAACCCCACAGCCCCTAACCTATTTTCAATATGAAACATTCCAAGATAACATTATAAAAGCAGCAAATGCGGCAATACCATTTTATAAAATCAAACACAACCAAAAATACAATATCCCTTGGTGGGATAACTCCTGTCGAGTATCCATCAACTGCACAATATCTGCAATTAAAACATTGACCAGATCCCTCACGATAGACAACTTTATAGCAGTTAAAAGGAACATTGCTTCTACTAGAAAACTCCTCAAGTCCAAAAGAAAGAACAGCTCTCGCAACTTCTGTGCAAAAATAAACCGTATAAACAAAATCAATAAAGCTTCAAACCGTACACCTCACAACAACTTATCAAATCAACTTCCACCTGGCATTCTGGCTCAAGAAATTTTATCCTCCTTATGCCCACCTATCATTACCGAAAACATACAAACATCCATATCAACAGAAATTGAAACATTCTCCTATCAGGAATATAAATTCACAATAGAGCCAAAAAAAGACTCTGCACCAGTTATGGACTAAATTACATACTCTATGGTTAAGCACATGCCAACATCTTTGTCTAAGGATCTATTACATTTTTTTAATGATTGCATGCAAACTGCTACCATTCCAATTCCATGCAAACTGCTACCATTCCACACACATGGAAGCAAACAATTATCCATCCTCTCATAAAGCCCTACAAAGACAAATCAGTAGCAATGAACAATGGACCAATTGCTCTAACTTCATGTGTGGGTAAACTTCTAGAACCACTAATAAAAAACAGGCTGGAGTGGTATGTAGAAAACAAAAAATTACTCAGTCCCCTACAGTTTGGATTTAGAAGGAATAAAGGTTGTATGGACTGTTCAACGTTTCTAATCTCTCATATCCTTAGAAATTATTCAGTAAATAAATACACCATAGGCGTTTTCCTAGACCTCTCAGGTGCATATGATACAATTAATATCCAACTTCTGTACAAAACTTTAATAAACCTAGCCCTACTTAAATATATAATAAACTTAATTCATGCTATTATAAATAATAGAGTCATATTCGTCCAAGACAACTTAGAACAAACAATAAGACATTTGCCAGCTAATCAAGGTCTAGCCCAAGGATCTCCCCTTAGTCCAATCCTGTTTAAGTTCTATACCCTACCTATTTATGATATCCTCCCTAAAAATGTTAATCTTCTCCAATATGCAGATGACATGGTACTGATAGTTGGTGGAGCGAATGTGAGCTAAATGATAAATAATTTAAATACATTTTCAGAAAAACTCAATACATGGTTAGATACAGATAATTTCAAACTGTCAACCAATAAATTTCATGCAGTAATGTTTAGTAAAGGAATCTCAAAAAGATCTATCTTCAAAATGAAAATAAACTCGGAAACTATTGAATGGGTGGATGAAGTTAAATACCTAGGTATATACCTTCATCAAAACCTAAAACGGAATGCACATATACAATACATAGAAACAAAAATATGTAAAGGAGTAAACGTTATGCGGGCGCTCTGTGGTACTTGGTGGGGCTGTGATCCCCTCACACTGAGAATACTTTACAAAGCAATAGTACTAAGTCACATGGACTACGGTAGGTAAAATATTTGGGATACATATTAAATAAAGTAGGTTTTGAAATGGATCCTGAAAGGATTAATACTATACAGGAATATAATAGACCATATAATTTAAAAATATTGAGAGGATTTCTAGGGATTTTGAATTATTTCAAAAGACTTATGCCTGATTTAAGTAATAAGGAATTACCATTGTTAAAATTGCTAAAGAAAAATGTAAGATGGAAATGGGATAAAGAACAAGAGATAGTATATAATGAATTGAAAGAGATATTTATAAATAATTTAAAAATATATCATCCTAATTATAATTTGCCATTTATTTTGAGAACTGATTCATCAATAGGAATCTTTTCAGGGATTTTGATACAGATTCAAGAAGGAAAAGAAGTACCTATATCATTTATATCCAGGGTCACAAAGAAACATGAGAGAAATTACAGTGTAAGTGAGTTGGAGCTTGCAAGTATCATATTTTGTATAAGTAAATTAAGATTTTGTTTATCAGGAGCTATGTTTTTTATTGAGACAGACCATGAGGCAATAATGTCTACTGTAAATTGCAAATATGCCAATAATAGAATACATAGATGGGCATTGCTCTTACAAGAGTATAAATTTGAAATTAAATATATTCCTGGGAGACAAAATATAATTCCAGATACTCTTACAAGAATGGGGACAAATAAAAATAGCAATATAAGGCAAATTAAAATTGGAGTGAATGTTTTCCGTAATCGAACAGGTTTATTTTCAAGAGAAAGTATATTGGAGAATCAAAGAAAATTACTATATAAAGAAAAGAGGGGGACAATGGAACAAGATGGCATAATAATTAAAGTAATAGATGGGGGAGAATTGTATGTAATCAATAGAGAATTAACTGAACAGATAATTTGGCATATTCATATAAGATATATCCATATTGGGATAAGGAAGACATGGCTAATATTCAGATAGAATTTTATAAGCTATAAAGATTTACAAGTTACAAAAGAACTGATTAATAAATGTAAAATATGTCAACTGGGAAAAAGTAAGAACACGGATAATAGAAATAAACCCAAGAGTATTATTACAAGTAAACCGTTGCAAATAATTTCGATATATTTTATAAGCAATTTAATAACTAGCTATCAAGGAAATAAAAACATATTGGTATTGGTTGATCATTTTTCAAAATATGTACAATTATATGCTACGAAGAAAACAAATTTCAAAATAGTGAAGTCATTATTAACAAAATTTATAAGTGAAGTGGGAAAACCAGAACATATAGTTTTAGACAATACTACGTATTTTGATAATGAAAGAATTAAAAGAATTTGTCAAAAATCAAACATAGAATTGAACTTCACTAGTATTAGACATCCGAATGCAAATCCTACTGAAAGATATATTAGAGAAATAATGAAATATTTAAAAATTGTATGCTATAAAAATCATAAAGCATGGGAAGAAAAGTTGTATATAGTTGAAAAGTATTTAAATGAGATTCCTAGCACTATTACAGAGGAAAGTCCTATGTACATAATGACTGGAAAATTACCTGAAGGGGAATGGATGATACAGGATAAAATTTTGAGTGAATCAATGGCAAAAGTGAATGAAAAAATCCGAAGGAATGCTGAAAAATATGTAAATAGAGAAAACAAAAAGAGGAGAAAAAAGACCAAATTTAAGAAAGGAGATTTAGTTAATATTAAAAATGTGAGAGTGCCTGATGGAAAGAAAGATATGTGTGCAAAGTTACAATTACCTTTTGAAGGACCGTATGAGATTGAAAATGAAGAGCCAGTGAACAGTTATAGATTGGTAAATCCAATAGATAAAAGATTGAGAGGTGTCTTTAACATTGCTGGTGTGTACCAATTCAAAGTCTGAAGAATGAATTTTCATATAACAAGTGAGAAAGTGAGAAAATTAATATTAGAAATTTACTAATAGAATAGAAAAGGAAAATTTTGTATTTGAATTTTGATATGCTGATATAAATAATATAAATTTTGGGGAATTAATATGGATTGTCGTGTGTGTGTGTGTGTGTGTAGAGTTGAGTACATTCAAATTTCTTTAAACAAGTAATGAATGCTGTAAAAACCATGCAGATACTTTACCTGAACTTTGATATGTCTTATCAGAACATCTAAATCAAAAGTAATTGACATAAACCTTTTAAAACGGCAATAAAAGCAAGTTCTAGAACAAAATAGATCATTACGAACATATCCTACGTTCCACAAAAATATCAATAGTAAATAATTTATTCTACATTAAAAAAACAAATTTAAAAAAGGACAATCAAAATAATTTAGCAGTACAATCAAAACAAATGTAAGAAACTCGCTTAAAAAAACGAACATTCAGTAAATAAATCAAAATTCAACAATGCCAAATATAAGCATCAGACAGATGAGAATGTCATAAAAAAATATCAATTTAATTGCAAAAAGCATATAAAAGGTTTGATTATAAACAGTTGTTGAAACCTCATGTACATATTAACAAAACCTCCTGTACATATTAACAATATTAGATTTAAAAAGTAGAATAAGGCAATCATTCAAAGTGAATAACAAAATATCGCGTCTGCATCGCAAGTGTTGTGAGAAAAGTTGGTTGCTACGGTTTTGAAGTTTTGATAGAGAGGAATTTTTTGGAAGACGTCAGATTGAATAGAAAAATAAGACGGGACGTTTTTTCTTAAACGATATAAGAGAGCTTATGAAAATAAGAATAAAAGGAAGCTGAGAATACACAACAGAAGTGACCCAACTATTAGCAGTATTTACCAAAGTGATAAGCAAAATTTGAAAAAAAATGCCTGATGAAAATATCACTGGAGCAGACACATATCAAAAAGTATTCATACAGAAACATTTACGAGTGTGTTATGTAGTTTGCAAAGTCGTTTACAACAACCAAATAATTTTAAAAGAAAATTTGATTCAAATGGAACTACAGAACTGTCAATCCTATACGATAAACTTCAAATTTCAATTCGACAAGCTCAGTGATTATATAACCACATTAAAAACTTTATATAGTCCATAATTTAGTTGATAATTTATTTCCATTTATTAGTTATTAGTTTATTTCAATTTAATCACAAGACACATATAAATTCTGAATATTATATACTTAATATCGAACTGAAATTTCATAAAATATTGACAGATATATATATATATATATATATATATATATATATATATTATTGTGATTTGTATTGGGAGAGAGAATAATAAAATTATTGTTTAGTTTAGTTTAATTGATATTTAGTTTTTGTTTGCCCGGTATATTGTAAAATTTAAAATTAATTTGTAAGATAATTATACTTTTTTCATGAGAAACTCCATAATCTCAGAGTAGGGTTCAAATGTAGAAGAACAAAACAATTTTAATTTCTAATATGAGCGCCAAAGTTTAAATAAAGTCTCTATATTTCAATAAAGGAATTTAGTTAATCAAAAATATACTTGCTTTATTATTTCCAATTAAACTCTAAAGACGGTCCTGTCTGTTTAATGTTGAACCTCTCCACAATTCACAGATGTCAGTTCAAAGCTACTAACTGTTAAAACTAGATGGAGCAATCACCATAAAGAAATGAAAAATCTCAAGAATATAATTTTAAAATGTTTTTCAAATGCAAAAACGTTATCTAATGTTGTAGACACAAATACATCATTCTTTTACAAGACATAAATTTGTAAAAACCTACTATCTAGTATGATCACTCATTCAAATAAAATCATACACTCTGGTGAAATATTATTTCTATACATGATTTAAAATAGGCAACATTTTATACAAATTTTATAACACGAAATCCGTTATATCAAAGTCTATGACAGAAAATGGCGAATAATAAAGCTTCTGAGCGTCTATCCAATATCAAAGTTCAATTCTTTGTACAAAATCGGTAAGTTTACTCTACCTTCTTTATATATAATTAAAATAGTTTTAAATACCTTTGTTCACTGTATTGTTCAATTACATCACATCACATCAATGATTGGTTTTTATTTTGTTTTAGGTTACCTCTTGGAAGACACCATACAATTTGTCCAGCTTGCATAATATCAAGAATCAATGCTATATTTCGTCCACATCAATACATTTTAGACAAATCCCATAATCCAAAGCTTTCTGAAAAGTATTGTGGAGACACCGTTTCCACAATACAACAATTTACTTAATTACGTCGATAAATTTTATGGTTTGTATTCAATTATAATCACCAATTTTCTTCTTATAATGTGTATATCTACTTCATTAACTATATCACTGATTAGCTTCAAAGTATAATGTATTCCTTTCTCTAATTTTCATACCAAATTGTTGTTTCTCCGAATAGTTTTTCTCAAAAATTTTGCTTCTTAATATTTTTCTGCTACCAAAAAGCAAGTACCTAGTCAATAGTCTACATTATCAACAAAACTGTCCCCATTCAATTCTTTTTCATTATTAGCAATCTGCTTGTCGCTGATGAGAATATTTTAAACGTATGCCACCAATCAAAATTGGTTATCAAAATTCTTATTGAAAATCTTCATTTCAAATAGTAGATTGTCCATCCATCATTTAAAAACATTCTGGTTTGAGTTTCTTAAATGATTTCAACCCATATATTACTCCATTAAATTGTATTTCAATAAATTTTTAAAATGATAGTTCTTATTTTCTAAAATATTTATTCGGAATGACAAATCGTTTAACAAGTGTCATGTTCCATAAAATTAATGTTTTCATTTGACTTCTTACCTTGACACATTCTAAATAGTTACATAATCTTATCGAAAACTTCTTTCAATCTCTAATATTTACTTCTTTAAAACAAATCATATTATTATTTTACTTTGACAATGAGAACAATGGATTATTATTTTTATTTATATGGAACAAACGTTCTAAAATTCTCTCTCTTAAATATGGAAATTTTGTTATTTTATTTCACCTATATTCTTATAAAGCTTATTTAAAATCTTCTCCATAGTTATACATTTAGATTCTTGTATACTTTCTCTATTAAATAGTGAATAGTACAGATTGTCTCAATTTAAATAATTTAAAAAAAAATCAAATTCCAAAATTATTAATTACTCACAGTGTGTAGTCTATTATTCAATAATTCAGTATACAGAGTGTTGCAGGTTTCACTCTATGTTAACATCCCCTAAATTTTGCGTTTATCAAATTTTAATATTAGGAAAATTTTATGGACGCAAATTTTACTTCAAATATTTTGATGTAATGCTCTAACCAAGGCCGAACAAGCACTTTGTATACCATATGGAGCTACACAAAATCTGTACAACACACCATCAATAGAGAAGCCTGTGTAATCTCTACTATCTTCATCCAAAGGAATCAGCCAAAAACTGTGTTTTAAATCAATTTTAGAAAATATTTTCGTATTCGTAATGCGCCCAAAAATTGCTTCCACATTCATCGGAGCCTCGTATTGTGGTACAGTGTATTGATTGATATTTCTTGCATCTAGGCATAATCTTAATTCACCATTTGCCCTCTTTACGACCACAATAGGGTTTACATATCTTGTGTTACATCTCTCTATAATACCGTCTTTTAACATATTTTGTATCTCTGAATCAACTTCTTTCCTATATTTATAAGGTATGGGATAAGTTCTTATTCTAAAATTTTCTATTCCTCTAACTTCTATCTTATGTACATAATTATTTGCCATTCTCATCTCCTTTTTAATCAATCCTTCATACTTCATTATCAAATTCTTCACTTTCTATTCATATTCCTTATTTCCACACACTAATTCCAATTCCTCCATAATTACATTCCTCTCTATATTCCATAACTGCCTATTATCCTCTTCGATTTCCAATTCTTCCATATTTCCACTCCTTTTTATATTCCATAACTTCCTATTATCCTCTTCAATTGTCAATACTTCCATATTTCCATTCCTTTCTATATTCCATAACTTCTTATTATCCTCTTCAATATCCAACTCTTCAATATTTTCTTCCTCGAATTCAATCTTATTACCATTTAATTATATCTCCATCTTTTCAAAATCAATTCTTGCTTTATACTTCGTCAATTCATCTATTCCTATAACTATGTCTGTTTCTAAATTATCCACTAGCAATAATTGCATCTCAACTTCTTTCCCATCCTTTAATTCAATGCTTTGTATTATAGATCTGCTAACTTCACACAATTTTTTTCCATTTGCTCCTATTAATGTAGTTTTCGGTATTTTGACTAGCTTATTTTCATAATTTTCAATATTTTCTTCTATTAATTTTGCTTTTATTATGGACGCTTCCGAACCTGTATCTATTAATATTTTTACTTTTTTCCCATTTAATTTTCCTTTAATTTTTATTAATCCCGTTATTTCTTTTAATTCCAAATCTTCCCCAAATTTAATGTATTCCCCTGGATGTTCATATGTTATCACTCTCTCTTCTCTCCTTCGAATACTGTTCTCTGTAATTGTTATTTTTGTTGTTATTATATTTAAAATTTCTGTTATAGTTGTTTTGGTTGCTATCGTTCTTATTATAGTTATTTTCATTCTCTGAATTGTTGTTATAATTGTTGTGTTTGTTATAATATTCATTGTTATTATACCTGTTAATGTAATTATTTCTGTATTTCATCATTATATTTTTACATATCCTAATATCTATCTATGTACAAAATTATATTCACATTTGTTTTTTGTTTAACATTTTTTTGTTAATTATAAACTTTTTATTTACATGTTGTTTTTATCTACCTTCTTGACCTTTTACAATTCCTTATTCGTCTTCTAGATTCCGGTCCTATAATACAGCCTTATTATTCAATTTTATTTTCTTTTCCTAAATTTCGTTTTATCCCCTTCTCTTATTGTTTGATTCTCTTGTATCCGAAGTTTCTTCAAATTTTCCACTGTCTCTTTTTTTATTTTGTTATCCCCTATCTCATCAATTTCTTCCAATAGATTCATCAAATTTTGCGTTTCCAATTTCTTCATATTATTGTTTCTTCTTTTTATTATTTCATTTCTCATAATACTCTCACTTCCCATCATTTAATTTTTAATTATCCTATTAAAATTTCTTGGATCAATTATCTTCATATTTCTGCCAAGTTTTAATCTCATTTCGAAATTTTCTGCATAAATTATTGTTTCTATATTCTGTCTTATGGTTTCTTCCTTGGTCTCTTGTAATATCTTATTCATTTCCTCTAACTTCCAATTAAGTTGTATCCCCCTAGTATTATTATTATTTCTTTTACCATATGTCACTATTCGTTTCAATATATTAACATCTGGGTCTGTTATTTTCCAATAAATCTCTTTTTCATAAATTTTCATGACTTCCGCACTTCCTAGATTCTGTAAATTGCTATCTATCATTTCCTCATTTATTTGTCTTTGTATTTTTACTTCATCAATTTCCATTTTATTACTCAATTTTTGTTCTATAGTATCATCATTTATATTTTCATTTTGTATCTTTACATCCATTTGAATCTCTCCTTTGAAATCCTTTTCTTCCTCCTCTATTTCCTTGATTCTGTTGATCTGTGAATTGTCTATTTCTGTGGTTTTTTCAACTCCCTTTCCTCTTATTTCTTGATTAGTGGATTCTATTTTATTTTCCATGTATATGTTCGATTTTTCCAATATCTTCTCAAAATGTCCCAATTTTTCTTCCATCAATTTTATTATTAGGTCCTTAGTTTGTTTTATTTCTTCCTTATTCTGGTTCATCTTAATTTTCATTTCTTGTTCTATTTCTTCCTTATTCTGCTCCATTTTTCCATTTATATTCCCTTCCATTCTATTCATATTTTGATCCATCCTTTTCATCATCATTTGAAACATACTCATTACGTCCATTTTCTCTTTTTCTTTTGATTCTTGTTTGTCCTCCTGTCCTGCTTCTTCTGACAATGGTACATATTCTTCTTCCTGACCTTGTTCTGCAATATCTCCCTCTGAATGTTCTCTCCCCTGTTTCAAGTATTGTACCTGAAAATCTCCTCTACCATTACTCCTTTCTTCTCTTTCTTCATCAGACCTACTTTCAACTCCTACCTGCTTTCCGTCTCTTAATGTAATTTTTCTTTCCATTTTCTTTATAAAATTTTTTTTAATACAGTCAAAAATTACTCTTTCTATCCTTTTTTAATATTATTTACAAAATTTCTAATTTGCCCCACGTTGCGGTGACATGTTATTGTGATTTGTATTGGGAGAGAGAATATTAAAATTATTGCTTAGTTTAGTTTAATTGATATTTAGTTTTTGTTTGCCCGGTATATTGTAAAATTTAAAATTAATTTGTACGATAATTATACTTTTTCCATGAGAAACTCCATAATCTCAGAGTAGGGTTCAAATGTAGAAAAACAAAACAATTTTAATTTCTAATATGAGCGCCAAAGTTTAAATAAAGTCCCTATATTTCAATAAAGGAATTTAGTCAATCAAAAATATACTTGCTTTCTTATTTCCAATTAAACTCTAAAGACGGTCCTGTCTGTTTAATGTTGAACCTCTCCACAATTCACAGATGTCAGTTCAAAGCTACTAACTGTTAAAACTAGATGGAGCAATCACCATAAAGAAATGAAAAATCTCAAGAATATAATTTTAAAATGTTTTTCAAATGGAAAAACGTTATTTAATGTTGTAGAAATAAATACATCATTCTTTTACAAGACATAAATTTGTAAAAACCTACTATCTAGAATGATCACTCATTCAAATAAAATCATACACTCTGGGGAAATATTATTTCTATACATGATTTAAAATAGGCAACATTTTATACAAATTTTATAACACGAAATCCGTTATATCGAAGTCTATGACAGAAAATGGCGAATAATAAAGCTTATGAGCGTCTATGCAATATCAAAGTTCAATTCTTTGTACAAAATCGGTAAGTTTACTCTACCTCCTTTATATATAATTAAAATAGTTTTAAATACCTCTGTTCACTGTATTGTTCAATTAATTCACATCAATGATTTGTTTTTATTTTATTTTAGGTTACCTCTTGGAAGACATCATACAATTTGTCCAGCTTGCATAATATCAAGAATCAATGCTATATTTCGTCCACATCAATACATTTTAGACAAATCCCATAATCCAAAGCTTTCTGAAAAGTATTGTGGAGACACCGTTTCCACAATACAACATTTTACTTAATTACGTCGATAAATTTTATGGTTTGTACTCAATTATAATTACCAATTTTCTTCTTATAATGTGTATATCTACTTGATTAATTTTATTACTGATTAGCTTCAAAGTATAATGTATTCCTTTCTCTAATTTTCATACCAAATTGTTGTTTCTCCGAAAGTTTTATTGGTTTTTCTCAAAAATTTTGCTTCTTAATATTTTTCTGCTACCAAAAAGCGAGTACCTAGTCAATAGTCTACATTATCAACAAAACTGCCCTCATTCAATTTTTTTTTATTATTAGCAATCTGCTTGTCGCTGATGAGAATATTTTAAACGTTGTTACCGTCTTAATTGTTCGGTATCAATTTTTTCTCCAGTTTCCTTGGATGGGACCAAGATAGCGATTTTATTGGGAACAATACTAGACGATAAACAATTGAGACGTATGCGAACGGCACTCTTGTTTTGGTTGGAGAGCTAAGGGTCGTGGGTTTATTTGCGGAACGTTAAGCAATCGAAAAGGTAATTAGAGGGCGCCAGAAATTTTAATTATCAGTAAAAATTTCAAAAACTGCGATAAACGAGAGAAATTATAAAAATTGAGGTATTATTGGTATTGTATCTGTGGAGGTTAGGGAAGTACTCACTAAAACGCGTTTTATTAGGTTAACCAGTTTATTAACCGGTTCTACCAGCGTCAGTGAACGAAACAACAAAAATATTTACAAGATGGGTTCATGCATAAACTGGTACCGCAAACAAAATTAATATATACATAAACAACAACAAATATACAAATCATATACATACACAAATGATCAATGTCGCAGAGTTTGCGAACTAAAAAATTAGTTTATAAACGAAATTATTTTCCGTTTATTTAAAAAAGAAAATGTAGTATATCATATCATTAAATTACTTGAAAACAAAAAAAACATAGGCTTTGTGAAAGTTATGTCAATATCGGGAAAATAACTTAGTCTAGATTTGACGTACGCCGAATTTCCTAACGATTATACTATGAAACATAAACAAAGGTTCTCTGAAACAATAGCAATATTAGTAATCAATACACTCGTTACTGTAATAAAATAGTTCTGACCGTATATTTCTTTCGTTAGAGGAATAGCGTGACACTAAATTAATCTTTCCACCATTGACTAAGAACGGGTGCGATTACTCCAGGTAGGAGAGATACTAAATAATCATTAACGATACCTGAGTCCAATTGTTTCCATCCAATCACCAAATTACTACTCAAGTGAAGATACTTGCAACAACGCCGGAGGCGTGGTTTCTCGATTAGGTCGATTAAAAAACTTATGATAACACTGGTAATAAGTAAGCTACCCTCACAGCGTGAAGGAACAGATCACAGACACTCGGAAATCTTCGGTAGTCTAATGAAGGTAGTAATCACTATAAACATATACTCCGGTAAATTTAATTCGACTATGAACACAGTAAATGCCGATACCTTGGTACTACACGATAATTTAATCTTAATAGCCAAGAAAATCACCACTGCTTCGCTCAAATGATTTTTGTAGACTCTATCTCGATAACGGCACTAAATAATGAACGATAATTCACGCTAACACTACAAGAAGTTTTTCAACTACTCGCGTTGAGAATCGGTTGCTCACTGCTCTCGTGACGGAATTTTTGGGGATGGATAGCCTTCTCTTTGAAATTATTTCCGAAAAATAACTGTGCAATTAGTTCTAAAAAGCCATATAACAGCCATATAGAACGAATCGGGCGGTGAATACACAGATTACACTGTCTACCGAGAATTTCAAAAAAGGTACTTCTTATAATGTGTATATCTACTTGATTAATTATATTACTGATTAGCTTCAAAGTATAATGTATTCCTTTCTCTAATTTTCATACCAAATTGTTGTTTCTCCGAAAGTTTTATTAGTTTTTCTCAAAAATTTTGCTTCTTAATATTTTTCTGCTACCAAAAAGCGAGTACCTAGTCAATAGTCTACATTATCAACAAAACTGCCCTCATTCAATTTTTTTTTATTATTAGCAATCTGCTTGTCGCTGATGAGAATATTTTAAACGTTGTTACCGTCTTAATTGTTCGGTATCAATTTTTTCTCCAGTTTCCTTGGATGGGACCAAGATAGCGATTTTATTGGGAACAATACTAGACGATAAACAATTGAGACGTATGCGAACGGCACTCTTGTTTTGGTTGGAGAGCTAAGGGTCGTGGGTTTATTTGCGGAACGTTAAGCAATCGAAAAGGTAATTAGAGGGCGCCAGAAATTTTAATTATCAGTAAAAATTTCAAAAACTGCGATAAACGAGAGAAATTATAACAAGTGAGGTATTATTGGTATTGTATCTGTGGAGGTTAGGGAAGTACTCACTAAAACGCGTTTTATTAGGTTAACCAGTTTATTAACCGGTTTTACCAGCGTCAGTGAACGAAACATCAAAAATATTTACAAGATGGGTTCATGCATAAACTGGTACCGCAAACAAAATTAATATATACATAAACAACAACAAATATACAAATCATATACATACACAAATGATCAATGTCGCAGAGTTTGCGAACTAAAAAATTAGTTTATAAACGAAATTATTTTCCGTTTATTTAAAAAAGAAAATGTAGTATATTATATTATTAAATTACTTGAAAACAAAAAAAAACATAGGCTTTGTGAAAGTTATGTCAATATCGGGAAAATAACTTAGTCTAGATTTGACGTACGCCGAATTTCCTAACGATTATACTATAAAACATAAACAAAGGTTCTCTAAAACAATAGCAATATTAGTAATCAATACACTCGTTACTGTAATAAAATAGTTCTGACCGTATAGTTCTTTCGTTAGAGGAATAGCGTGACACTGAATTAATCTTTCCACCATTGACTAAGAACGGGTGCGATTACTCCAGGTAGGAGAGATACTAAATAATCATTAACGATACCTGAGTCCAATTGTTTCCATCCAATCACCAAATTACTACTCAAGTGAAGATACTTGCAACAACGCCGGAGGCGTGGTTTCTCGATTAGGTCGATTGAAAAACTTATGATAACACTGGTAATAAGTAAGCTACCCTCACCGCGTGAAGGAACAGATCACAGACACTCGGAAATCTTCGGTAGTCTAATGAAGGTAATAATCACTATAAATATATACTCCGGTAAATTTAATTCGACTATGAACATAGTAAATGCCGATACCTTGGTACTATACGATAATTTAATCTTAATAGCCAAGAAAATCACCACTGCTTCGCTCAAATGATTTTTGTAGACTCTATCTCGATAACGGCACTAAATATTGAACGATAATTTACGCTAACACTACAAGAAGTTTTTCAACTACTCGCGTTGAGAATCGGTTGCTCACTGCTCTCGTGACGAAATTTTTGGGGATGGATAGCCTTCTCTTTGAAATTATTTCCGAAAAATAACTGTAAAATTAGTTCCAAAAAGCCATATAACAGCCATATAAAACGAATCGGGCGGTGAATACACAGATTACACTGTCTACCGAGAATTTCAAAAAAGGTACTTTTCGTTCTCTGAAGGTAATTCTAAAACTATTGTGTCCCCATCATAATCCTTTTAAGGGCGGTATTATAAATGCATTCAATTGTCATTTCGTTCAATTGAGAATCCCGATTGAGCCGTAATAAACCTCTTTCGGCGTTCAAAGATGTATTATACTCCGGTAATTTTATTTTTATTGGTAGTATGAAACGATCTTTTACACAGGGCCGAACTGGGAAATAAATTCGAATATAAAAAAAATTAAAAACGTTACAACGTATTCCACCATTCAAAATTGGTTATGAAAATTCTTATTGAAAATCTTCATTTCAAATAGTAGATTGTCCATCCATCATTTTAGAACATTCTGTTTTGAGTTTCTTAAATGATTATAACCCATATATTACTCCCTTAAATTGTATTTCAATAAATTTTTAAAATGACAGTTCTTATTTTCTGAAATATTTATTCGGAATGACAAATCGTTTAACAAGTGTCATGTTCCATAAAATTATTGTTTTTATTTGACTTCCTACCTTGACACATTTTAAATAGTTACATAATCTTATCAAAAACTTCTTCCAATCTCTAATATTTACTTCTTTAAAACAAATCATATTATTATTTTACTTTGACAATGAGAACAATGGATTATTATTTTTATTTATATGGAACAAACGTTCTAAAATTCTCTCTCTTAAATATGGAAATTTTGTTATTTTATTTCACCTATATTCTTATAAAGCTTATTTAAAATCTTCTCCATAGTTATACATTCAGATTCTTGTATACTTTCTCTATTAAATAGTGAATAGTACAGATTGTCTCCATTTAAATAATTTAAAAAAAAATCAAATTCCAAAATTTTTAATTACTTACAGTGTGTAGTCTATTATTCCATAATTCAGTATACAGAGTGTTGCAGGTTTCACTCTATGTTTATATATATATATATATATATATATATATATATATATATTTTTTTTTTTTTCGGAGGTGAAAAAATGCATCATGCGCGCAGCTCTTTGCTACGACTTGGACTTCAACCAAGTAAAACAACACCTCCTCCAAGGGAGTTTGCTTTGGAACCGCTGGTTAGCATTACATCAAGGCAGCCCCGGTCTTATTTTCTTATACCTGCTTTGCAGCTCTCTTTTGTCTCCCATATTCATCCTTTTCTTTTTGGCTCATAATATCTCTTATCATTTTATTTATAGATTTCCATTTTTGTCTGCTCTCTTACATCTGAGTTACACTGTCCACTGTTAAATTGATGCCCACTTCAAGAGACGTCGTTGTTCTATGTCGCTTCCATCTTTTGCAATGGAATATTGTGCGTTCCACCGTATCCAAGCTGTTACAGTATTGGCACATGTCGCAGTTGTCGTGACCAAAACTTTTAGCGTATGACCTGAAACATCCGTGTGCCGTTGAAACTTGAGTTAAAAAGTAATCTGTTTCACCGTGTTTACAGCTAATCCAAGCTTCAATATCGGGTATTACTCTTTTCGTCCACTGCGCTTTTGTGGCTTCATTTTTCCACCTATGCTGCCAAATGGATAGGGCTTCAGCTCTGGCAGTTTCCCGTTGGCCAGCCTGAGCTTCGTGTCTATTGTTGTATAGATATGTCCTTTCCCAGACCATAAGGTCTATAGGTAATGTAGCTGTTACTACTTGCAGCGCAACACATGAAACCGTTCTGTATGCCCATGCTACCCGAAATAGCATCTCTGTTTGGGCTTTTTCCATTCGCTTTATGTATTTTTTAATTTTTAAAGCCCTGTTCCACACAGGAGCACCATATAGTAATATGTTGTGCATTGCACTACACAACACAGCCCGTCAGCTACTTCTTGGTCCTCCAACATTAGTCATGAGCCTTATTAGTCTAGAGACCTTTTCTTCAGTCTTTTGTGCCGTAACTTCAATATGTTTGCCAAAGCGTATCTTCTCATCGATAGTTATCCCTAAGTATTTGATTGTTTTTGCCGGGGAGACATTTATTCCTTGAAAATTAAAAACCATTTCTTCCCTGTCTCGTTTACCTCTAAGTATCACTGCTTCGGTTTTATCTGGCACTAGTGTTAATTCATGTCTATCCATCCAATTGCTAATATCTTGTAGACAGTTATTCGCATTTCGTACTAAGATATGCTTATTTTTGGCTCCTATAAGTAACGCTAGATCATCCGCGAACCCTATGCAGCAAGCGCCATCTGTGAGGTCCAGATCTAGTACATCATCATAGAGAATATTCCATAGGATCGGTCCTAAGACCGATCCCTGTGGTACGCCTGCGGTAACTTCTATGACCTCACCTTTTCCTACAGTAATCTTTCTATTTTTTAGGAAGCTAGATATAATGTTTATAAGATAGCTAGATATATTTCTTTCTCGTAGTTTCTTCACGATAATACTATAACGGGCCGAGTTAAACGCGTTTTTGACGTCTACCGTTATTAGCACACACCATATTTGCTTGTATTCTTCCACAATTTCCTTCATGGCCTCCAGAGCTTGAACAGCTGTCTTTCCTCTTTGAAACCCATACTGATGCTTATGTAGGCCTCCCTTTTTTTCCAATTCAGCCGTTAACCTATTTCTGATGAGTGTTTCCATAAGTTTGCTGATTGTATTCAACATAAAAAGTGGTCTATACGAATTTGCTAATTCTGGGGGTTTTCCGCCTTTTAGTAGTAATATAACTTTAGCCAGTTTCCATTCCTCTGGAAAGACCTGTGACATTAGCACACTGTTCATAGTACTCAGAATGAGCTGAGGAAATTTAGAAGCAACCAGTTTGATTGCTTCCGGTGGAATTTTGTCCAATCCAGGGGCCTTTCTGTTCTTCATGCTATTAATGGATGTCTCAAGTTTCTGGTTCATAAAGGGGTTTATGTTTGTATCATTCTCTACTATTTCCCAGCTATCAGCCTCAAATGAGAAAAGGTGAGTCACAATTTCTCTTTTCTTATCGGTACTTAAATGATAGGGCACCAATGTATTGAACCTTTTTGCTACGATTTTGTACGCATCTCCCCATATATTGTTATCCAGATCTTGGCGCAGTTCATTCCAATATTCCTTTTTCGCTTCTTTTATAACTTTTCTCAATTCATTCTTTGTTGTTTTATATAGATTTTCTAAGACCTTCATGCCATCTATTTTTCGTGTTTCTGCTCTAGTCAACTTCCTCCTACATCTTTTTTCACCTATTTTTTCATTCCACCAGTATGGGTTATTGATAGTTTTCCTATCAGTATTTGTGCAGTTTTTATATGCTTGTTGGATCCATTTGCTTAGCGTCTGGGAATGAGGTTCCAAAGTACTTCTGCAGATTAGTCCGATGTTGTTAGTAAAAGCGTCCCAATCTACAGTGGTATTTCCTATATATTTTTTATTACTTAAGTTTTCATTAATTTCAAAATGTATGAATTTATGTTTTGTCAATGATTCATCCTCCAAGACTTCCCAATTTCCTATTTTCCCTGCAATATTGCTTGTTGAAATTGTCACGTCAATGTAGTATTCACTGTTTCCTCTCACAAATGTAGGTTTTATCCCGGTATTATGCACAACCATGTATAGCTCCGAGACCCATTCCATCCAGTGTTCTCTTTTTTGTCGGTTTTGGGTGAACCCCACATAGGAGATTTCGCGTTTGTCTCCAAGTACGGTGTAATCGGTTTTACTACGCTTAACGTGTCCCATTATTTCATCTGATTCATTTTTATAATCTCTTAGCATTATATTGGGAGATATGTAGCAACCAATCATTGGGAAGTTTCTCATTTTCACCATTACAAACCCCTCTCCGCTTACATGTTTTACTATGTCTATACCTTTATTTATGATTAATATAACCACATAACAGTGTCAAGGTAAGGTAATTGTTTCATTATTTTATATACAAAAATTTGTAACGTCATTTTTTAACTTATGTGTTATGTATCAATCATAATGTACATTCTAGCCGAAACAGAAGATGACCTAGCAAGTCGAAACGCGTCTTTTGGCAAAGAATAAACAAATTATTAAAAAGTAAGGACCTTCATTCAAGAAAATTCCTCCCATATGAAATATTTAAATGGTCAAGAATGCATTGCGTTTCAAATATATATATATATATATATATATATATATATATATATATATATAGAATTATTTTAGTTGAAATAACGACCGTACTATGTTAAAGGAAACGAAAGGTGAATATTGGGTAATCGGTCTGTAACAATACTCAAACTCTTTTGTTCAAAATGCCTCTATATTTCGTTGTTAATGTACAACTTCTTCAGGAGGTTATTGCTAAAAACATCAATTAATGAAACATAAGGATTTAAAAAATAAAAGTTACTGACAACGTGAGTAATTAAAATACGTGACGTGAAGTCCACCAGTCAAAACGGAAAAAACGAACACATTGGCAATTTAATTTTAAACTGTACAAATATACATCAAACTATCTTTCTAAAACCTGCCACACCAAAAAATACATTTTTATAAGCGAGAATTAAAAGTGAAGTTGGAATTTACAACTAATTATAAAAATACAAATGTGAAAGTAGTATAGTCCAGTAAAATTATTCCACAAATACCACAAAGGTTGAATCATACTTATTTATATATAAGAATATAGCAATAGATCACACTGGTTGGTCAATGTCTGATCTGAAATTTATAGAGTTTTTACAGCTATTTACATGAACCATCTCCAGAAACAATCGACGTCTATAATTGCTTTCAAATTCAAGGATCTTAATTACGATAGTGTTAAAATCATTGAATTTGAAAGCAATTATAGACATCGACATTTAATAATATACAACGGAAAAATCTCATTAATCAGGGAGTCATCCCAAAGACCTGAAAATGCTATGTTCCAGTTATAACGCACAGTATCTTCCCTTGATTTTTTCACTGAAACAATTATTTAAATTTGTTCTGTCTCTCAAAATCTAAAACATTTTTTCAGTTTGTACCGACCAAACTCTGAAGTAATGAATTTTGTAGGCAGTAATCCGTTACACGAAACCTGCAGTAATTCAACAGAGAACAATGGAATCCCGAAAACATACAGAAAACACAACAAAAAGTCAATTTGACTGACGAATATTCAGCTTCACTTTTACTAACAGACGTGGAAATAAATTTGAGAGAGAAAAAGATGAGAAATCCTTTGTCGCTGTCATTTTTGTTTTGTTTCCAAAAGTATCTTTGTTTTAGGAACGTTTGACGAACATGGACGTGCCGATATAGGATTATTAACATGTTTTCCACATTTTCACATGTTTGGAAGTGGCTCTTCAACCAGTTGACGTTTTTTTAGTTCCTCTGGGAATCGATCAAAAGTATTTACCATAAAATACAATTTGATCGATCTTTCAGACGAGTAACTAATTAGATTATACTTAAGATTCATGCTTATAGAAAGTAGAAATATAATTTGTTCTAAACATCGAGCCGGCGTTTCGCTATTATAGTAACAATATGTTGGTCCAAATATTTATGATTGTTAGGAGTAGTGTTCTGACTTTCTGACTGATATACAAGATTATTGATAAGGACAATACTGAAGATGTATTCAGTTACTAAATGTAATAATATTCAAATTTAGATATTTCTTATATTCTAGGAATGTGTAATATATTCACAAATAAGGATGTGGACTATTTCTAAGAAAGTATTTTAAATCGTGCATTAGTGCCTTATATAGACGCACATAAATATTATTTTCATTAAATATTAAATCCTAAGAATCTTGTAGTTCAAATAACTATTCAAAACACCAATACTTGTCACGTCACCAATGTGACGTCATTTGGCGATTACGAACCATTACAGGGGAAGCGGCCATTGTCGAGGGTGAGATAGAGAGACGTAAGAATTATGTTTGGCTCTACCCAGGCTTTGCACCCAGCCTTGGTAGCCGACATTGAAGAACACGTCATCTTGGGAATGGATATCATGGATTCCTATGGCTTCCAACTAGATCTGAAACCTTGAGTAATCCACGTCGGTGCCAAGGAATTAATTCTACAGCAACGACAAACAGCGTTCGCAGAGCTGATGCTAGCTGAGGGTATCGAACATCCAGCAATGTGTGATTCCATATTCGTAGCTCGCATTAACGGGTCCATAGAAGACGTAACTACAGCCATGATGGAGCCCAGGAATCACTACCAGGATCTGGGAAGGGGCATTTTTGTTGGTAAAGCACTGATCCAATCCGCTTCAGGCGTGCCAGTTCATCCGATTAATCTGAACGACCGTCCAGTTACCTTTAAGAAAGGCACTCAAGTATGCACCTTCGAGCCAATAACCAAAGTTATTCACCGGGTGACCGCTAAAGAAAAATGGGACTCGGACAAGCTCAGTCAGATCCTAGCTACCCTCTATCCGTCCCTGTTCCGACAACAAACGAAGAAGTTGAGAGACCTAGTTAAACGTTGCCATTCTATTATTGGTTGATCAGATGGAAAACCAAGAAGAACTAGTATGGTAGGACATTAGATAGACACTGGTGATACACGTTCTATTCGTCAAGCTGCTGGACGACTTTCCTAGGTGAAGAAAGCACAATCAAAAAGAACTCTTCATGAGATAGTAAAAGATGGAGTGGTTGAACCTTCAAACAGTCCATGGATCCCTCCAATGTAGCTCTTGTGAAAAAGAAAGATGGTTCAACAAGGTTCGGCGTTGACTACCGAAAGCTCAACGAAGTCGCCATAAAAGTCAGTTACCCGCTACCAAGGATCGACAACGCACTTGACGCACTACCAGGTTCCAACATTTTTTCACCCTGGATCTGAAGACCGGTTACTGGCAGGTGGAAATGGATCCTGCCGACAAAGACAAGATAGCGTTCATAAGTTGAACAGTCCTGTGGCAATTTACTGTGCTTCCGTTTGTACTTTGCAACGCTTCAAGCCTTTCGAAAGATTGATAGAGAACGTTCTCAGAGGTTTGTCCCGGGAAACACTAACCCGAATAACTGACGAAGGTAGAAAATTCAGCTGGAATGAAGAATGCCAAGTTGCCTTTGATACTTTGTAGAAGCAGCTTACATCAACTCCAATCTTGTGCTATCCACTTCCTGAAGGGAAGTTTATCCTCGACACCGACGCTAGCAACGTGGGAATTGGTGCCGATCTTTTTCAGCTCCAGGATGACCGAGAAAAGATCATTGGGTACATCAGCAAGACATTATCTGAACCTGAACGTAACTACTGTGTTACCAGGCAAGAGCTTTTGGCAGTGGTGAAGTATGTGGAGTATTTCTACAAGTACTTATATGGAAAGAGATTCTTGATCGGAACCGACCATGTCACCTTGAAGTGGCTACTAAATTTCAAGAATCATGATGGCCGATTTGTAATATTATTCGATAAAACTTCTAGAATACTACTTCCATTGCAGCCGCATGTAGGTAAGGATACCAGCATGCATCAGGTTAAAGTCATGAGTGAAAAAAGAAGTCAAGAGCATGAAATTACCGACCCTGATCTCAGAAGAATAATAGAATGTAAGTTAACAAATCTTCGACCAATCTGTGATGATCCCAAAAACAGACATTATCCAAAAGACATTATCAAAAGAAAAAAAGATTAAATTTGTGTAAATAATAATTTCAATGTGGTTAGCGGGCATGGATCTATTACGGTCAGGTAAACATATCGAAAGCACGTCCGCTGTAAAAATATAAATATCACATGAATCAGGAAGGTCAAGAATACGGGCCACTGACACATGAGATCGCATACTTCCTATAAAATAGAAAGTGTCGACAATTTCATGATGATTCATTATTATTATTTTGAATAGTACAAATGTATATAGTGTATATATAATTTGTGTTAGTAATTTTTAATTATATTTTATCCCAGTGAGTTTTAAACGGTGTTATTTATTCAACCCCTAAAGAATGGTTACGAGGTAAGTGTTTCTCAAGGATAAATGGTTTTATGGTTAGAGAAGTCTATACAAGGAGCACTTACTAAGTAACCACCACATGGCGATCCTGCGAAACAAATGGTAATGGTAAAATGGATAGTAAAATGTACATCGCCACTACATGGCGATCCTGCCATTAAAATACCTACCTCTATATTTGAGGAAATCGATACGGGTGTATTACAAGCAATAAGCAAGCAATCATTTTTGGACTCATTAGATTTGCTACAAATAAACACAACAGATAACGAAGAAAAGAAGAAAATTTGATCACGACGGAAAACTCTATTATAGAAATCAAGAATAGACTAAAATCAGGAATAAGAGGAGACAACCCAAGCCTTCTCTTAGCGAAACTTGATAAAGTAAAACAAAATGGGAACGACGTAACACAGTACGCGACGGAAATAGAAAAATTAGCAGAGAGACTACAGGCAGCATACGTATCAGAAGGGATGCCAGAACGTTTAGCCGAAAAATATACCAAAGAAGCAACGATTAAGGCAGTAACTACGAATGCCACAACAGACGCAAGAAAAAGAATCATAGCAGCGGGAAGTTTTGAAACTACGCAAAAAGTATTATCCAAGTTAGTATCAGTGGAAGGCATAGTAAGCCAACAACAGGTTTTGCACATGAAGGATAATAAGTATTTCTTCAGGAAATCAAACTTTGACTTTAGGAACAATCATAGGAGGGGAAACAACAGAGGATTTTACAGCGGTAACCCCTCAGGAAGGACATTCAGACCATTTAATCAAGGAAATGGCTACGGTAGATACGCAGATTTCAATAAGGAGAGGAAATTCAATAGGAATAGCAATTACAATAATCGGATTATCAATAATGTAAGAATATGCAAGATAGAAGATAAAATTGAAGGAATGAGCAGACAAATAGCGCAGTTAAAGAAAGAAAACTTCGAATTAAGGACGGAAAATATGGATCTAATGCAAAAAACAGAACTTTTGCAAGGAAACAGGACACAGACCCAGAAAAATTTTAGAGAGAAGAATTTGATATTACATGGTATAGAAGAGAGAAACGAAGAAGATGAGGAACAACTAGAAAATAAATTAGAAGATGTAATGAGGAAGGTTAATAATACAGTAGATGTCAAATCAGATATTTTGAAATGTAAAACAATAGGAAATAAAAACAGTACCAAAAAAGGCCAGTCCTAATAGTGATGAAATATGTGAATAAGAAAGTAGAAACTTTGGAAGCAACGAATAAATTGGAACAAAGATATATATTGATGAAGATTACCCAAAAGATATATTGGAACAGAGAAAACAGCTAATAAGATACATGAAATAGGCGAGAGAAAGTGGAGCTGAAGCTAAGATAATTGATGATACATTAATGATTAATGACAGCGTGTACAGTTTAAAAGAACTAGAAGAAAAGAAAAATCAGTAAGAAATACATACAGGATGGAATAAATCAACATATAAGGAAAATAACGAAACTAATCCGAAAACTTTGAATAAAATTTTCAGCGATAAAAGTTTTAAAATCAACTAAGAGGTCGATAAATTCGAAACTCACGAGAATAAGACTCGATTTGGAAAAATACGATTTTGAAATACAGTATGTCAAAGGTGTAGCAAACTACGCAGATAGTATATCGAGAATATCCATAGAAGAACTCAAGGAGTTATACATAAATAATTCACATGTCTTGGCAATCACAAGAACACAAACGCTCAGTCAGGAAAGGATCTTAGAAAACACGAAGGAACAAAGGAAGAAAGAATAGAAAAACCCTCAGTATTAAAAGTTTTAAATAATCTTGAGGCACATAAATTACCAATTTTACACTTTGAAAATAACCGTATCTCGTTAACACGACTTATAAGTCTCCGTATCGAAAACTTATTTTTAAAAACAATTTTTTTACTTTATTACAACTACTTTCAAAAATTGATTATACAATATTATTTCATTGGATTGATCTTTATTATTTAAAAGTTCACATCAGACTGAATATGTAAAATGAATTTATTAACTAGCAAAACTATCTATATCAGCAATAAAAATATGTACAATAATAATTCAACAATAATCAAATAATAAAGTCCGCTGTCAGCATCTACAGTGTTGAACCATATACGGGGTTACCAAATATAACACCTCCGCCCTTAGAGTTTGGCATATTTCAAGGAGTGAAAAATGCCCTTGGTTGTGGCTCAGGATGGACTGTTTCATCTTCTACCTCTTCTATGGAAGCTTCTGTGGTTAATTCTGTAATAAATGCGAAAAACACATGAATATATTATTGTACAAAAATTCGGAACACTCGGTAAATACAAAATTTAATTTAATTAATATGAAACTAGAATACGACCCACATATTGTTCAACAAAATCTTTACAAAGTCAAAACAGAATAAAAAAATAAAACATTTACTGGGTCAAACCAAAACAAAGTTGTTTAAAAAAATATCATTATTTCGATAACAAAAAGTCTGCACGCTTCAAAAACAAAGAAAAACTGCAACTCGAAAAACAAAAACATCTGACACCCAAAGTCGGGTGATGGAAAAAACAAAAAGGAAGAACGGCTCAGGACTCAAGAGAGTACGGGTCGTACACGCGAAGGGAAAGGCTTTCCCCGAGTACGAGAGTATAGTGTTTTAGTGTTGGTGATACCCGAGGTAAAAATTTCTCCGTTGTGTCAGGGCGTAATAGGAATACTTGGTGATTCCTTGACAGTGAAGTCTGTCCCCCAGTATCAGAGCACAAACCGGTGGAATTTCCCTCGACGCTATCACTAAATCATCCTAACACGTCTCGGCAAATTTCGCATTTTCGGGGCAGCGACCCAGCTAGAGATACAGACGCAGTTCCTGCAGAATATAAAAAGGGAAGTTATTCTACCGTGAGTTTTTGAACAAAAGTATTATTTTATTTAATAACGTATATTTTTGTGAATAAGACCAGATTTACCGCGTGTCTCGAGGGTTTAGAGAATTTAAGGATTTAAACGGGCATGTTAAAGCTTGATTTGAGGATCGTAGAAGTTTTCTTACGTTATTATTGTCTCATTTTTTTTTACACAGAGTATCTTTTGGTTCGTGTGGTAGATAAGAGGAGAGCGAGAGCAATCGAGAAATAACAGAGTTGAATTTAGTTTTAAGCCAGAGCGAATTGGTTTTTCCGTTTTAATCAGGGACCATTTAATATATAACAAAAGAAAACCATATTTTGGTTAAACTCCATTTCACATTTATTTCAAGGTGATAGACAACCTTGGGGCTTATAAAAGCTGACACCGAAAAATTTGTACTATTTTGTAATGTTATAACATAAGAATCTTGTTTCACTACGGAAATATCCACTTTAAATGCCGTCATACTCCAAGGCCGTTGGTGATAAAGCACACGTAAACTAAAAATTCGCTTGAGGGTCACAAGGTAATTGGCCTATGTTTATTTGTTTACTGAATCGAATGCGACCCAGCTAACTGGAAATTCTAGACAGAAAAATATAAAAAGGAAAGCACTTGGCCCCTCGGGCTTCTTTCTATTTTTCCTTTCTCTCTCTTTTCTCATTTACCATCCTACTAATATTATACGCGGAATCCGAAATTTATTATTTTGTGAGTAATTCCGGCTTATACCGGAGAACCGGATAAATATCTATAATTACTAGTTGAGAGATTTATATCAGGGTACGTCTAATGTTTATTTTATATATATTATAGTTGCTACTTCAGTGCGTAGACAGATTTCGTTAAGTTGTAAATTTAATTTTGACGCACGCATTATTATAAGTATAGTATTTTGACAAATGTATATATGATTGGTCTGATTTTTTTTCATATAGCTATTATATACGTTTAGTTACATACGCTGTGTGGTGTTTACCATAAGTTTTATTTATCACCCTATCCCTCAACCCGTACTTCCCCGGGAGGGTGTACATACGTTGGAAAAAGGGGGCCGATTGCCGAGAACAAACCCTATCCTGGCAAGGAGATTATTCCGCTTTAAGCCCAGGCGTACCTAGCTCAGAAGTCGGACTGGATGTGCCTTACCCGCTCGGATTGCACAGAATTTCATTGGAGAGGAGGTATTACTCAGTGACAAAAAATAAGAAGGGTAATGAGGATTTATTAGAATAGCCCTTAGGTGCCTCAGAAGTTATTAGAATGGTGACAGCGGTGGGATTACCATCCCCTATTGGAACAACCTCACCCAGGGAAGGTGACAGCGGTTGTCCAAAACCATTTCTCTCCGAAAGGTATATCCGGTTGTCTGGAACCACACCCCACGAGCGGTGACAAGCGGTTCAGCAACCCTACCTAGGAGGGAGAAAAATTGATGGTCGCAACCAGGATCTAGTATAGCGCAACATAGAGCCTACGGGACCATAGCTTCCGCTAGATCAAGATCAGTGTGCGTGGTGAAGAGCCACAACCTACACGAGGTGTCACTGCGGGCGCAGAACACACTGGATCTAGACCAGAGAAGGTCGAGAAAAAATCCATACATCAGATAAAAGGCGTAATACCGATCTGAGGTGAACATGCCAAACGGCGTAAGGTGGAATACTTTGGTCAACTAAGTATTGACAACGGAGTTTTTCTAACCAGGGTCTAGTAATTGCGCAAAACATAGCTTCCACTAGACCAAGATCAGTGTGCGTGATGAAAAATCACACCCTGCCAAACGGGTAGCACAGCTCCTGCAAATCACACTGGATCTAGACCAGTCAAGGTCGAAAAATAATCCTACTCAGCAATCATCGACTGAGTTGATTTCTGCTTCACCATAAGATTGTATAAATATAGTCTAGAGTTATTACATTTACATGTTAAAAAAAATAACATCTAGCGATTATTAAGTTTTAGGGTTATTAGAATGGTGACAGCGGTTTCCCGATATAGGGTTGTTTAAACTTGGTTTCAAAGCGGTTTCCCGATATAGGGTTGTGTAAATTTATTTTCATAGAGTTTTCCCGGCATAGAGTTGATAAAGTATCTTCACAGCGGTTCCAAGGACAGGATTAACTACTTAGTCTTCGTAGCGGTCTTCCAATAAAGGGTTGTAGGTCAGCAGGGACGATAAATCTTCACGCAAGGGATTCCTGTCAGGCCAAGATTATATGCCAATCTTGCTACAGCACAAGAGAATACAGGGAACGGTGAAGCTGTACGGTCTGTAACCGGAGGCTGCGAAAGGCAGTAAACAAGGCATACAGGAGGGAAAAGGCTAGGAAAAATCGAGAATAAGCCATACTATCCCACCATCAGCTCAGCTAACATCAGGTACGTTAGTCGTCAAGCAGCAGGCAAATAGAAGGTTGAATCAAATTAGTCGTGGTCTACTACGTCGTCTCATAAGTGTTCCATTGTATCTATTTTTTTTTTCTTCTCGTTTGGGGTTCGCTAGAATAAACCACAGACGGTGAAACGAGGTAAATTAAAATTTTACAAAGGGGGAAGTTAACCCATCCCTAAGAATCCTACCCGTGCACCAAAAACTATCCATTTCAGGCGTCGTAGAAGCCAGAAAGGTAGGTGTAATATAGGTAAACATTGAAAAATTGTTCATTTAATAAAGATAAAATATAACTAAACCAACAAGATGCCGCTCGACTCACAAAATAGGTTAGGTACAGGCGGTCAAGGGACTTCAGACACAATGGGAGACGCAAGCAACATGCCACCCATATTGAGGGTAGCACAGGCGCAACCATTGGGGGTGATAGCGGCGACGTTAACAGATTTCACAGGTCGAGATGCAGCTAAATATATTGAGAAACTAGAACTAAGGGCTAAACTAGACGGATGGACGGAATCGGAAACTTTAACATTATTGAAATTTAAACTTGCGGGATCGGCATACGATTTTTTCAAGGCGGATCCTAGGTTAGACACGGTATCATACTCAGAATTCAGAGAAAAATTACTACGGAAATTTGTACCAAAAAAATCAATAGCAGATTGGTGGATGCAATTGATGCAATGCTATCAAAGACACGATGAGGATGTGGCGTCGTTCTGCACCAGACTGAAATTAATCGGGAACAAGATACTAGAAGAGGATATGAAGGGCGCAAGCAGGGAACAAATACCAAACATACAAAAAAAACATAATTCGGTATTAATAAACCAATTCAAAGTAGGGTTGAGAAAAGATTTATTAAGGGAGGTAGGTTTTTACATTCTACACAAAGACGACATGACAATAGAAGAAGCAGAAGAAATAGTTAATTGTCAAGAAACGGCGGTAACCATGACAAGCGGCAGGAACAGTAGCTAGAAAGTCGCATTTACGAGAGGACAACTGAGGTGCACAACATGCGGCAGGTCAAATCACACTACGGAAGAATGTAGGCAGAACGCAAAATGTTTATTCTGTGGCAAACAAGGACATTGGATGGCAAATTGCAGGACGAAGGAAGCAGAAGAAACAAAAAGGGAAATAAGATGCCAAAATTGTAAAAAACAAGGACATTGGGCATCAAATTGTAGAGCAAAAGGGAACGAACAAACAATGACATGTTATTACTGTGGAAAGCAAGGACATTGGCTAAAAGAATGTAGAAAGAGAATGTTCGACGAGGCGAACAACCAGAATAAAACAACCGCGAAGTACGAGAGGTACAACGACGGAAAGGCAAATCAATGGAAAGCGGACAAGACGAGGTATCACAGAGAGAACCAAGAAACACAACAAAGAAACCATAGAGAATAGGGTAGACACAGCAACCAAAAGGAAGAATATCATAAACAAGAAACTCAAAGAAGGTCGCAACAAAATAATTTTGGGAACTACGAGAGAAGTAGACACCAAACGAACGAGGATACAAGGGGTCACTCTGCAGAAAGAGGACACACGAGTAAGAAAGAATGGACGAAACATTTAAACTAGTAAGGACCACAGTTAGTCCCCGGACCAGTGGCCGAGTGAATTTAACAGGGGAAACAGATTTAAACAAACCACAATGGAAAGAACCAAACCGGAAAAATAGGAATGATTATAATCCAAGGATAACAAACAAAGAAATAGGAGAAACAATGTATCACAACGAATCAATGTCGGAAACAAACGAGGACGCCCCATACATAGTAATGCTAAGAGTGAATGGCATAAACAGACCCTGCATGATAGACACAGGTGGAGCGTACTCATTGGTAAACCGGTCAATAATCGCAGATTGGGAATTAGACACAAGAATTATAGAGGAATTAACTCTGAAAGGGATAACAGGACACACAATACAATTGTATGGATCAACGAAACTAGCAATAAGCGCAAATGGGATGAATTACAACATTTACGCAAAAGCCATTGCAGCAGAAGACGAAATAATGGGAGAAATACCAGTTCTTTTAGGAAGAGATTTTCTAGAAGAACAAAAAGCAATCATATCATATAAAGGAGAACCTTCATTAGAAATATGGGAAAGAAGAATACCGTTAATAAACGCAAAACAAGTGGAAAACACTATAGATAACGGTGAAATCACCGAAGCAAATGAACAAGTGGCAACAATAAAGAAAAAAACAGAAACTACAGAAGCGAACAAGTGGCAACAATGGCTAGGAATGGTGAAAACAATGTACAAAAGGAAGGACCCAGAACAGAAAAAAATCGAGAAAAAAACGGAAAGTCAACAGCAAAAGCAGAGATATCAAACGCAGTGTAAACAAACAAACAAAAACAAAACGGCAACAGAGACCAATATAGAGAACTATACAGAGTGGAACGAAGAAATTAATCGAAAGAAAAACATAAGTCAGGAAATAAAAAATAATGAAGAAGGACAACAAAACACAGAACGAAAAAAGGATAGAGTGGAATCAAAAACAGAAGAAAAGAACGAAGAATTAAAAGAAACAATAACTAATAGAAATTCTACAGATGTGTACATAGAAAATAGCATAACTATACCAGCACTAACCGAAGTTCACACAATTGGGACGCTAAAACATACGATAAGAGGAAATACTATTGCATGCGAAACACAACAAAAAGGACAACAGGCAATAAGACTAGCAAACAGCATAGCAAATAACGGAAAAAAGATTCCTATCAGGATAATAAACACGTCAGCACAAGAAATATGTCTAACAAAAGGAACTAAACTAGGAAAAGCATACGAATGTACAGAGGACACAGTGCCACAAACGAAAATACAGGACACGATCAGGAAGTTTGACACCAAAACAGAGGTATGGATCAGAAAAAATTTTGAACTAGGACATATAGATACAAAGTATAAGGAAGAATTAATAAAGTTAATACAAAAGTACCATCACTTATTCACGGACGACGATGAAATAATAACAAGCACCACAAAAGTGAAGCACCATATAACCATAGAAACGGGCAGCCAACCAATATGCAAAGCGCCATACAGGATCCCATACTATCAAAGAGAAGTGCTACAAAAAGAAATAGACAGGCTACTAGAAGCCAAAGTAATCAGGACATCATCCAGCCCATGGTCAGCGCCAGTCGTACTAGTGGTAAAACAAACTCCAGAAGGAGAAGAAAAAGTGAGAATGTGCATAGACTACAGAGGACTAAATGCGGTAACAAAAAAATAATATTATCCGTTACCAAACATATCAGATCTACTACAAGGCTACAAAGCAGGAGGAGAAACACTGTTCTCAGTAATTGATGTAGCAGAAGCTTACCACCAAGTAGATATGAACGAAGAAGATATTCCACTAACGGGATTTAGCACATATCAAGGGCACTACGAATACACCAAAATGCCATTCGGATTGGTGAATGCCCCAGCAACATTCCAAAGATTCATGAACGCAACTTTAAGAGGATTAACGGGAATAAAATGCATGGTTTACTTGGATGACATAATAATATTTAACTACACAGGGAAAAAGGACCACTTACAAAAATTAGAAGAAGTATTCAATAGATTAACAGAGGCAAACATTAAACTGAAACCAAAGAAATGCAATTTTATGTTAAAGAAAGTGAAATATTTAGGACATATCATTTCACAAGAAGGAGTAGCTCCAGATCCACAAAAATTGGAGGCGGTACACAAATATCCCCTACCAAAGAACGTAAAAGGAGTAAGAGGTTTCTTAGGAATAGTAAATTGGTACAGACGATTCATACCAAACATAACCGAACTAGCAGCACCATTAGTAAATCTAACCAAAAAAGACACACCATTCAAAATAACAGAGGAAGTAATTAAGGCAATGGACCAACTAAAAGAATCACTAACGTCAGACAAAGTTCTAATCTTCCCAGACTTCTCGAAACCATTCATATTATCGACAGATGCATCGAACATAGGTGTAGGAGCAATATTAAGTCAAATAAGGGACGGTAGAGAAAGACCAATAGCGTATGCAAGTAGGACACTAAACAGAGCAGAAACAAACTATTCAACGACTGAAAAAGAACTGCTAGGAGTGATTTTCGGCATTAAAACATTCAGATGCTACATCTACGGGACAAAATTCACAATCATCACAGATCACAGAGCATTAAAATGGGTACTTACACTGAAAGATCCAAATTCAAGACTAACACGATGGGCCTTAACCTTAGCAGAATACAATTTCGAAGTAATCCACAGAGTAGGAAGGAAACACGGAAACGCAGACGCACTAAGCAGAATGTACGACAAAACGTGCAACTACGTTGAAACATCATACGAAGATTACTTAAAATACATAACGGAAAACGAAGTACCAACAAAAGACAAAATACTAGAGAAAGACGGAAAATTAGTAGCTATACACGAGGAACAATCAATAGTACTATTTACAGCCAAAAACAAACCAAACCAAGATCCACTAATAAAAGAAATTGAAACCACATATAATTTACCAGACGTCACACAGAATCGAATAGAAGAAATTAGAGAATGGGACACGATCGACACAAAATTCTACATAGGGGTAAACAGAACAACGGCAAAGGAGGAAACATCTTACGAAATTATGTGGAACATTATACAACAGCTAAGGACACTATGCGAAGAAAACAAAGAGGAGAGCATAACCTTCATCGCAAGCAAAGAACAAATTCCAGGACTATGTTGGAACGAAATTACTAAAATGATCCAATTTACATTTTACGGAACACCCACCAAAATAATCGTTTTACGACCAGACAATACAGGGGAAACAAGGAAAATCTACGCAATAGAAACAGAAGAAGATTGGGAACCAATATGGGACAAAGACAGGCTGAAAATAGCACAGAAACGAGACGAATTCTGCAACAGCACAATACAACAAATGGAAAAGGATGACGAGACAAAAAGAAGATACTACATCGACAAGGAGGGGATTCTATATAGACAAGAACAGGAAGAACATAGAGATCAACTGGTAATACCGAGAAGCTACATCACCAAAGTGATAGAAGACTTTCACGACTCGCCGATATATTGCCATCAAGGACAACAGAAAACATTAGTGGCAATAAAGAGGCGTTGCTTCTGGCCAACGATGAGAACAGACGTAATAAACTACTGCAAACAATGCGACGCATGCAACAGACGAAAGACGTCACCTCACTTCAAGAAAGCTCCATTGCAAAGATTTACAAAAGTCACGGAACCATGGGAGATAACCTCTATGGATATAGTGGGCCCGCTACCAACATCAAACGAAGGGAACAAATACCTGCTAACATTTCAAGACCACTTTACCAAATACTGTGAAGCAATTCCGTTACCAAATCAGAAAGCAGATACAGTAGCTAAAGCATTCGTAGAGCAAATAATAGCAAGACACGGAACACCCCAGAAATTATTAACAGACAGAGGAACAAACTTCATGTCGGAATTAATGCAAGAAACATGCAAACTATTGAACATAAAAAGACTACACACGGCAAGTTACGCGCCCACGACAAACGGTCAAATAGAAAGATTACACAGAGTGCTGAAAGACATGTTAGCACACTACATAGCACCAGATCAAAGAGATTGGGACAAATGGATACCCTACGTACTAATGGCATACAGAGGAAGCGTACACACTTCAACAGGATACAGCCCATATTTCCTACTACACGGAAGAGACCAAACATTACCATTTGAAAAATTCATAACCCCGAAGAGAATCAAATACGACACCGACAACAATTATGTGTCAGAATTAGAAGCTAGATTAAGTCAAGTATACAAGACAGCATTAAAAAACACGGAGAAAGCAAAAGAAGAAAGGATAGCCAGATATAACGAAAAAACGGCACTAAGAGAATTCGCACCAGGAGATTTAGTATATCTACTCGACGTAAGCACAAAAGTAGGTAAATCAAAGAAGTTACAGAACCAATGGACAGGACCGTTTGAAGTAAAAGAAAAGGTAGGACCGGTTACATACCAAATCTTGTCACAAAAAGGGAAGAAGGCACAAATAGTACACATCAACAGATTAAAAACATACCACGGAAACATAGAGGACAAGGAACATAAGATACTACAAGATATAGATGACTCGGAAAGTATAGAAGAGGTAGAAGAAATACACGAGCAAGAAGAAAACGAAGTAGTTCCAGAAAAGGTAGCAGCACTACCATTTTGGTCAATGAACGAGAATCCACAACCACCAAAATCCAAACCATCAGCTCAAGGCAAACATAAAGGGAATAAAACAGAACAGAGACCACACGTTTCACTACGACCACCACCGGAGATAAGACGCTCTGCCAGAGTGAGAAACAGGATACAAAGTGCACCCAGTTACACAAAAACATTTAACGCCGAAAGGAACTTAACAAAAAAGACCGGACTGAAACAGACGGGCTACTACAAATTACTAAGACAGACGAATAACCATAAAAATAACAAGACCAAAATAAGTACTAGATGGATAGCGATGAGCTAAGAAATAACTATTTATCATACAAGTATATATCAGTTTATATTATTAATTCATACAGATTAACGGGTTCAATTATAGGTTAATTCAAAGTGAAGAAATAGGGATAAGCGAGTAAATAGGAATAATCAAGTAAGTTAAGAATCATAACAGATTAATGGAAAAAAAAAATCCATAAGCTACTAGAGACTAACAAATAGTACCTTGTGAGAAAGTAATCAAATAGGGCAAAGATAAAATATATATACAAAAGAAAAAAAATCTACGATAGGTTTAGGGGATAAGACGACATACACAGAAACGAAATAGCATTTCAAAAAGTCGAAATCAAATTAGATATATAAGTTCAAATTTCTTTTATACTTCAGAATTGTATTCATAAGCATGGTATTATAATGTCTACTAAGTAGAATAATTACGGAAAATATTAAACTAATTATGTTACTAACCGTAACACAACGTCAAAACAAAAAGCAAGGTCAGTATAATTGAACAATTAAATAAAATGCACCACTTGCAAAAGCTGATGTAGGGTATTTAGAAGAAATTCAATGTTAAATTATACAAGGGGAATACAAAAGTATTTGAAAATAGAAATAAATAATAGGGAAACAAGCTCACTGGGTCATAACTAATGAAGTTTTTTTTCTCTTCTCTTCAGAAAGTAGATCTCATTTGACAGTCCTAAAGAAGTGTAAAGATCGGTCAAATGAGGAAATGTCATACAAAAATGACATAAACTGTAGGCAAATACGTAATGTAACAAAAAAAAAATCTAAAATGTTTGTAACAAAGAATTTGTAGAAATATGAGTTGTATTAACAATTGTACATTTTATAAATTGTAGGAGAAGAAAACGAAATCTAATGGCACGACAAAGTATCATCCTGACCTGGGTGTCAATCGTCATGTGCGGGCTACATATAACAGTTGGGTTAATCGCGTATGAGTGTTCGCACCCCAACACAAATATCACAGTGATATCGATAAAAGACGTTCAAAAGTGTCCGGAACCAGAAAAAACGTACGCGAGTGAAAAAACGGACATACAAGTGATTCAACGAAACGAAATAAAAATGCAAAAAGTATGGTCATGCGTAATAGAAGTAACAAAATTCATGTTCTACTGCGGGATGCACAGCCACACGTCAGTCGTCAACGGAGGACTATCAACCTAAATCTATAAACTAGGAGCAGAAGAATGCAGAAATACCCACAGATACAAAATAATAAAATTATACCAACAAACAATAGACAACATATTAATGAATGGGACTACAACAGCGTCAATCAACATAGGCGGCACACTAGACAATATGGGAACATGTAAAGGTATCACATACCAAGAAAACGGCAGAAGTTGGAATGACGTAGTGATAATAGCAACAGCCAAAATAACAATCAAAGATTATCTAGCTAGAGTAACGCTGGAAACAAACGAGATCCACCTACAAGGAGAAATAACTTGCAAATTCACGAATGGTTACTGCTTCGACTCCACGGTAGGAGAATCCACTTGGTCCAGTTATGAGCCAACAACATGCGAAGACCATCTGAGTCAATTATACAAAGGCATAGGCAACAAAATCACAAACACAAGAACATTAGAAGAGCTAATAGTAATCGAAGAAAAAGACAAAGTATTCGCACTAACATTACAGAAAAGAAACATACTATGTGGAATAGAAGTATGGCAAACAGAGCACCCACGAATTGTCATAATACTTCGAAACACACAAAAGTTACAACCGACTATGCCAATTTTAACACAAAACGTAGATTTAATGAACTACGTAAATAGCAAACTACTCTATGTTGAACAAGCATATAAACGAGACGTAAACATGCTTTACACAGATACAATACACCGAAGATGTTTAACGAAAAGAGAAATACTCAAGAACAGACTGCTAATGGCACACACACTACCTAATGCAGTCAGCGAACTAATGGAAAATGAACCCGGACACATAGGCAGAGTATTAGGCGAAGTACTTTATATCATAAAATGCATACCAGTAACAGTCGAGATAAGACGAACAAACAGATGTTACAACGAACTACCAATAAAAGTAAACAACGAAACAAAATTTATGGCTCCACTAACCAGAATAATACAAAACCACGCAGAAGAGATAGATTGCAATAACATTATACCACCACTTTATTTCATAGATGATCAATGGATAGGGCTAACACCACATCCCACAATAGCCAAACAACCAAAAACCATAAAAGTAGAAGAAGAAATAAATCTCCATTTCGACCCCATCCAACCACTAGGAGCCAAGGGTCTGTACACGCAAGAAGAGATCAATGCAGCACAAAGAGCCCTTACGTTCGGGACAGAGAGAAAAGCAGTAGAAAACATAATTACTCGCAGAGCAGCGGGAATGAATGCCAACAGTCAAGGCTACACCGTATCAAACATATTTGATACAAAAGAAATCAAGAACCTAGCAGAATCCACCCTAAAGCACACATGGGCATGGTTCACAGAATTAGGTTCAGTTATAAGTGGAATTATTGGAATATATTTCACATTCCAAACCATAAAATACATAGCAGGCACCATACTAAATGGAATACGTATACACCAAACTTTAGGATGCAGTATAGCACTAATAGGCAGCATATGGGACTCCCTAACGGCATGGATAATTCACTCACACCAGACGAGGAAACCAGAGGAAGAAACAATAGAGATGGACCAAATAACGCAGCAAGAGACGAGCCACCCAAGGTCACAGCATTGGACAGACAGAAGTCGCCAGATGAACGATCTACTAAGCAATAGTGTCGCGAGTGTAAGCGGTCGCGACCTAGGTCAGGAATAATAAAAACAAAATACAGTGCCAAACAAAAAAATATGAATGAAATTGTAAATAAAGTTGTAAAATGTATAAAAAAATGTATCACTAATTTTAAGATTTCAGGCCACTATTGTAAGCCGTAGGCCACATTTTAATTAAGGGTAATCATACCTAAGCAGGGATTTGAAAAAAAAAAAAAAGGTATTGGACCAGGGAGGTCGCAATACTTTTACAAAGGGGGAAGTAATGTAATAAATGCGAAAAACACATGAATATATTATTGTACAAAAATTCGGAACACTCGGTAAATACAAAATTTAATTTAATTAATATGAAACTAGAATACGACCCACATATTGTTTAACAAAATCTTTACAAAGTCAAAACAGAATAAAAAAATAAAACATTTACTGGGTCAAACCAAAACAAAGTTGTTTAAAAAAATATCATTATTTTGATAACAAAAAGTCTGCACGCTTCAAAAACAAAGAAAAACTGCAACTCGAAAAACAAAAACATCTGACACCCAAAGTCGGGTGATGGAAAAAAACAAAAAGGAAGAACGGCTCAGGACTCGAGAGAGTACGGGTCGTACACGCGAAGGGAAAGGCTTTCCCCGAGTACGAGAGTATAGTGTTTTAGTGTTGGTGATACCCGAGGTAAAAATTTCTCCGTTGTGTCAGGGCGTAATAGGAATACTTGGTGATTCCTTGACAGTGAAGTCTGTCCCCCAGTATCAGAGCACAAACCGGTGGAATTTCCCTCGACGCTATCACTAAATCATCCTAACACGTCTCGGCAAATTTCGCATTTTCGGGGCAGCGACCCAGCTAGAGATACAGACGCAGTTCCTGCAGAATATAAAAAGGGAAGTTATTCTACCGTAAGTTTTTGAACAAAAGTATTATTTTATTTAATAACGTATATTTTTGTGAATAAGACCAGATTTACCGCGTGTCTCGAGGGTTTAGAGAATTTAAGGATTTAAACGGGCATGTTAAAGCTTGATTTGAGGATCGTAGAAGTTTTCTTACGTTATTATTGTCTCATTTTTTTTTACACAGAGTATCTTTTGGTTCGTGTGGTAGATAAGAGGAGAGCGAGAGCAATCGAGAAATAACAGAGTTGAATTTAGTTTTAAGCCAGAGCGAATTGGTTTTTCCGTTTTAATCAGGGACCATTTAATATATAACAAAAGAAAACCATATTTTGGTTAAATTCCATTTCACATTTATTTCAAGGTGATAGACAACCTTGGGGCTTATAAAAGCTGACACCGAAAAATTTGTACTATTTTGTAATGTTATAACATAAGAATCTTGTTTCACTACGGAAATATCCACTTTAAATGCCGTCATACTCCAAGGCCGTTGGTGATAAAGCACACGTAAACTAAAAATTCGCTTGGGGGTCACAAGGTAATTGGCCTATGTTTATTTGTTTACTGAATCGAATGCGACCCAGCTAACTGGAAATTCTAGACAGAAAAATATAAAAAGGAAAGCACTTGGCCCCTCGGGCTTCTTTCTATTTTTCCTTTCTCTCTCTTTTCTCATTTACCATCCTACTAATATTATACGCGGAATCCGAAATTTATTATTTTGTGAGTAATTCCGGCGTATACCGGAGAACCGGATAAATATCTATAATTACTAGTTGAGAGATTTATATCAGGGTACGTCTAATGTTTATTTTATATATATTATAGTTGCTACTTCAGTGCGTAGACAGATTTCGTTAAGTTGTAAATTTAATTTTGACGCACGCATTATTATAAGTATAGTATTTTGACAAATGTATATATGATTGGTCTGATTTTTTTTCATATAGCTATTATATACGTTTAGTTACATACGCTGTGTGGTGTTTACCATAAGTTTTATTTATCACCCTATCCCTCAACCCGTACTTCCCCGGGAGGGTGTACATACGTTGGAAAAAGGGGGCCGATTGCCGAGAACAAACCCTATCCTGGCAAGGAGATTATTCCGCTTTAAGCCCAGGCGTACCTAGCTCAGAAGTCGGACTGGATGTGCCTTACCCGCTCGGATTGCACAGAATTTCATTGGAGAGGAGGTATTACTCAGTGACAAAAAATAAGAAGGGTAATGAGGATTTATTAGAATAGCCCTTAGGTGCCTCAGAAGTTATTAGAATTCATAGAGTTTTCTAATTTTTGTTGCGACGTAGATACATATTAAAATGGATATTATAATATACGCCATTATATTCCAGGGTGAAACTGGGTTTACGTTGAGATGTTTCAAGACCATTGGTTTCATTTGCTTTTGTTTTTCTTGAAGTGAATGGATGTCATCTAGTGGTACATTATCTAAATGTATTTCGGGTAGTTCCTCTTCTTTTCTTGAATAATCTATGGTAACTTCAGGCAGCAATAGAGGTTGACCTTTCGTTATAAATTTTTCATTAATAAAATTTTCGTTCTCTAAAATAAATTCACATTTATAAGGTACATTGATGAGGAAATTTCCTTTTAGGAATGTGAAGTCATTTCTTCCACATCGTGTTTCTATCTTGGTTCGATTAATAAAAATAGCAATGTAGTGAGCGTCATCAATTTGTTGAACTAGATTTCTTGAAATTTTGATTGGGGTTCTTTGGCAACTCTTGGGTTTGGGATGCTGTAACTGTAGTAATTCGAATACGCAATCTTCGCTCTCCACTCACCTGGACATTCTTCCATCTGGACAGTAGTGGCTGGTTTCTAGCTTGATGCAGGGTTGTTGGATGTATTGGTAGAAATCGTCATTCATTATCAGATAGGTATTACGAGGGATAATCGTAGTAGAATTTGGGGTAGGTATGGAATAAAGGTGATAATAAGAGTATATATCAGGTAATACTATAGGAAAGTGAATAACAAAAATAATCTTTGTGCCTGAGTAATATTATTCTACATCTAATACTCCATAATATTTATAAGTGTCATTTTCTAAATTTTGAAAAAGTATTTTATCTACTGTATGAAATTTTAAAACTGTATATACCATTGATTCCATTTCTTCAATTTTAATTATACTTGTATGAAGTATACCAAGGCGTGCAAATGCTATAGCATTTTCTATTTCCCCTAATATTTGTAAAATTATATTTATATTCAGATTCAACTGATCTAAAATATTTCGCGTTTGTAAATAATCATCAAATTCAAAAATAAACGTATTAAGCGAATTTCTGATTTTTTCTATTCCTGAAAAAATTATATCCTGATTATGTTTTATTAAGTTCATTGTTTCATTAAAGTTTTGAATTATATCACTTGTAAGTGAGATTTTCTGATTTAGATTGTTTACAATTTCCTGTTGTGAATTTTGTAGTGTTGAAATCGCTTCATCTTATCGTAATGCATCATCGGCGTCTAAGTTTCCGAAAATGACTTTTATTACATTGCCAAGTCCGTTGAAAAGACCTCGTTTGACCCTAATAGAAGGCATTAAAGAATTTAATTTATTTTCTGCACTATTTAATTGATAAGAAACACCTTTAATAAAATTTTCTAATTCTATATGATATGGATAACTAAGGCCAATTTGAATAGCCTCTGTTACATTTTTGAAAGCTAATTTTAAAATTTGAATTTCATTTCTAATTAGTAAAAGATCATAATAATGAAGAAATGTATGAATACTAGATTTAACTTTAGCGGTACCTAATAAATAAGGAAGTATTCCAGGATTATTGTTCAGGTTCATCATTTGAATTTCCTGGGGTTTTACTGGTTGTAGGACCAGGATCATAAGGATTAGTGGCATCCTGTAAAAGTTTTGTCGTGTTAATTTTTTGTCGTCTTAAATTTTGTTTGTGTAAAATTGGATTTCTCGTTGTTGTTACCGTAGTGTTTTTATTTTCTTTGATTTTATCTTTATTAAATTTTGGATTAAATTTATTTCTAATAAGCGTTGTATTTTTTCGATAAACGTCTGTATCCGCTTCGTATTCTAAAGGTTCGTGCCTGTCTTTATTATGGTAATTTATTGTTTTTTTCTTTTTCTGTTATAAGTCGTTCATTCAGTTTTTTATAAAGTTCTACGGTTGTCTTGCGATGTTCGTGTATATAATTATTAATTAATTTTTTGTCAATATCTATATCGAAAATTTCTTCCGATTCGAAATGTCCATTCATAATATCTATAGGTTTCTGTTTAGTTACAGAGTGAATTGAATTATTGTAACCTAAAATTGCATAAGGCATATCCATTAATATATTAATTTTATCTTTATTTTTTGCTCTAATAACTCTTAAATGTTCGATTACTGTGGAATAAGAACGTTCTATAGCACCTTTCGATTGAGAACTGAGAAACATAATGACTTTTAATTTTATGCACATCAAAAAATTCTTGTAACAATGAATTTTTGAGTTCTTTACCATTATCCATAATTACTAATGTCGGTTTACCATGATGAGTCATGAAAATTAATAATGCTTCAATAATTTCTACTCCTGTTAAAGACATAATTGGATAAGCTTGCCCATATTTAGAAAAACTGTCTATTAATGTTAAAATTTTTTGATTTTGTGCTGAAAAACAATCAATATGAATAACTTCAAACGGTTTGGATGCCGTCGGAGTGATCATTAATTTTTGTCTAGGAGGATTACGATCATATTTATTAGTTTGACATATTTCACATTTGTTAATAAAATCTGTTACATCATTTTTTATACTTTTTATTCTTGCCTTTGTCTCAATTATGCCACGGTGATTAGTTTCACCTTCATGAGTGTGTCGAATAATCTCATGCTGTTCGTCTTTTTCATCTATATCTGTCAATTTTAACTTACAATGTATTAACTTATAAGCCAATTTTTTGAACTTTTCTCTTAATATCTCTAGCATACGTGATATGGGTCCTTCTTTCAAGAAATATATACCATAAGTGTATTTTGGATCTACATAGTTTTTTAATAAATTTATGTCTTGTTGTAAATTATTTAATGCAATTTGAACATGTAATCGTTTTTTTGATTTGAAAATTTGTTCTATTTCAGGTTTAGCTGCCGAATGTAAAACAAAATCTATTATGATTTGGTGGTCAAAAGAATTTACACATTTTTCCGTAATTGTCATTCCTAAAATTGGCTCTTCTCTACTGGTATGAACAGTGAGATCGTCTGTTCCTTCCCTGTCGTCATTATTATCATCCAAGTTTACTATTAAAGACTCGTTTTCATCATTATCTCATGGATCTTCTGAAAGAGCTCTATTAAAATTTTCCATATATTCAAATATTTATTTGGAATTGATTTCTACCCTTGAAAGAGCATCAGCATCACTGTTTGCTACTCCACGTTTATATTCAATCTCATAATCGAATTCCTCCAGCTTGAGGCGCCACCTCACTAACCTAGAGTTTGGCTCCTTCAAATTCATAAGCCACTTCAATGGTTTATGATCAGTAATAATTTTAAACATTCTACCGTATAAGTAGGGTCTAAAATACTTTGTAGCCCACACAATAGCTAACAATTCTTTTTCTATTGTACTATAATTTTGTTATGACTCATTAAGAGTCCTAGAAGCATAAGACACGGGCCTCTCTCTCCCAACTGTGCCCTGCGATAATATTGCACCCAGAGCAATATTACTAGCATCTGTAGTTAAAATGAAATCTTTATTAAAATCCGAATACTGTAAAATTGGTTCGTTTTCTAAAAGATTTTTACAAGTTTCAAAACAACATTTAAATTCAGCATCATGTATAATTTTTGCATTATTTTTTTAACATTTAGTAAGAGGTTTAGTAATTTTCGCGAAATCTTTAATACATTTTCTATAATATCCAATCAAACCTAAAAATGATTTTATTTCTCTGGTAGTCTTTGGAATTGGATAATTTTTTATAGCTGAAATTTTATCCGGGTTGGGTTTAACTCCTTCCGGTGTTACTATATGACATAAATAAGCAACTTCCTTTTTCAAAAATTCACACTAATCTAATTGTAATTTAAAATTTGTTTCTCTTAATCGTTTAAAAACTTTATCAAGATTAGTTACGTGCTCCTGTAATGAAGTCGAAAATATTAATATGTCATCGAGATACACTAAACAAATTTCCTTCTGTAATTCTCTGAGAATATTATCCATAACCCTTTGGAAAGTTGCGGGTGAATTTTTTAAACCCATTGGCATGCGACAATATTCGTAATGACCGTTTTCAACTCTAAAAGCTGTTTTTGGTATATCTTCGGGACTCATCTCTATTTGATGAAATCCGCTAGCTAAATCTAAAGTACTGAAATAATTACATTTACCTAGTTTATCCATTACGTCACTTATTAAAGGAATAGGGTATCTATCATCTACAGTTTTTTCATTTAACTTACGAAAATCTACTACAATTCTATATTTTTTCTTCCCTGACGCATCTGGTTTTTTTGGGACAACCCAAATATTCGAAGACCACGCACTTGTACTTGGCCTTATAATACCTTGATCTAACATAGATTTAATTTGACGTTGAATTTCTTGTTTATGTGCAAAAGGGTATCTATAAGATTTTGAATAAATTGGAAGTTCGTCTCAAGTTTTTATACTATGTTTAATTTGATTAGTGGAAGTTGAAGGTTCTCCTTCTCTATAAAATATATCATTATATTGACGGCAAAGTTTCAAAATATGATTTCTTTCTTCCGAATTTAAATGATCGGTTCTTAAAAGTGCTTCAATGTCAGGTTTCTCAGTGTAACCACTGTCTCTAACATCTGCGTGAAATAACTCATAACAATTTTTATCAAAAGCAGCTGATTTTATAGGTTCTGTTAAATTAAAAATAATGTCTTCGCTCGTTTTATTAAAAATTTCTACAATTGCATATCCGTTTTTTGCAGTTGTAAGAATCGAAGGAATTTCGCAATTTTTTATATTTTGCTTTGATATTAAAATATCACCATTATATGTCGATACAGGAATATTAACTAGAACTCTACTATATGGTTCTATTTTTGTCTTAAAGCTACATTTACGGTTACTTGAAAAATACTTTATAGGTATAGAAGCAAATGGAGTGTCTACACCTGATTTTTCAAAATCAACTTTGGCGTTAAGTAATTTTAAATCATCTGACCCTATTAAACCATCAAAATATTCATGAAAATCAAATAAATGAAATTTTATATTACCACTTTGTTTAAACTCTGAAAATAAAGGTATTTTAGCACAGTGTTGATGAGTTGACGACTGATACACTGCTGTAACAGTAAAAGGTCCAAGAAAATTTTTTCTTTATAATATTTTTCGCAATTTCTGGTCGTAAAAATGATTTTCTAGCACCAGTATCTAATAATAATTTTTGAGGAGGATTTGAAATTTTAAGAAAAGGTAATTCTGGTTTATTTGTAGAAATATTTAATTCAATTATTTCATTTCGTCCATTTCGTGAACCAATTGAAAATTTCCATTTTCTGAATTATTTTCATCTACTTCGTCACTATAACATTCGTAATTTTGATTAGAAGGATGAGCTATTTCGCTTTCATCCCTAGTATTATCTGAAGTATTACTATTAAGTATTTCTTCGGCAATATAATTTGGTTTTTGGTTTCGGTTATGATTTTGATTTTGATTTCTGAAATGATTTGAAGTTTGTCTAGTCGCAGTACTCATAGGGGTAGGGATATTTGGTTTGTATTGCGGGTTTGGTTTCCATACATTCTGGGGGTTTCTAAAAACTTGATTATTATTTGGATATTCAGGAGAATGAGGAGGATTTGTATGCTGTTGTATTTGAATGGGTCCTCTGGAAAATTGTTGGGACGTTGAGGGTTGTTGATATGATGTGTTTCTTACAGGAGGTTGGTTAGGATACTGCCAATAATTTTGTCTATAATTTTGAGGCATTGAATTATGATACCTTGAACTATTATTAGATTTCCTCACACTATTATTAGAATTTGTGTTATTAGAAAAATGTTGGCCTTTCTGAATATAATTAATATTATCTTCCTCTCTTATAAATTGTATAGCTTGTTCTAGACAATTAGGTCTCATAGCTCGAATTATAAGACCTAGCGGTTCCTTTGAACCTGCGAGAAATGTTTTCAAACTTTGTTAAGTGAGGAATGATCTTTTTGAGTCCCTTTCAAGTCCTTGACTATGTAAATCAATATAATTACAAATAGTGTTAAGTAACTGCAAAATTCTCTCGTGAAATTGATAAGTAGTTTCATTGGTTTTTTGTCTCATATTTACTCCTGATTTAAACAATTTTCATCTCTTTGATCCCCAAAGTTTGTAATTAATGTGTTTTTTATATCTGTCCAATTACTATTTGAACCACTTATAGCTACCACTTCTTCCGCTCTACCTTCTAATTTATCAAGAATACCATTTAGCAAAAGAATATTTTGAAAATCATGTAAATTTTCTCTATCAAAATAATGAGTTAGGATAGATTCGGTAACACTTATAAATCTATGTAACTTAGTTGCATTTCCATCAAAATTTGGAGTAATAGACAAAGTTTTAATATCTAAAGTTAGCACCGGCATATTGATGGTTAAATTGCTTAAACTATTAATTATATTATTATCTATAAAGTTTGAATTTGAAAAATAATTATCGAAGTTATCGAACTCTTCAGAGCTATCGATTTCACTTCAGGATTCTATAGGTGAAGAGAAGTCTGACATGAACTAAATTGTTACCACATCCGTTATCTGTATCTAGCAACGGTTTCTTCAAGATGTGCCCCTGGCTTCCACGATGGATTCCACTGGAACTGGTTTGGTTTCGATTTTCGTCAAAGAGTTGACACTCACGGATTGTCCACGATGGATTTCCTACGAAAATCCTACTGACTGCGCCACTTATAAGTCTCCGTATCGAGAACTTATTTTTAAAAACAATTTTATTACTTTATTACAACTACTTTCAAAAATTAACTACACAATATTATTTTATTGGATTGATCTTTATTATTTAAAAGTTGACATCAGACTGAATATGTAAAATGAATTTATTAACTAGCAAAACTATCTATATCAGCAATAAAAATATGTACAATAATAATTCAACAATAAACAAATGATAAAGTCCGCTGTCAGCATCTACAGTGTTGAACCATATACGGGGTTACCAAATATAACACACGTTAACGGACATACAAATTTAGGCGAGGGTATGTTTGGTGACACTTCAGCAACTTTGCTAATATAGGAGTAATTATTTTTTTTCTTTTTTAAAACGAGCCTGAACGTCTATGGAGGTCATGTATGGAAAAAAACGTACAAACGGCTATAGACGTCCTTGTCATAATACTGACATTTTTCTATACCACTTGTGACAATGACGTCTATAGGCGTCTCTATCGTTTGACTAAATACATTATTTTTATCATAATTTAAAATATAACTTATAAATGCCAGAGTTTAAAACAAGGTGCCGGACATAATGGCGGCTTCTCCAGGCAGGTTTCGCATCTGAATCTCGTTTCTCTGCGGACCTTAGTTTTGGTGCATTGCCTGCATTTTAGGAAACATCTGTTCTTGTTATGGTTCTCAGGGACAGAAATGTTTTTCATATAATGTTGAGTAGGTGGCCCAATATTCCTTTTTTGTTCTAATAGTATCACGTTTCACGACATTTCTGGCATCTGAGTTATGTGTTATATCTAGGAGAGAAATTATAACTGATTCTCTGTACTTGATATATGAAATTGGCATCACTGTTTTTGAGTGAAGGAAATACGAGTTCCATAATGCTATGTCCAACAGTCGGAACAGCACCTTTTCATACCATCTAATCGTCTTGCTCGGACAGCTGTAGTAACTTAGCATTAGGTCGCTGCGGTCTATTCCTGACATATATGGATTATAAGCGTCAATTTCACATGGCTTATTTTTTTCAACACCGTACTTGTTTCTGATAGTAATCATATTTGGTTTATGCCCAGTAGTTATTGCAAGTACGTCGCGTTTGTCCTTCCACTTAATGATATATAAACTAATATTGTCTTTCTTTTCCCACACATGTTCACCTTCGCGTAATTTCCTCTTGACAACAAGTGTAGGACTTCCACGACGATTTACACGTAAAGTGCCTGTTGAGTGAGTCTGTAATCGCAGTAGTTTGGATGACAATGAGACACTATTATAAAAATTGTCCATATAAATATGATGTCCCTTATTAAGATAAGACGCTAGAAGCATTAGAACAAGATCTTCTGTTTTGGAATTGGTATTCTCTGCATCGGACTCGTTCGTGTTACGACCCTGGTACATTTCCATATTCAAAATATAACCGTCATGGGAAGTAAGCTCATAAAACTTAATTCCATATTTATTCTTTTTATTTTTGATATACTGCTTAAATTTCAGCCTCCCTCGAATTAAAAGCATGGACTCGTCTAGAGATAGTGCTTCTGAAGGATAATACACCGAGTTACTATTTTTTATAACTAGATCCAATAAGTTCCTGACTTTTCCCAAACGATCATTCTGATTTTTGTCATCCTTATTTGCACTCAGGCATCGAAGTATTTGTTCAAACCGGCGAACACTTGACGTATGCAAAAAAAGTGGATGGTAGTGAAGTGGATGGTAGTAAAGTGGATGGTAGGTGAATATCTGTCTAATAACCGGTACTTTTATTTGGCCTTGTAACAGACACAAGGCAAAAACTTTTTTCAGTTCGCTTTCGGTGATAGGCTTGAACTCACGAAACCAACTATGCCGTGTTTTAGGCCGATTAGAGCTGTGCAGTTTTTCTCCATATTTATTGGTACTAGTCAGTAAAAGATTTAATATTTCCTTGTTCCAAATTCTCTCAGAATCAGGTCTATTTCATTTTCAGCTTGTTCACGTTCCAAGACATTTTCAGTAGCACTATCAGTTTCACTAGCTTCCTCACCTTCAGACTCCGAAGGCACGTATTCGGAATCTTGATTTTCACTTATACACTCACTGCTACTCTTAGACTGAATTTCATTATCGGATATATTTTCATACCAACGAAGCATTTTTTCTTCCTCCTTCTTATCCATATTTGTACTGTAACAAAAGAGATCGTTCAAATAATCCGTCCTTACACAATTCAAGAAAAGTCTACTTACCTATCCTATTCTCATCTACATCCAAAGAGTAAACAAAAGCACCAGAACGATACGCTTATATCCAAACACACGCAAAATTCGCACCGCAGACACGTATTAAAAGTCAACTGGACCACGAAACCTTCTGTTCGCATTTCTGTGTTCAAGCACATGCCACGATCTGAAACCCCCACTACTTAAAATATAATAGTTGAATACATGCTTTTGATATGACACTGTATTAGTACAACACAAGAAATAGACGTCTATACACGCCGTTGCATCAGAAAGAGCGATTAAGAGAGGACGTCCATAGACGTCGTAAAATCACGGTGTCACAACAAACATTTTGACAACAACGTCTATAGACGTCGGTGTCCGTTACCGTGTTAAGGATTAGCAATCGGATCAAAAATAAATTGAAATTTAGTGAAGCCTTAATTACCGAAATACACAACTTCGACCTAGGACGAACGTTGGTAAAGCTTGAGGAGCTATCGGTAAAAAAGTGCACAATAGAAGAATTTATAGGAGAAGGGAATAAAAGGTTAAAAATATACAAGTATGTATATGCGAAGTACCAAAAACGGTACAGCAGAAAGAAGAGATCCAAAAGATACTAGAAAGATATCATAATGTTCCAATGTTTGGACGACATGTAGGAAACAATAGATTATTAAAGAAACTAAGAGCAAATTTTAGGTGGAAAAACATGGAGAGTAAGGAAGTATGTAAAGAATTGTCATGAATGCCAAATGAATAAAGCAAAAATTAGTCATAAGGAAACATTCGTCATCACAGATACATCTATAAAACCGTTCGATCTTATTTACATAGACACAATAGGTCCTTTTGTAAGAAGTAACAACGGGAATCGTTACTGTATTACAATATTATGCGAACTAACTAAATACGCGGTCATGATACCGGTCAGGAACAAAGAGGCAACCACAATAGCAAAAGCTATATTTGACAATTTTATACCAAACTACGGATTGATGAATGAGATGAGGACAGATCAAGGAACGGAATATAAGAATGAGATAATGAAGAACTTAGCGGAACTTTGAAAAATAAAACATAATTTTTCAACGGCATACCACCATGAAGCAATAGACAGTTGTGAAAGATTACATAGAACGTTTAATGAGTATATAAGAAACTTTATCAAAGATTCTAGGGATAACTGGTGCGAATTTGTGAAAATGTTTGCATATTGTTATAATAATAACAACTAACACGTATCACGGATACACTCCTTTTGAGTTATTATACGGGAGAAAACCCAACTTACCAGAATTCTTAAATGTACAAATATAACCGTGTTACAATCTTGAAAGATACGATAAAGAGTTGAAATATAAATTACAATACGCAAATGAGAGAGCCAAACAGTTTTTAATAAAAATTAAGATAATTAGAGTAAATAATAGTGAAAAGAAATCTTCAACTGTAAACTTTAGAGTAGGTGAATTAGTTATTCTAAGAAATGAGGAACGAAATAAGTTTGATCCACATTATTTACATCCGTTTAAAATAACGGAAGTAAAAGGCGTAAATTGCGAGACTACATCTCAAAACAATAAAACACAGAACGTTCATAAAAATCGATTGTATAAATACCATAATGAAAACATTTGTAAATAAAAGTGGAGTGAGATCATAAAAAAACAAGTAGTGTTTAATAAACAGAACAATTAATGAGAACTGCTACCGTTATACGTAGTATCGAAAAATTTATCGACGATAATTTTTCTCTTCCAAGAGGGGATGATGTGATGATCCCAAAAACAGAAATTATCCAAAAGACATTATCAAAAGAAAAAAAGATTGAATTTGTCTAAATAATAATTTCAATGTGGTTAGCGGGCATCGATCTATTAAGGTCAGGTGAACATACCGAAAGCACGTCCGCTGTAAAAATATAAATATCACATGAATCAGAGGAAGGTCAAGAATACGGGCCACTGACACTTGAGATCGCGTACTTCCTATAAAATAGAAAGTGTTGACAATTTCATGATTATTCATTATTATTATTTTGAATAGTACAAATGTATATAGTGTATATATAATTTGTGTTAGTAATTTTCAATTATATTTTATCCCAGAGAGTTTTAAACGATGTTATTTATTCAACCCCTAAAGAATGGTTACGAGGTAAGTGTTTCTCAAAGATAAATGGTTTTATGGTTAGAGAAGTCTATACGAGGGACACTTACTAAGTAACCACCACAAACCTGACAAGAAGTGTCGACATTTTCACCGATTTTGAAGTCGTACTTGGCGGAATTAAATTCCGTGGTTGTTGAGAACGGCTTGCTGAAAAGAATCATCGTAAATGCCGAAGGCATCGAATTCAAGGTGGAATACTGGTTCCGAGGAATTGTGTCCCAGAAATACTACGACATCTGCATGATAGGACGTCTGGAGGACACCTGGGGCTAAAGAAGACATTGCAGAAGGTACGAGAACTATTCTAGTGAGCTAACTGTTCCGACGATGTAATAAGCTGGTGCTGAAAGTGTACCACCTGTGCAGTTAGCAACGGACTATACCATAAGCAGAGGGCTGGTATGCGTGGGAAGCCCATTCGAGAGAATCTCCATAGATGTGACGGGACATCGACCAGAAAGCAAAACAGGTGAAAAATACATCGTCATCGACTACTTCACTAAGTGGGTAGAAACATTTTCAGTTGCCAATCAAGAAGCTGTCACCACATCCGACTTGCTGGTGAAGGAATTCGTCAGCTAGTTTGGAGTGCCCTTAGAACTATATTCGAGAAAAGGAAGAAACTGTGGAAAAAAGCTATTCCAAGAAGTTTCCCAGAAGCTGGGGATCCGAAAAACAAGAACAACAGCGCTACATCCGCAATCTGATGGAATGGTGGAACGCATGAACAGAACGTTGATCAAGCATTTGTCGAAGGTCATCTCCGACCATCACCAGGACTGGGACGAACAAAATCCCTTTTTTTTTGGATGGCATAGTGGTCGACTGTGAATGAGTCTTCAGGGCAGACACCAAGGAAAGTTTTTTCGCTCGAGAAATAAGGCTGCCGTGTGATTTGATTGCAAGCCTGGTGAAGACATCGTCGGAGAAGATTATATATCAGATCTCCGGATGAAGATGGAAGATACCCATGAACTGTACTAACTTGCAATTTATGTCCAAAACTATAGAAGAACTGGTGGGGTTTATATGTCATCAATAAGAAGATAAACGATGTAATATTTCTAATCTTCAAATCTCCCAGAAGAAACCTGATAGTAGTCCATTCTGATCGGCTAGCACCATTGACCGGGGACCACAATAGAGGTGTTAAAATACAACGACTACTGGGAAAAAATAATTCCACGTTTGAAAACTTCATGAAGGTCTATAGAGAAACCTGAAGGGCAAGTCATGGTGTCATCACGGAAGTCGAACATGATCTGTTCCAGTTGCCTGAGGATTACTCCCTAGTTCATAGCACATTTGCCAACCTTAACGTCCCCCGTGGTTTATCCATCACTTTTAATAGCAAGTATGGTAATGAAGAGAAGTTAAAGACACTGCGACCGGCAGTAGGAAATGCCCAATATGGTCGGCGATTTATTTTCTACCTGATACCCAGAAGTACATCATACCAACAACAATCTTATGAAAACATCTGGAATGCCCTGCACAAGCTGAAGGAACGAGCACTGAAGGTCAATAATCTCCAAGATAAATATCCTTTACAGTTTCTTCTTAGTGTTCGTTTATCGGTTTTAGTTTGAAATAAATAAATTGTTTCAACCCATACTCGTGTAACAATATATTCCATAATTCTCCTTGTCGTTTGCAAAAATAACTTGATCGTCCGCGAAAAGAAGTGAATGTATTATATTTTCTTTTATCGGTATACCCATCTGCTCACACTTTTTATACTAGATACAAATAGGGATATACCATAAATTCGACGATATGGTTTGAAAATGAACATCAAGATAACAAACACATCCATATGTATATTCCACCTTTGTAGCTGTTGAATAATATATTTAAGCCATGCTCTGTCAAATGCTCTAGTAATATCGAATAAAATCGTTAAGCATTTACTTTTTGGTGCAAGCGCTTCATTTATTTTGCTTTCAAGTTCAATGATGTTATCTAACGATGCTCTTCCTGAACTATAGCCACTCTGTTCTGGTATTATTAAGTTGCGTTTTCCCAGTGTCCATAGTAATATCTTGGTAATTATTATTTCAATTAATTTGTTCATGACACATGCGAGCAAAATAGGGCGGTAAGATTGGGGATTTGATTTGGGAGTCCATGACTTATGTATGGGGATTATTAACGACTCTCGTCCAGTTTTCGGGAATTTATCTTGCAACCAAATAATATTAAATAACTGGAGTAGATGTTGATGAGCTCTTTCGTGAAAATGCTCAAATAAATGATAAGATTATGTTCAGGACCATGAGAGGAATCTTTGAAGCTTAATAATGCGACTGGATATTCTGCCATGGTTAGAGGTAAATTCAGTGGATCATCAGTTTCTGCCTTAATTTCAAGTTGTTTTGATCTCAGAATTATTTATGACCGATAACTGATATGTTCTGGTCAATTTCGCTGGAGCGCTGTTCGTAGAGATTAGCGAGTGTATTTGCAATAACAGTGTTGTTATTTGAAGTGTAACCTTCGACCTCAAGTTTGTTAATTTTAGTACTACCTTTCATGCCTTCTTACCTTCTACCAAATTTCGGACATTGGTGTATCTGACTTTTGAGATGATACGTAGTCGGTCCATGATTTGGGTTTGGTATTTTTTATTGTATACCTGCATTTTGCGAACATTCTCAAAAACTCTACTTTGCATTGTACTGTTTTCAGTCGTTTATATTCATTAAAGACGTTTTTGCCAGAATAGATGGCGGTTTTCCATTCGTTGTTCCAACTTGGTACAGCTCGTTTTTATAATGATAGTTGATTTTTCCGATTGACTTAGTTGCGGAGTCTATGATAATATTTGCAAAGTGGTTTAGTGATTTGTCTGTATCAGAAAAAACTGTACAGTAATCGATTTTATCTACAATTGAGGATGAGAAAATGTTCCAATCTGCATTTTTTAAATTCCATATTGGAGCGATGGGGCTGTCACTACTATAGCTGGAGTGATTATATTATATTAATGGAATAGAAATCGCTGTTGTAGGTATAGTCTAGTCTATCCCAAGTTAGGAATGGTAACAATGTTGGATCGTAGATGGAAAGAACAAAAAACAAAGAATCTCCATTTTGAATATTGAACCTAGTAGGTCTTTAATCATTCAAAATAACAAGTTTGAGCCGACCCCTTTAGGGTTTAATAAGGATGACCTTTAGGGTTTAAAGATGATGACCACCAGTTGGAGTTGTGTGCAATAAAGTCTACAATGATGATTGTTGCTTGAGGTATCAGCTCTAGCAAGACATTAAAATTCTGTTCATTGAGTTGTAGTGCAGTGAAATATATATTGCAGATGTGGATGTCGCTTATGTTGTGAATTTTAATAGCAATCGCTTCAAGATTTGATTACAGAGGAATGTCCTAAGCATCGATGGCGTTAAGTGTTAAAATTGCTACTCCGCCGCTTGCTCTCTTACGATTTTTGCAGAATTTCTGATACTGGCATAAGGCTTGAACTTTGTCGTCTTTCAAGTTAGTTTCCTGGATACATATTATTTCAGATTTATATTGGTATAACATATGCTGTAGCTCCGGAAGTTTGTCAATGAAACCATTGAGGTTCCACTGTAAAATTAAAGTGAACATATTGAACGGGGAAAATTAATAGTTGGATCGTTGTGGGAAATCACTATCTGGTTTTGAGGCCTCCCTGTCTAAGGTCATTTGAAGGTGCAATGAAAATTTCTTTTTTAGTTTCGTACATCTAGCTTTTACACATCTGACTTTGAAATGTGGATAAATATTTGTTAGCATGTGTATTAGAGCGGTAAAGTCTGTTGTTTAGTTTTCAATTATACCTATTGAATCGTGAATTCCATATACATTTTCGAGGAGATCCGATATTTGATCGGAGTCCAGAACAAAATGAGGGTCCTATTCAGTGATTGTCTTACGGGTTCCATAAGTGTCGACGTAGAAACTGCACCTTTTATCTTTTTTGATTTTTTAAGGACTGTTACGGTTGGCCTGCTGAAAGTATCTGTTTGTTCTCCTCGCTCTTATCAGGTTGCGGGGCAGTGAGGTGATTTCATCGATTGTACGTTTTGACGGATTTTGAGAGACAAAAACTGCTTCCGTAGATAAATGATTTTGGGATGATTGAGGTTTTTCTGTTAATGAGGGGTATAATACATCGTATGGGGTGATGGAGTGGGTGGTAAGAATTTTTGGTTCGCTGTTATAATTTTGGGATTTCGCCTCGACGCTAGCTGACTGAAATGTACTATTTTGACCCCAATATATCATTTATTTAAATAAATAAAAATCACATTTCACAATAAATTCTTAAATACACAATGAAAAGTAAATAACTGATAGAAATGTCGAAAAGCAAAAGCTTGTTACGACGTATTAAATTACATTACAAATTACGACAAATTAAATTAGCGTATATCAATAATATTAATAGCAATAGCTCATACAATAAAATACACAATACACCTTACATTAATACAGGTTATCTATTACAATAATAAAATTATTAAATTTAAATGTTATAAGTTTAAAAATTACGGACATTATAAAATTCAAGATCAGATCAGAACCAAGAAATAAAACCAAAGCTATTCTCAATTTGGTCTTGTCTATCCTGCAGAAATACATATTGACCCAAACTTTTTCCAAATACAAGACTTTTAGCTGTTTTTATTTCATCTGGTACTGAGTTGTACAGTTTTGGTCCTAAATATGCGTATGGTCTTTGACCAATTGATTTCAGTTTTAAAAGTATATTTTGATGGTATGGTTTTTCTTCACGGCGAGTGTCATAATTATGTTGTGAAATAGGCAAGGTTTTACTTTTATGGTAAAGGCAATTCATTTTTACAAATAACAGTTGACGGATATCCAAGATCTGTGCTTCAGAATAAAGGGCATCACTGGGATATCTCCAATTTCGTTTAGTTATTATTTTGAGAAACCTTTTTTTAAATACCTCCAGGGAGTGAATGTGAGTTTTTAGTGCACCGCCCCAGGCAGTAATGTACTAGCATAAATGACTTTCCACTAAAGCATGATAAAGGATTTTTCTTTGAGCTAAATTTAGTATTTTGCTCAAGTATATGAACTTTGTCATAACATATCTAAGTTTTAGGCTTATTTCACTACAAGAGCCAAGAGAAGCTGTCGGAGGACGTAATCTTCAGTTCGGATTAGATATTTTGAACTGGAAGGCATTACGGCACTCTTGAAGAGACCCAAGAAGGTCGAAACGCGTCAGTGTACTATGCTCTTCCGCTATCAGTTGCGAATCACCACAGATTTCCCTATCGGAAAAATGGCCGATCGACGTCACGGTTTTCGAAGCAGATGTAATCCAATATTCTGCGTGGTATTAGCCAGGAATGTATTTGTTTTTCCCTTCGAAGAACGGTCAGGCCCATACGTCGAAATTCTTGAAATTTCGACTAATATATATATGTATATATATATATATATATATATATATATATATATATATATATATATATATATATATATATGTATATATATGTATATATATATATATATATATATATATATATATATTGTAAAACGTCAAGTTCGTCGTCCAGTATATCGTATACTAGTATATACTTATACCGGTATATGGCGGTATAAGTTTTGTGGTAAAGTGAGTTCGGCTTCACTTGTTTCCATCATATACTGTCAAGTTTGGCTACTTAGGACGTAGATACATTTAATTTGTTAAGGGGATAATATAAACGAAATTTGAAAGATAGAACTATGGTAACAGAAGTTGTTTTTGCGAGAGTTGAGATTCTTATAGGTAGTTTGTAATATGCCATCGTAAAAAGGCAGCTTTATGTGTATTATTAAGAACTATAGATATTTGAAGTAGTTAATTATTAAAACTAACTGTGGAAGCTGATAGGTAAAGACACTTTTAAAAGAGTCGAAGAAAAGAAGAAGTATATAATTTGAGCTATAAAATTTGCAATTGAAATTATTATCATTGGAAAATTAAAAGTAATTGCTTAGTATTTCGAGAACATATTATATAAACAATATAATTGCAAAATATAAGTAATCGTTAATACCTGAATAATATATGAAAAACAAGCAAAGGAAATCTATAATCTGAAAAATTCAAAGGAATGTATAAGGTAACTGGAATATGAATCGGGAATTAACGTTAAATCACACTATACAACACCTTTTAACAGGAAACGGAGTGAAAAATGGATGAAGCATATAGATATTTACAAAAGGAGTAGATGCATACAAAAGATTGGGCTAGTATTAAAAAACATGAAATAGTGGTTGAAATAGAGTTAATAAAAGTGATGGGATCTAGGACAAACAAACTATTACATTTTTATCCACAATATACAAATAATCTACATGAAATGTAATTAGCTGTTTTGTTTTTAAGAATTGTGTTAACTTTAAGACATAATTAATATTTTAACTGATATACCTCTCATTTAACAATAAAACTAATTATGAAAGTGTAACTAGTAAAATTTCATAAAAGTGTTTTTAATTAGACCAGTGTAGCTCATTATACATATTTACCAAAAGTTCAAGAGTTTTTTTATGTTAGCCATAATGTCAGTAATGTGTAAACTATCTGTATGTTTTTCAGTACCTACTGAATGTAACTATATATAATAAACCAATTTAATTATCACAAAAATTCTTTTGAAAGGTGAATGCTGGTATGAAGAAATAAATTTGAAAGATAAGTATATAGTAAAGGTATAAACATATATAGGTTGATAATAATTTACTATTTTATTGGTTTTTAGATTTAGATAAACGTTATAATAATAACTAATAGTTAAAAACTTATTCAGCTTCTTGTATTAATTTCTGCAATGTAGAAATAAATGTCCAATTTGAGACTTTATTTGTTACTTGTCTATAGTACAAATTAACAATATTCCTCTCGGCTTAGAAATAATACGAGTAATATCCTTTACTAGTATATATGTAATTGTGTGCTATTATATTCTGTCCAACCAATTCATCCTTCCTGGTACATAAATGAAATTTAATTTTTGTTTATTATATGGTAACAGTTAATATAGTGTAGTCATTAAAATGAGTAAGTTACAATACAACACAAAATATATGTCAGTTTAAATTTGGTAACTTTCAAAATAAAACTACACAACTAGTTTAAAGTAATTCTGGATCAGACAATTTTTATGCCCTTATTTTTTTTAAACCAAGGTACCTACCTGGATACTTGCTTTCATATAAGTAGATACATGTAATAATATTCAGTTGAGGTCCAAATCTTTATAATACAAAAATTACATCATACATAAGAATTTAAACCAATTCTACTAAACTATTACAGAGTGGATGTTGAAAGTACCCGATAAAGGAAAAAATTGACATCTAGTTTTTAAATAGAAATAGGAACGTAATAGGTTTAAGCTTGTTCTTCTATTACATGAACTATGCATTTAATCCTGTTAGATTTACACTCAACCTATGGTTTTTTAACTATACAAATGGTATCTTTTGGCATACATTTTTAAAAGTAAAGACATGTATCCCTTGGGATGAAATCTGATATCTGCGTATAAATTAATTTATCATGAGCTAAACAACTGCCAGTGCCCCACTGTTGGTTAGTTTTCATTTGGAATCAGCTAACATTTCATTTTGGTACTGCTGCTAATTAGTTTTCCTAGTAATGACAGTCCTTTTGGAATTAATCCTGCATTTTTATTTATATTTAAAAAACAAAATATCTATTCTTAAACATTATTTTCTTCATTATTATTGATTTTCCATGAACAAAATATACCATTTCAGAGATAATACAATAACGGGGATGGGAGTAATAGTGGGTTGGTTCGATGTACTCATCTCATATATGGAGATATTTCTTGTGTATAAGTAAATGATACTTGACATAAAGAACATTGTAACTTGATTTGATGATTAATAAGTAATATGAATAGATTCCACAGAGTAAGGGTTGAAACAGTAAATTTTGTTGAATTGATGATGTTTCATATGTAGCTTAATTTACATGTTCTTGGAAATTAGTGCTAAATTAGGTAACACTATGTAGGTACTTAAATACATTATAATAATTTCATATACATATTATATTTTTATATTAACTCAAATATCATAAGATACACCTACATCAGTGCACCAAATCTTTATATTCCAACATTTGATAGTTTATACCACTCAGTTTTTCAGTTTTATTTAAAAAAATGTCAAAATAACAATATTGCTTCGTTTTTGTTCAATTTTTATAACTTGAAAATTTACATTTCTTAATACATATTTTAAAAAATGCATTACGTATGTTGTTATGTTGGACTAAAAATGTTTCTAGTTGGTCTTAAGGGCCGTCGTTGATTGGCGTTTTTGACGTTTCTCTAGCATAAGTGGCTAGCTTCTTCAGAGAGGCTTCCATCTCAAATGGCTGCGTTCAAAATTTTAGATAGATGCACCTCTGAAGAATCTAGCCACTCGTGTTAGCAAAATGTCAGAAAGAAATTCCAATTAACGACGGTCCTAAAGCCCGTTTTTAGTCCATTGGTTTTTTTGTTTATTTATGTATGGTATGTAAGAGAACACTTTATTTATGTTTTGTTTTTTCCCAAATTTACATTATAAACATTACTAATACCTAGATATGAACAACTTAATAAGAAATTTTAATGGGTCAATAAAGTGAACAAAGGAATAATACAGGTAAAGAAATCAATAAATAATATAAATTATATAAAATAGTTGCCCACAATGTTTTGCCTTAAATTCATGGCACTCCTATCGGCATTGGGTATCAGATTACCATTATTATTAGCTTCACCATCATCATGTCTACAATATCCATTATCCTCAAAATTGACTTCTCCATCAATACATATGTTGTGTAAAGCTGCACAAACGTTTACAAGTTTACATAAAAACTCTGGATCATACCGAGCAGTATGCTCTCTTAAAAGGCACCGGAAACGCATTTTAAGCACACCAAAGCATTTTAAGCACACCAAAGCATTTTTCAATCACATTTCTGGCAGATGCATGCACTTTTAAACCGCATTTCAGCTCGATTTGCAGGATTTCTAATTGAGGTCATCAAAAACTCTGATAAAGGGTAACCAGAGTCGCCAAGATCTTTCACCAGCTTGAGTCATCACATTATTTAAATAATGATTTATTTGAGATTGCCTCCAAATAAAACTGTCATGAGAGGCTCCTCCAAAGTTGCTTAGAACATTTCTTATTCTCAATTTATGGTCACATAAGATTTGGACATTTATTGAGTGGAAACCATTCCTATTTCAATAAAGATGGGGATCTACTTTGGGCTTTAGAATCGCAATATGAGTACCATCTATTGCACCTATAGTACCTGGAAATCCCCAACTATTTAAAAATTTCATTTTAATTTCATTCCTTTCTTCTCGGGTATTTGCGAAATTGTATCTTGTCATTCATTATATTATCATGAATAGCATTTTAACAATGGCCCAGAATATTTAATATATTAACAAATTGATATTATTTAAAAAAAAAGTCAATTTATCAAAAGAACAACAAAGACGAATAATAAACATAACCTCATAAATTTAATAATTCGATCCAGTCGGTAACTTAAGAGTCGTCGAATGATTTCAATCGAGTCGAGACGTCAGGTGTGTTCTCACACGAGTCACAAACCATCAGATATGGTCATGATTCTGCGCAATCCATTTTTCCGCGTTCATACATAAGTTTCTGATTGTTTGAAAACAGCTGGACGATGTGCACACATGTTTGACTGATGGTTTTCAACTATCCAACGTCCAGCTGTCTTCAAATAATCAGAAACTTTATGTATGAACGCGGAGAAATTGATTGCGCAGAATCCTGACTGTTTCTGATGGTTTGAAACTCGTGTGAGAACAAACCTATTGAGAGAAACAATCGAATTTCGTGGATGACAATTTTGATCGACTTGCCAAAATCCGTGGAGTAATCGAGTTTCGTGCTCCCAGTTCTTATTTAAAATGTGTTTAAAACATAAAATTTGGGTGGTCGTCTCAGGAGAGACATAAATATAATCTTACTAAAATTAAGATGAACAGCTGATGATGACATTAGTATAGAGTACCATAATATCAAGAGGTCGATTATAATTTATTAGAAATACAGCAAAAGCTTATTATTGACATATAAATTTAACTATGTAAATGATTTACGTCATGCATTTCTTTTTCTCAATAGGTCCAATAATACTGCTAGATGAGTCGCAGGGTATTTACAATATTAACAAAATCAAATTGAAGGATTTAACAACAATAATCCGAATGGCAACAGTTAATAATAACTTATATGAATTAGCCGGAGTCGTGCATATCAACCTCAGAGATATGCACGTCGTATGTCCGAATCTCATGTCGGCCATTACAAGTGTTACAGCCGAAAGACAAATAATACATGGTATGAATCCGACGGTCTAAAGAAAAAGGTGGAGTGAATCCGTAATGACACATTTACAATCGCATGATTATATTAAGTGAAAAAATAAAACTATGTTTTTATACGATATACCTTTCCCGATCAATATACTTTTCAGTTCTGTACTTCTGTGTCTAAAATTAAAGGACATCCCACTAGGAATGCGCGGTTTAAGGGATAAACTACGAATTTGAACTAATTTCAATAATAACTTAGTACAAACTTATAAGTATTGATAATACCTATAATTTAATTAAAATATATTATTTATATCACTCAAATTATAATTCATTAACCCCGAAGGTAATTCAATAATTAATTTGAGTTTTATTTAGAATTTACAATAATTTAGAAGATGTAGTCAGCTGTGGTATTTAAATTCATATTAGTCACAGTTGATATGTCTGTTTGAACACCTCTAAAAAGTAGTTTGGCTGGGTAAATAAAATTAATATTCAGTTACTTTTGATAATTTCAAATATTTTAACGATTCACTTGGAAGTTAATAAAACAGGTGGTCTAATTTACTATCATCTTTTATAAAAATGATATACTTAATAATGAAAAAACGATTTTAGGTACAAATTAGTCCTTAATTAAAAGTTTAAAGGTAAGCTGTTGAAATTTGATTTTGTAAAGGTGGAGGTGTTCAAGCCAGCATTCCCACATTACTTTTACAGGGAAAACTGTGTGGGTACAAAGTTTAATTTTTTGGGTAGAAATTAGTCCTATATTCGAAAATTAATAATATTTAGTTATCTTTGATAATTTCTTGGAAATTAATAAAACACGTGGTCTAATTTACTATCATCTTTAATAAACAAAAAGATATGATAATGAAAAAATGCTTCTGGTTACAAATTAGTCCTAAATGCAAAGTTTAAAGGTATGCTGTTGAAATTGGATTTTATAAAGGTGGACGTGTTCAAGCCAGCACTCCCACATTGGAACTCCTTTTACAGGGAGAACTGTGTGAGTACTAATTTCATTTTTTTGGCTACAAATTAGTACTATATTCGAAAATTAATAATATTTACTTATCTTTGATAATTTCAAATCTTTTAACGATTCACTTGGAAATTAATAAAACACGTGGTCTTATTTACTATCATCTTTAATAAACAAAATGATATAATAATTAAAAAACGCTTTTGGTTACAAAGTAGTCCTAAATGCAAAGTTTAAAGGTATGCTGTTGAAATTGGATTTATAAAGATGGACGTGTTCAAGCCAGCACTCCCACATTAAAACTCCTTTTACAGGGAGAACTGTGTGGGTACAAATTTCAATTTTTTTGAGTACAAATTAGTCCTATATTCGAAAATTAATAATATTTACTTATCTTTGATAATTCCAAATCTTTTAACGATTCACTTGGAAATTAATAAAACACGTGGTCTAATTTACTATCATATTTAATAAGCTAAATGATATAATAATGAAAAAACGCTTTTGGTTACAAATTAGTCCTAAATGCAAAGTTTAAAGGTATGCTGTTGAAATTGGATTTGTAAAGGTGGGCGTGTTGAAGCCAGCACTTCCACATTAAAACTCCTTTTACAGGGAAAACTGTGTAGGTACAAATTTTTAACTTTTTGGGCACAAATTAGTCCTATATTCGAAAATTAATAATATTCAGTTATCTTTCATAATTTCAAATCTTTTAACGATTCACTTGGAAATTAATAAAACACGTGGTCTAATTTACTATCATCTTTTATAAACAAAATGATATAATAATGAAAAATGCTTTTGGGTACATAGTCCTAAATTCAAAGTTTAAAGGTATGCTGTTAAAAAAGTTGGGAGATAATTTCTCTAAGTAAATCATACCTGTTATAAACGACCTATAATGTAACTTGAGTTGATCATGATTATATGTACCTAGTTTAGATATTGGCAAACTAGGTCTAAATTAAAAAAAAAACGCCTTTGATATGTACTGAAAATTATAATCATTTAATAAAATTACATATTATATTCATATTTTGTTCAAGTATCATAAGCAAATTAATTATGAAGTTTTAGTTTGAAGGTCTTATTAGGAGCTTCCAATATAATTATACCAAAGTGATTACAAAAACTAAAAACGTTCCTGTATTTGGACAAGGTGCAAGTTCCAATTGGATAGGTAGGAACTTATAGTTTTATTAAATGTGTGTGCATATACTCATACATTATTCGAAAATTCAACATACTTATTTAAAATACAATGATTCACATAATTTGTCTATATTTAATACTTAAAGTTTTATTTTATCAATACCTACAACCAAATTTGAAAAAGTTTGTAAAAATAATAATCTTGTTTATGAAAACAAAATTCACTGTACTAATTTTTAATTGTATTAGAGGAGAGTACATCAAAAAACAAGTTGGGGTAAGGAAGAACAGTAAACCCCTGAAGACATGCATATGTTTTGTTTTCTCATTATATATTTATAATGTTAACCTGAAACAAACTTGCAGGTACCTAGGTACGTACTTCTACATTAAATTTTAATTCGTTAATTTATAATTTATTAAGTACCTACATCTAAATTAAATTATTTAACCGTAAAATTTACTTTCCTTATTGTAGGCAATTATCGCTGTTTTTATTTGCATGTGTAATTTACCATATTTTAGGGTTTGCTTTTTATTAAATGTGCCTGTTTTTTGTGGTAATAAAAATTGCATTATAATACAAGTTTTTGGGAATAAGCATTTTTAAATCATTAATTAAAAAGGGCCTATCATATAATTTTAAAGTTCATAGTAAGTTCCTACTTCTTTTATCAATTTACATATTAAAACTGAATGTGGAAAAATGCCTTCCAGTTTGTTTAACGGAGGAAAAGTGCTTTTCCTACCTGATGTGATGGAGGAAACTATTTTTTTTTATTTCATTATAAATGCAACATTAGGACCACATTGACCACAGTGAAGACATAATATTTGGATATAATTCGGAATGCTTAAACAAATTTAAAACAGTGGTTAGTTGTTTGAACCAATAGAAAATTATTATGAATCAGAAATAGGAGTGGTAGATCAAAGACGCATATCCTCTAAGAAACAAAAAATATCACCTTTCGGTATTTGCGAGGGTAACAAAAAAATGTTTTTAAATTGTTTGTCTATCAGAAAGGAAAGTCTGACATGATATCATTGCACATCTTTACTAAGCCGCCAAGCAGTAAAAAAAAGTGACACCAGAGTATGATCATTATTTTAACAGCTGTGAACTATTTACGTATTATTACACACGTGCACTAGGGAATTTTTTTGTCTGGTCAAAGGATCGCCGCGGTTATCACAAAAGATCTCACTGAAAATAAAAATAAGAGTTATGGTGTATCTTATCTATAACAAATATGGAATTATATTTATATAATATTTTATTAGAGACAAACCAATACCTAATATATGAAAACAAAAATTTCTGCCATGTTTCATAAAATATTTCTTCTAAGAGTTCGTCTAGTTTTCCATCCATTTTGAACTTTAATCGCGATTAATGCTGTGAGGTGAAGCACATTAAAAAGCCTTTTTATATCCGAAAATTGATAATATCTAGTTACTTTTGGTAATTTCACATTTTTTAACAATTTACTTGGAAATGAATAAAACACGTGGTCATCTTGAATAAACAAAATGATATGATAATGAAAAAACGCTTTTGGGTACAAATTATTCCTAAATTAAAAGTTTGAAGATATGCTGTTAAAATTTGATTTTGTAAAGGGGGGTGCTAGCTTGAGCTTAAGCTAGCACCCCCACTTTAAATAGCGGTTTTTCAGAGAAACTGAGTGGGTACAAATTATGATCTTTTGGGTACAAATTAGTCCTTACTTCAAAGTTTAGATTTATGCCAATAAAAATTTGATTTGGTCAATATGGGGGTGTTAACTTGAGCTCAAGCTAGCACCCCCACTTTAAATAGTGATTTTTCAGAAAAACTAAGTGGGTACAAATTAGTCCTAAATTAGTTCTAAATTACACATAAGTTTTTTTTTAATTTGCAAAAGTGGGGGTGCTAGCTTTACAGACGTCTTTTTTTATTTCCTTAAGTCGAATGTTGGAATGAAGGGATAAAATTAGAATCTCAGTCTATCTAGGATGCAACCAGAGTGAGTACTCAGTGTTATGATCATTCAAAAATTATAAAATATTAATGGTTTTTAGGTATGCATAATGCATTTCAGGGATGATACTTATAGGTTTGCCACAAGATGCAGTTAAAACCCAAAATACTACTGTCTATCAACTTTTCTTGTGTACGGCACGTTGATGAGAATGCTACTGTACATTAAGGTGTACAGTATATTTATAATGATAAGAAGACATTTTATTGTAGATAAATACACATTTATAAATTATAATGCTCCATTAAACGAAATGTTTTTAACACTGATAAAATTACGATAGAATTTCGATTAAGAAACCTTGTCAGATATATTACTAATAGCAAAATCAGCATTATGAAGGATGTTTCGAGAACTGTTCTAGGAGCCAACGAGTTAACACGTACCTCTCGTTCTGTTTTTTGTCAAAATCATTAAATAGTTAATGTGTATTGTTTTTCAAGTTTTATCGTCGAGTTTTTGTTATTCTTGAACAAAAAGTGTGGGGCAGAATATAAGTAAGAAAAAGTTTTCTTTATTACGATCGAAGTGTACCGATTCCACATTAAACGACCAAGGTCGTTCGAGAGACCCGTACCAGTGAAATAAAATCGCAGGCTAGGGCCGTCTTCGGCGACTTGCCTGATGAAAATCAATTCAAAATGACCGATCTTCTACAGAATGCTTCTGACTTCAGGGGCTTCCAACATATATTACTCAAAATAGTAACACCCAACCACAAAACCAACCTACAACCACCTACTCATCTGTTGTCAGTAAACAACAAGCACTAACTCTTCCCACCAAAAATCAAGCAATAATTTTCAACTCCTCGAATGATACCAAACTCGAAGAATATCTATTAGCTCTTGGTTCCATTATTGGCCCATCAATCATTCTATTTTCATCAAGAATATCTAGTAATCGGATTTGCATTCACATATCCAGCAAAAATATTGTTGACGAATTCCTTAAAACATATAATGGGTCCATATCTATCAATAATTAACGGCTACATGCCCGCCGATTAATAACACGCAGCGAATGACTTCTGTTATCAAATTTAAGCCCCACTATCCCACATGATGTGATAGATGAAGAACTACGAAAACTAGGCATCAAAACATTATCGCCAATATCTTTTTTGAGAATTAATTCTTCCAATCCCTCCTACAGGCATATCCTAAACTTCCGCCGACAAGTGTGTATATCCTCTTCTGAAATCCTACCTGATTCCATAATCCTATTACACGATAACACATCATACCGTATATTCTTGTCCCAAGAAAATCAATCATATTTCAAGTGCAAACAGCAAGGCCATGTTGCAGCCAACTGTACGACTGCCACATCTCAATCCAACAACGAAACTAATGAAATTGAAGAACCTGATATAATATCGGAAACCTCTACCTCAGAGAATACTGTTACAGAACCTCAAAATACCACATCACCACTACTGGTCAATGCTCCAAGTGAAAGCCAAATCTCATTACAAAACCTCAAAAAGAAACATCATCGAAATCATAACTCCCCCTCCTCAACAAACTTCGGAGAATATATTCATCAAACCGGCAGAAAAACCTCCAAAGAAAAGTGAAACCAATATAACTGTAGACCAATCATCAGTAGAAGAGTTATTACTACCAGCCAAAGCATTATTTGGAGACAAGACCTCCAGCCCTTTACTGAGCTTCGAACAAATCACTGACTTTTTCGTAAATGTATATCGTTCTAACGACCCCCTCAGCGTGGCTAGAATATATACCTCAGATATCCATGGTTTATTAGAAATGTTGACCAAAATATACCCATACCTAAAGGAGAGAAAGATAAAATTCAGAGGCACCAAAGTCAAACTCAAAATCATGAAACAACTGATAACATAGATACCGACTCATCATTAGACTCCTCCCAAGAAACCTTTTAATATAACATTCAAGTCAATCATTCAGTGGAACTCAAATGGGCTATATGCACATTTGGAAATGCTCAAAACCTTAATACTTGAACAGCACCAGACTATAATCTGCCTACAAGAAACAAATTTTAAAGGAAATCACCACTATAAACTTCGAAATTATAAATGCTTAAAAAAAACAGAGAACAACAGAATATAGCTAGTGGCGGAGTTGCTATATATATATAGACGAAAACTAAGAAGCATGCTCGATACCGCTTCAAATTAGTTTAGAAGCAGTTGCAGTGAGCATATCATCAACTAGAAAAATCAATCTATGCAATATTTATATCCCCCCCCCCCAAAGGAGAAATTGACACCGAACAAATTAAGAACCTGATTGATCAAATCCCTTCACCACGAATAATCCTGGGAGATTTCAACAGCCATAATACATTGTGGGGATCGAAAGGAACTAACTCAATGGGACAGAAAATCGAAGAGATCACAGATGAATTCAACTTCAACCTTCTCAACGACGGATCGAAAACCCGATTTGACCTTTTCACTGGGGAATCCTCTGCTATTGATCTATCCTTTTGCGAACCAACTCTATCACCTTCGTTTAGCTGGAACGTGATACCTTTTTTATATGGCAGCGATCATCACCCAATAAATATTTCCAACGAACAAAACAGAGGAGAAAGCAATCTCCCAATTTACCAAAAGTGGAGTACAAAAAAAATGCCAATTGGCCAGAATACTCAATTGCGATTGAAAGAAAGGTTGACGAACTCAATGGGGTTCATCAGAACTCAGATGTTAATGACCTATTACAAATCTTCTCCAATATAATAATCTGGGCAGCTGAGGTCCATGTAGGTAAAATGAACTACATCAAACAGCACAAGCCGGTACCCTGGTGGAATAAAGCTTGCGAGAAAGCAGTTACCTCAAACAAAAAAGCCTTCAAGGAATACAAAAGGCACAATACCACAGAAGTTCAAAAAACGTAGAGCCAAGATGAGATACATAATTCGAAAAAGTAAGAAAGAGAGTTAGAAGACATTCGTAAGCAATATAAACAGTTCTACTCCTGCCTCTACTATATGGAAAAATATTAAGAAAGTCTCGGGAATTTTGAACACTCAATGAAATAAAGTTTCTTGTTAAAAATGATCACATTATATCATTCAACGAGGAAATCACCGAAACCTTAGCAGAAAATTTTGAAATGCATTCAAGTAACATAAACTACAGAGAATCTTACAAATCACTGAAAACGAGTGCTGAAAAGATACATATAGATTTCGAAGAAGAGGTTCCCAACCCACTAAATGCAATAATAAACATTGAAGAACTCGAAGAATCACTTCAACAGAACAAGAACTCAAGCGCAGGACCAGATGATATTTCACCGATCTTCCTACAGAACCTTCCTTTGAATGCAAAAAAGTATCTCCTACAAATCTACAATCATATCTGGATAAACAAAGTATTTCCTCGAAAGTGGTCCCAAGAAATCATTATACCCGCTGTACATGTGCACTATGCAAAATACTGGAAAAAATTGTAAACAATAGATTAATGTGGTTCTTAGAATAAAAAAATCTAATAATCACACAAATGGGATATACGAGGCAATATATTACAATTCATCGACAACTCCCTTAAAGATCGCCACTTCTGTGGTAAACGGTACGTCGTCGGAGAGAATTCAACAAAATGGAATACCACAAGGATCAGTTCTTAGCGTCACCCTCTTCTTGGTAGCAATAAACAACATTCTGCACAATTGCAGACCCCCAGTTAAAGCAAGAATATGCAGACGATTTAGTCATTTTTACAAAAGGCAAAAATATATATTCAATGCAAAAACAGTTACAGAAAACACTCGATAGTCTTGGGAAATGGGCAGAAACCAATTCTCCCACGAGAAAACAAAATGTCTACTGTTCTCAAAAAAACATAATCCTGAAATTCCTCGTTTAACCTTAGATGCTCGACCACTGAATTTTGTTGACAAATTGAAGTTTTTAGGAATGATATTCGACAAAAAGCTGAACGGGAAAGATCACATTATTAACTTGGAAAATGTATGTCAAAACGTACTGAACCTGATGAGAACACTTGCAAACAGGAACTGGGGTGCTGATTACAACAGTCTTATGCTGATATACAAATCCTTAAACAGATCTAAGCTAGACTATGGCTCATTAGTATATTCATCTGCAAAAAAATAGATTCCGAGAGACCTGGATACCATCCACAATACAGCACTAAAAATCGCATTAGGATCCTTCTGCCAGTGCCCACTGCGAAAAAGGAGAATATCCCCTACAGTCAAGAAGACAATTTTTAAGTCTTCCATAAGCTGCTGCAGTATCTTCAAACCCCACTAATCCTGCAAGACACAACATATTCTCTGATCGCTTCAAAAACCTTTATGCTTCAAAACCAAAAACAGATCCTCCTTTCTATGAGAGAATCAACCGATACCTTGCAGAATTCCAACTAACTTTTCCCCAAACATTTTCCAACAATATCCCCACCCCACCTCCTTGGATAATCAACCTTCCAGAAATAAATACAAACCTATTACAGTACAAAAAAAATGAAACCAACCCCCTCCTAATCATTCAAAAATTCAATGAAATAATGGAAAATCAGCGTGGATTTTATGAAGTATACACGAAATCGTTAAAAACCGAAGATGGCGCAACAGCAGCTTTCATGAGCCCAAATTAAGGCACCACTTATATACTGAATAATACCTGTAGCATACACCACGGAGAACTTCTGGCTATTCTTAAGGCACTGGAGTACATAAAAACCATAGAGCAACAAAATATAATTATTATATCGGACTTTCTCAGTGCACTTTCCAGCCTCTCCCAGGTATTTCTGAACAACCCAATCCTTCTTTCTATTAAGACAGTGCTATATAATCTGCAACTGCAGCACAAAACAGTAAAGTTCTTATGGATTCCATCGCATATCGGAATAAAAGGCAATGAAGATGTAGACAAATTAGCGAGAGGGTTAATTGGTGATGATACGATCCCAACTATACAGGAAATTGTACACACTGACTATAAAAAGACAGTTAAGGATTCTATCATCAGAGAATGGCAATCTCAGTGGAATAATCCTCAATCTAAATTATTTCAAATGAAAAAACATGTCACCCAATGGAAATCAAACCCCACCAGTAGAAAGCACCAAATCATTCTCTCCAGATTAAGAATTGGCCATACCCGAATAACACATAGTTACCTCCTTTCAAGAAGTAACCCACCAATGTATGAAGTATGCCAAAGTCAGCTCTCCGTCCAACACATCCTAGAAGAATGCCCAACAAACAATAACCAGTGAGGCGTACACAACATTCCTCCATCATTTGAAGCAATACTGAACTCCACATGTGATATGAAAAAACTAATAGCATTTATAACAGAAATCAAGATTACTAACGAAATATAATTATTGTAAATATCATTCAATGTATTCATTGTATCATAACATTTCTGTGTCTTGAATAACCTTAAGGGTTGACGAGACTATTATTTAAATAAAAAAACGATGTTTTTAACATTAGTCAATTTACTATATTTAAAGTTATCTGACACGAATATATTTCCACATCGAAACAATATTGTCTCATGCATCTCCAAATTTTCTTGAAAATTACCCAAATGTTGTAGGTAGTCTCGATTGTAAAATTTAGCATATAAACACCATCGTGTTTAATCAGACAAACACAATTTTACTCCTACTATAAAGGAACCAATACCTTAAAAGGATTAATTATGATATATCCAATTGGTGCCATAATATTTGTATCAAATTTATATATAAGTAATAAATTAAAATTGAATATTCAAAGATATATTTTTCAGTGTTGATTTTTTATTTCAATTATATACATATTCGAAACATCCTGAATATAATAGTGTACTTTTATGTTCAATATTAGGTAAACAAATTATTACTAATAGTGGACTTTTAGCTCTTTTTAAGCAAAAAATACAGAATAATGGAAATAAAATACTTGCCTACAAGTGATTGGAACATAAGACATTTTTGAGAAGGTGGCAAAAGACATTAATATTCCAACATTTAAAATCACTGGATTACAGTTCAAGTCACAAGATATAGAATACATAAAAAAAGCTCATGAACAAGTTCATGTAGAGAGGGCCATAAGACTGAAAACATTTAAAATGTTATGCAATAGAATACCTATTTCTTTGTTAGGATGTGTAAATGAATTATAAACTTTTTGTGCCTTACAATTTTAATGTCTCCAATAAAATAAATACACATAAATTTTATAACAGTTTCTATTTATTAAAAACAACATATTCTGCATATCTGTTATTTGATTAAACCTTACTTTGCAAAATTCTTCATAAAAATGTACCCAAACAACACAAATTTCATTAGATTTTTAAAATATGAGCATAAATCGCCACACTTCAGTCCAATTAGTAACATTTACCTTTGAATCTGGTAATAATAAGTATGTTTATTATTAACTACAAATTCTTTATTCTCGTCTTTAAATAAAAATTTTTTGTTGTGAAGCATCTTTCAATGTCTCTTTTGTTCCATAAAGACCTTTAAATTCCATCAGTCCAATATTAGATTCTGTAGCAACATAATGATGAATAATTAGACCACAGGAATAGCTGTAGTTGTTTAAACGGGTCCTTTGTAATTTTCTCCCATGTTCAAGTGATCTTACATGTCTCTAATCTTTCTCAATCTTGTAGAATCCAAAGTATTCATTAATACTTACCCGAATTTGAAAAAGTAAATATCCATATCTAGTAATAACTTTTAAAATATTAGTATTCCTTAAAAGCTTATAACTTTTTGGAGTTTTTGTAGCAAAATTAGCTAATGCAAATTTTAATAATAAATTCATATCACAATTCTTAATGTAAATTGTCAAATCTAGGACATTTAATTTTTCATTTAGAGGTCTAAAACTATCGATAATCATCGATAGGTCTGACTATCGAATAATATCGACATTTTTTATAGACCGAAAAATCTATGACGTCATAAACATAGCCGCTGACAGTTGCTGAGGGAAAACAGATATTTATTAACGTTCATTTTACGTTTGTAATATGCTTTAACATGGCTATTGTTAATTTGTCCAGAATTGCGGAGCAGTTTTGTAATGAAATTAAAGTGATAAAGAAATGTAGAGACAGTTTAAACAGTGGATATGTCGTTGATATAGAGTATATGATGGATGTTTAGGAGCGAAGCAAGAGAAGGCATAATTACTTGATAGTCACTGCAGTGTCATTTTACAAATGAAAAAACGAATAAACTTTTGAAATATTACAACGGTGAAGACAAGACATAAGTTAAATATTAGAATTGCTTTCCCTCAGCGGCCATTTTCTGACGTCATACTTTTTCGGTCTATAACTATCGTTAGTATACGATAGTTTTATAAAGTTATTTTTCGCATGTAATTGAAGCTGTCTCTCTGAAGTGAAGTAACGCTACCATGCCAAACTCTCATTCTGTCAATTTTCCCCTATTCTATGCGCAAACTTCCAAACTTGTATATCGTGTTTTGAAATCTAGAGGCGGCATTTGGTGACTTTGCGATTGCATGACATGTGCGCTTACTTACTTCACTCAAGGTGGGTCCTCATGTGCGGACTATAAGCAGAGCGCACTGGCGTTTGATGATGGGGTTGCTTGAAATAATCACGTGATCTATGATCTATCAAAAGTGCGCTTTCACTAATCTGCGCGGATTATGCAAACAGTCCGTTGAAAAGTAGAATTTGTCTCCTCTCTAGTTTGATAGCGCAATACGCCCGTGTCAGCGAACTGGATCCTGACCATTTATGTTTATTCCATTTCAGTGTACAGTTTGTTTACAAATAGAGCGTAGGTAAAACCTTAATTGAAAGTTGATTAATATTGTGTTTTTTATTGTGCCTTCAGTTGAATACTCATCAAATGGAAAGGGATATGCATCGTCCTAATTTGGTAATCAAATTATCGAAATGTCCTTCGTGACGAAGGCCTGCCATATATAATATTTGCCTGCCATCAAGCAGAGTCTGGTAAAGTTAGTTCAGTTACATTATTTAATTCATCAATTGCAAAAAGAAGTAACAGTACTTAGTAGAAGAAAGAGATTTTGGGTAATAGAAATATTTACAGCAAAACAAAGCTTCAATACTATGAAAAAAATAAATCGAACTGCAAACAAACCGCAACCATTATAACCTGGTCAACAATGCCTTTCTCTAGCACATGCTCACTACTGTCATTAAACGCCAGGAGTACGCCGAAAAAGTAGAATTTGTCTCTAGTTTTCGGCGTACTCCTGGCGTTTAATGACAGTAGTGAGCACGTGCTACAGAAAGATATTAGGGACTTTTAGCTTATCTTAAATTACTCACGTATCCGTAACGAACTGCGCATGTGTAGATCCGTTACGGCTCAGCCAATACGATTCGTTGAATGGATTGTTACGTCCCTTAGGTGGGTGATTTGTGCGTCCCTTCTCCGTATACGTAAACGTATCCCGACCAAAATCAGTATTCTGTGCTATTAGTGCTAATTACAGTTTTTACCAGGAATAATGCTTTGACCATCTTGGTTTTAGCACGAAACGATCCGTTATCTTCTAAAAAGGTTTTCTTGACAACTAAGTGAAAACACTTATGACAAGCTAACGATAGTTATAAAAAATATCGATATTATTCGATAGTCAGAACTATCGATAGTTTTAGATCTCTATACGCGGGATTAGTGTGACGTCACAATTTGAAGTTGTATCCAAACAAAACTATATGCCACAGGAATTTCCATTTGAGTGTAGATTTTTCATTATTTAAGCGTTTCATACGTGTTTTTGAAAGGAATAAATTGTTGAAAAGTAAGTAATCGTGTTTACTCAATATAAAAAATAATAGTTTTGATAATGTAAGTGTATCCTGCAATTCGTATTTTTGATTTTAATAGCTATGTTTGAGCCTATATTTACTGAAATATTTGATTAATGTGAAAATATAAGATAAATAATAGTGATTGTTTGTTCTAGTGTCATCAAAACATGTTTCAACGTTCTCTTTAAACCTTTTTTAATGAAAATATGCTTAATTGAAGTGAAGTGTCCTTTCAAGTATCCGTAAGACGAAAAAATAAAACCACTCAAAAGACATAATTCATATTGATGAAAATATATTAGTGATAATTGAAAAATATAACTTTTATCACCATATGCAAGGTGCATTACTTATTGCATGAGAGGACATGTACTATTTAATATTATGGATACCAAGTGACATTATTGTGGGAATTATTCGACATCAAGAATGGAAGAAAAATTTACATATTTTAATAACATTCTACCTTTACAAATTTGTACTGTTTATATTAACATAATAAAATGTTTTCATAATTATAAATTTTTGTTTGTTTCGTGCTAAGAAAATTAAACTGGGGAAACGCTGCAAATTTACATGACAGAAAATATGCCATTTAGTCTGAAAGCTCAGAACATCATGTCACAACTTTGCCTCAATCAAATCATATTTGTATGAGGTGCAGAGTTTATGTTGGTTGCTTTCAAATTTTACTTGGCATGTAGGCTCTTTTTTCAACTACATGTGTAAACATATTCAATTTTATCTAAAAACAAATAATATAAACAAAAACGTTTCCAAATTTCTTTATTACACAGAGAAATATTTACTTGTAATACAATGGTTTACAGTTAATAGAAAGAGGAAAGTAAGGTACAGTGAGGAATTTCAATTTAAAAAAGCAAATGTTTAAAAACTCATACACAGCAACTTATAAAAAATGTAAAGCAGAAGATCTGTAATGACAAATAATAATGAATATGTTATAGGGAGATCGATATGTACAGTACAAAATCAAACATACAATGAACACGTACAAGTTTGCTTCTACCTTGTTTGCAAATATTAATCATGTACAAAAAATAGTTGGCTAATTTTCTTTTCTCCATCCATAAAATGACAGCTACACAAACAGTTCCGGGATCTGGTTCTATTGTTCTACAAATATTGTATGAACACTCAAAATAGAATGTTATATTTATCATTATGTATCTTACTTTTGGATCCTTTGGAAATCTATAAAACTTACAGTTCTCTCTGACATTATAATGCTAACAGCCCGGTGGCCAGCACAATACCATTATTCTTTATGTGAAGAAACCTAAAATTAGACAATACAGATATAAAGAGAATTAGAACCATTGTATTTCATAAGTTTATAATAGCATGTTTAAGTTAGAAAACTCTTTTATTAAAATTATATTGTTATACATACCTATTTTGGCTGGAATCGAATATATCTCTTTGTAAAAATCTTAGTGTATATCTAAATGTCTAAATCAGCAGTTATAATTAATAAATAAGGACATAATCTCTGGGTCAAAATCACACCAATGTTATCTAAATGACTAGTTTTGTTTGTTTGGATACAAAATTGACATAACCTAAGATTATGACGTCACCATTAATACCGCGTATTTCATGGTAGTCTTTTAATAAAATACTGGCTCTATCTTGATTATTTTTGATAAGTTATCATCATGAGTGAGTATTTCAAATGATTATCAACGGAAGATTCTGAAGTGGCGAACCAGTATAATCAAAAGTTAAGTGTTATTTGTAAACTGAACTTTAAAAATTGAAGAGGTCTCAACAGATGCGACGAAATTTCCTCCACTAACCAATATGAACATTGTTACTTATCTTGTCCTTACTAGAAGATTGTTGGATACCACATTACTTTTATCGTCAAATTCAACAACAGATGGATGGATGTATTGTTGTTTATAGGTCAGTGGTAATCACACTCTTTGAAAAATGTATCGATTAATCGATATTTTTATCATACATATATCGATACCGTTGAAAAATATGTATCGAAATTGTCATTGCGCAAAAGAAAGTCGTTACAACAAAAAGTGATAAGTAAAAATACAGTGGCAAGAATATTAAAACTAAATAAATACAAACCAAAAATCGTACAAACATTAAAAGAAAGGGATTATGATAGGCGCTTTGATTTTTGCTCTCTCATCCAAGAAGAGTTAGAGGAAGACCCTTTTTTACAAGGCATATAATTTTTTCCGATGAGGCGACATTTTCGTCAAATGAAACTGTCTCGTCGCAACATTGTCGCTGGTGGTCTGAGAAAAATCCAAATTTTGTATTAGTTTCAAGACCAATATTCGTTCAAGACGAAGATGTGGTTTGGCATTTGATAAGTCAATAGGACCCCTTTTTCGCGAATCTATGAATGCTGAATGTTATTTACAGTTTTTACAAACTCATCAATCAATTCATGGACGAACTACCCTTAATAGAACGTCAATGTATTTGGTACCACCAAGACGGTGCCGCATGCCACAGTATAATAAATGTTGGGAACTATCTTGAAAATTTGTTTCATGGAAAAAGTTATTGACAGCTATTCTGATCTCTTTTGGGCTGCTAGATCCCCTGACCTAACCCCCCTAGATTACTTTTTATGGGGATACCTGAAACAAAACGTTTACCAGAAAGTGCCGTTTCAATATATTGACCACTTGGAGAGGACATGTCAAGAAATTTTTCCACAAATGATAAGGAATGTATTATGTGAATTTTCTAATAGAACGATTATGTGTATTGAATGAGAGGGTGAATATGTCGAAGCATTAGTATGAGTGAAAATTAAATTTGTGTGTTTCTAATATTAATATGATGTTAGTTTTATAACTTAGTATGAATGTATTTTATTATTTGCGAAATAAATGAATATGCACTAATTAAGCGTTTTAATTGCAAAATTATTAGAAAACATCGAAAAACTAGAAGGTTATCATGTGTTTCGTAATCACAAGAGATAAAAGTTCATTCAAAATAGAAATATTGGTAAAAAATAAAATAATCTGAAGTTTTAATTTAAATGGATGTACTTGCATATTTAAACGTAGTTTTCAATTCTGATCAACTTCTTTTTGTAACATTTTTCGATGTTGTCAAATTTAAAGGTACTTTACTCTTGAGTAAAACATATTTTTTGACAAACCTCGTATACAACTAAAAAATTTGATATTTGATGACTGTATTTTAGGTTTTAGATAATGCAGAACTTTTTATGAAGATTAACTTTTTTCCTAAAATTAATAATAAAAAAGTTTTTTTCCATATGATTCCAACTTAGGGGAACATATTGTATATATATATATATATATATATATATATATATATATTTGATTTTTTAAAGAATATATCTAAAAATGTAGGATTTATTTGGAATATATTGTATTACAACAAGAAACAATTGGCCCCATAACAAAACGAAAGTTGGATAATTGCAAACAAACACCGACCTACATAGTGGGGCACTCTAGCAGTATTGTACCTTCTACCTACTCAAATTTATTTATTCTCAGATTTCACATCTCGTATTAAGAGATACATATCCTCACTTTAGGTTAGGTATAAACTGGACAGGATTAAGTGAATAGTCCATGGCTCATGTCACAGAAGAACAAACTAATTTGATGCTAGAACGAGGTACTTATGCCAGATATAAATTTGATCATCTATCAGATAAAATGTAATGAATTAGTAGTACCTATTAGGCATGTACTTGTCTTCTTATGCTTGACATTAATTTTTATAATAATAGAGATTTTTTATTACGTTGTGGCCAGAGTCAATAAAATATTGTTTAATGTAACTACATCGTAGTGAAAATAGGTAGACATATTTATGTACAGTATTATCTTCAATTCTTAAGATAGAAGCAGGTGGTGTAGGGTAACACTTTTCAGAATGAAATATGGTCTTAACCCCCAACATTTTTAAACAATTATTCCTTAAACAAATTTCCCATTATTACTATTGGAGATATCTATATTTGAACATTCGATGACATTTTATTATATGTACCTCTACCAAATTAAGTAGCTAGGTACATTTGTCAAATAAATATAGAGTATGTGAAAGTATAAAATTTCTCTGATCTAGAATAAATGTAAACTGATGGTGAAGTTCCATTTTAACAATTTATTTACTTATTCTCATAACTACATTCTATATTAACCGTTACTGTATTAAATTAAGCAAATATCAAATTTTATAAATGTACTAACTAGCAAAAATTGGTTATACATTACACACAGTTACCTAGATTTTACTAAAGTGTGTTGCTCAATGTATACCTATTGTTAAACGGAAAGTAATATTTTTTATTTGTAATAAAAAGTAGCAAAAACAATCTGAAATTGGACAAATATTTTCACACAGCAGAAAGAACCTTAATAAAGCTTGAAACACAAAACAGCATACATATAAAAAAACCAGTTCCTTGGTTGCCAGTCATTTTTGAGACGATTGTCTTGGAGAATGTTTTTATAGCTGTCAGTTTTTATGGTTATGTTTTATTTAGATTAGTTATACTATAACTGATACACTATTCATTTCCAGAGTTATCTTGTAATATTTAGAATTGTTTATTACATATACCTAGCAATAGGTGCCTACCTACTGAAAAATATCCATATTATACTATACTAACCACTAACTCATTGCTGATCCCATGGCAAATTTTTACAAAACCGTTACACTTATGGTAAACCACTATAATAATTTAATAACGAATAGTTAAAAATTTTTTTATTGTTTAATACAAATGTCCAAATATAAGAGATGTATCTCAGTTAATGTCTTAAAAGTTTACACAATTCTAAGAAATATTTGCATAAAACTAACTTGAGCATAATATGTACCTACCTATATCATTATTTAATATTTTGTTAAGTATAGAAAAATGTTCTAGTTGACAACACAAAAAAATAATTTTCCAACCATTCCCTCTTCTGCTTTTTTTCTACAAGACCAATATTTTTTAGGACAAATACATCGATTTCTCCTTTGCCTGTTCTATTTTTTACTAATTCCATCATAGCTACTTTTGTAAATTTACACATGCACAATACTTAATGTGCCCCATTTGTTTCTTGATAAACTTGCTTCCTAGGATAATACAATTCCTTTTAATTCTTCTCCATAGCCCTTTATATAATTTGGGTTATTTCTCAAATTGTTATGGGTAGGTACCTTTCAATTTTTCAGTTTTTACAAAGGTTGTAATTCATTTATTAACGTTAGGTATATTTTTCAATAATATTGTTTACTAATGTTATATTATATTTTCAGAAAACTAATCCATTTACTTTTGATTATTTGATTGTCGAATTATAAAAGAATATAAGCGAGCACAAAAACCAGACTAATCATCACATAATAACAGCTGATCATCTGGTGGTGAAACAAAAATTAATTATTAAATCTTGACAAGAACCTCATTCTTCTTTTTTAATAACAAGTAAATCCTATTATAACCAAATATACTGAAATCCGTGACATCGCTATAAAATGAGAGAATTTCAAACTCACTCTCCCCCCTGACCTATTTTCTTTAAAATTTTACCCTACAACCTATATTTTGACTGTTTAAAATATCGGGGTAGTTTTAGAAACTTACTAATTTAAAATCAATTTAAAAAACACGTTCTACAATCTGAACTGTATCTCTCTCTCACAGCTTAGATTTTTAGGTCTTTACATTTTGGGGTTGTTTAAGCCCCTATTTTAATAAGCTAGAAATATCCACTCAAATCTCAACAACTTACCAAAGCTTCAAACCAATCGTATCAATGGTATGCCTCACAACCTATATTTTCACATTTAAAGATAATAAAATATAAGGGTTGTTTCAACCCTTTGTAAGCAAACCAGAAATCTTCCATAAAGTGTCAGCAACTACTTACCAACGTCTCCTAGCAATCGTATCAACGGTATACATACAAACATACATTCATTTTTATAGATACCCTATAATGCACCCATACCTCCGTCCTAAAATTGTAACTTCGGCGTCAGTAGATATATAAATTTTATATGTTTGTGAAGTCAAAGTTGCGTCGCCGAACTTTACACTTTATAGAGTTATATACAGTGTAACTTCGGCGTCGTAGCCAAACTTGACACTTGGATCCCGAACTTGACGTTTTACAAATATATATATATATATATATATATATATATATATATATATATATATTATATATATATATATATATATATATATATATATAAATAAAGAAGATGTAGGAATATCGCGTGATATGTTAACAACAACAACAAATAGATTCATGGGTAATTCACGCAAAATAAAGGGCTACTGACATAGAGTGGTAACCGTGGACATGCATGTTTCTGGCTCATTTTGCCTCTTCAGCACGGCATAACCAAATAAGGATGTGAAATTTGGGAGCAAAGATGGTAATCGAAACATGGGAAAACACAAAATAACGGATTTCAGCAGGGAAACCAAACGCTCATTTGTGTCTTCAATTGGAAGATCCCGAGTTTTCAGGACATCAACCAACATCGACACGGAGGCGCATATAGCCCCCCCGCCATGAACCTTCCGACCCATAGTAAATAACAAAGAAGATGTAGGAATATCGCGTGATATGTTAACAACAACAACAAATAGATTCATGGGTAATTCACGCAAAATAAAGGGCTACTGAAATAGAGTGGTAACCGTGGACATGCATATTTCTGGCTCATTTTGCCTCTTCAGCACGGCATAACCAAATAAGGATGTGAAATTTGGGAGCAAAGATGTTAATCGAAACATGGGAAAACACAAAATAACGGATTTCAGCAGGGAAACCAAACGCTCATTTGTGTCTTCAATTGGAAGATCCCGAGTTTTCAGGACATCAACCAACATCGACACGGAGGCGCATATAGCCTCCCCGCCATGAACCTTCTGACCCATAGTAAATAACAAAGAAGATGTAGGAATATCGCGTGATATGTTAACAACAACAACAAATAGATTCATGGGTAATTCACGCATTCTTCTTTGTTATTTACTATGGGTCGGAAGGTTCATGGCGGGGGGGCTATATGCGCCTCCGTGTCGATGTTGGTTGATGTCCTGAAAACTCGGGATCTTCCAATTGAAGACACAAATGAGCGTTTGGTTTCCCTACTGAAATCCGTTATTTTGTGTTTTCCCATGTTTCGATTAACATCTTTGCTCCCAAATTTCACATCCCTATTTGGTTATGCCGTGCTGAAGAGGCAAAATGAGCCAGAAACATGCATGTCCACGGTTACCACTCTATTTCAGTAGCCCTTTATTTTGCGTGAATTACCCACGAATCTATTTGTTGTTGTTGTTAACATATCACGCGATATTCCTACATCTTCTTTGTTATTTACTATGGGTCGGAAGGTTCATGGCGGGGGGCTATATGCGCCTCCGTGTCGATGTTGGTTGATGTCCTGAAAACTCGGGATCTTCCAATTGAAGACACAAATGAGCGTTTGGTTTCCCTGCTGAAATCCGTTATTTTGTGTTTTCCCATGTTTCGATTAACATCTTTGCTCCCAAATTCCACATCCTTATTTGGTTATGCCGTGCTGAAGAGTCAAAATGAGCCAGAAACATGCATGTCCACAGTTACCACTCTATTTCAGTAGCCCTTTATTTTGCGTGAATTACCCATGAATCTATTTGTTGTTGTTGTTAACATATCACGCGATATTCCTACATCTTCTTTGTTATTTACTATGGGTCGGAAGGTTCATGGCGGGGGGGCTATATGCGCCTCCGTGTCGATGTTGGTTGATGTCCTGGAAACTCGGGATCTTCCAATTGAAGACACAAATGAGCGTTTGGTTTCCCTGCTGAAATCCGTTATTTTGTGTTTTTCCATGTTTCGATTAACATCTTTGCTCCCAAATTTCACATCCTTATTTGGTTATGCCGTGCTGAAGAGGCAAAATGAGCCAGAAACATGCATGTCCACGGTTACCACTCTATTTCAGTAGCCCTTTATTTTGCGTGAATTACCCATGAATCTATTTATATATAAATATATATATATATATATATATATATATATATATATATATAAATATATACATATATATATATATATATATATATATATATATATATATATAAATATATATATATATATATATATATATATATATATATAATTTCATAAAATACGAGGTGTCTATATGAATTATAAATTTAGATTTTCTACTACACCTGTTTTAGTCGAAATTTCAATAGTTTCGACGTATTAGCCTGACCGTTCTTCGAAGGGAAAAACAACTACATTCCTAGCTAATACCACGCAAAATTTTGGATTACATCCGCTTCAAAAACCGTGACGTCGATCGGCCATTTTGCCGATACGGACATCTGTGGTGATTCGCAACTGATAGCGGAAGAGCATAGTACACTGACGCGTTTTGACCTTCTTGGGTCTCTTCAAGAGTGCCGTAATACCTTCCAGTTCAGAATATCTAATCCGAACTGAAGATTACGTCCTCCGACAACTTCTCTTGGCTCGTGTAGTTACACAAGCGAGAAGTAGTCACTTGGCGCTATCTTCACGTTCAGTGGCAAACCAACACCTCAGATAAATGCGACCGTATTAGTGGTATGAAGTGAAATGAATATAATTTCATAAAATACGACGTGTATATATGAAATATAAATTTCGATTTTCTACTACACCTGTTTTAGTCGAAATTTCAATAATTTCGACGTATTGGCCTGACCGTTCTTCGAAGGTAAAAACAACTACATTTCTGGCTAATACCACGCAGAATATTGAATTACATCCCCATTAGCCAAGAATGTAGTTGTTTTTCTCTTCGAAGAACGGTCAGGCCAATACGTCGAAATTATTGAAATTTCGACTAAAACAGGTGTAGTAGAAAATCGAAATTTATATTTCATATAGACACCTCGTATTTTATGAAATTTCATTTTATTTCAAACGACCAATACGGTCGCATTTATCTGAGCTGTTGGTTCGCAACTGATAGTGAAGATGGCGCCAACTGACTACTTCTCGCTTGTGTAACTACACGAGCCAAGAGAAGTTGTCGGAGGACGTAATCTTCAGTTCGGATTGAATATTCTGAACTGGAAGGCATTACGGCACTCTTGAAGAGACCCAAGAAGGTCGAAACGCGTCAGTTTACTATGTTCTTACACTATCAGTTGCGAATCACCACAGATGTCCGTATCGGCAAAATGGCCGATCGACGTCACGGTTTTCGAAGCGGATGTAATCCAATATTCTGCGTGGTATTAGCCAGGAATGTAGTTGTTTTTCCATCCGAAGAACGGTCAGACCAATACGTCGAAATTTTTGAAATTTCGACTAGAACAGGTGTAGTAGAAAATATATTTATACTTTTATTATTTATTTTATTTTAAATGATGAATGTGATTTATTTAAGTAAAACCCAAATGTTCATTTCACCATTAAATTGATCTATGTTTCATATTATTGTCAATGGTTTATGGATTTATATTTTGTTATTCATTTGATTTATTGGTTTAATGGAGAGCATGAGTACTCTTACTCCCGTTGGGTTCCGGATTGAATTACACGACAAAAATATACGAAATTTGCACCTTACAAATAACCTGCTGAAATCATCTCCTCCAAAAACTGTGAATAGATTATGTGGAACACAGTAATGCAACTTCTATAGTGTGAAACCTTTTCCTATATTTATGACATGCAAATAAAATTCAATGACTCAAAATATAGTTACTATAAATACCAACAAACATAAAATCAAAAAGCATCGTAAACTGCGGAGAAAACTTATGTTAAACAAATATAATACAATCCAAATTACATATTACAAATATTATTATACATCTAAAATTATCAATGTGTTATTTGGCCAAATTAATGATTTTCGTCTGAATTTAATATGGTTAACCAGATAAATTGTTGAAACACTGACCTGATCACAACACTGGGAAGTTTTTTTTACACTCTACTCCTGTGTTATCTTCTGGAATGAAGCTGGATGTCCTTCAATCTTGTAGAACAAACTGGATAGTTTGTATGGCAGGTAAGTTCGTGTATTATTATTAAATCGTTTAGTTACACTAGCTCATAATGTTTTTATTACGATAATTTATGATTTAATGAAGTATTTTATCACTCTAAAGTGATGACTTGCTGAAAATTCATATAGCGTCCCCTCTAAAATTTTAACTGCATATATTTCTTATACATTACTATTAATTCCCAATATTTCCTTCTTTAAATGTTTAATATATAGTTATTCAACGTTTGCAATATGTTTTGACTCTGATTTCTGATAATTTCCAAATATTTTTCATAAAATTTATAAAAATAGCTTACATGCGTCCATCTCCCTTAGCATCACCACACCAACCTTTTGTTTTCTAAGTCAACAAACTTTTTGTTGCTAGCTTTGTTATTTTAAAACAAAACACTCACAACTTACTAGATATAATACAATCTGTTTTATCTAATGTTTGATATTGCGTTTAATGTCTTTATATATTACTATTGTTATTTATTGTTCATGTCAAATTTCAAATTAATTCACTATTCCTATTCACATATGCAATACTTCAAAAATCTACCTTATTTTAATAAACAAAATTTCATCTATCCGACTTTAAATTCCAATATCCATACATATACAATCTCAAATGTTCAAATACCTGTTATAATGCCTTTCAATTAAATTCTCACTCAATATTGCATATTTATCTAATATAAACTTGGCCTTCTATTTAATTCAGTCATCAGATTTTTCAATTATCCTCATTGCTTTTCAAATAATCAATAGTTCACAGACATAAATAATTCTATGGTTGCATATATTTCTGCTATCAGTGTTTTTTGCTAACTGACATGAACTTTTTAATTGACACTTCAGTTTTTTCTTTTTGATATACACATTGCAATTTTGTTGATATATTGTTATCAAATATTCTATTTATTATTGTCTGATAATAATTTATTTTCTTTTCAGATTCAATGTTGGATATTCGAAATACTAGATACAAATTATTACTTACGCTGTGGACATGAAAATGAGTTTATAATTTATTAAGGACATAATTAAAATTTTATGAAAATAATGCTGTTTACATTCTGAAATGCTAAGGTGAATAATTTCCATATTAATTATATATTTCTTTAGTTATGGAGCATAACTGATATCATAAATGTTCAATTCAATGGGAGATATATATTCTTCTCATATTATCACCATTAGACAAGATAATTCCAGCTGTGTGAAGTGAGTAATCTCCACCTGTTACTTAACAAAGTTGCAAATTTCATACATTTGTGTCTCATTCTCTTTACTACTTCTTACGATGAGTTCAAATCCCCTCAAATTCAAATTTAATAAATATTTACATGGTAATTTTTGTTTAAATGTCAATTTCACAACAAAAAACTCATCGTTCCTTTACTATTTGACAATGAAATGATTTGAAACTTCTATTCCAATTCTGGATTGTATAAATATCCTAACTTAATCTACTATTTACAAACAACTTATTTCATATAAATTTAAATACTTGTAATACTATCTATTCCTCATGTTTCAATATATATTACTCAAGAGTAATATTTATAGATGTGTTCTATGTTAAAGATACCCCTTAATATTTTAGTACCTGGATATATTAATCGATAACTGTTTTTACCGTTTTCAGTATCTATGATATACGGACCTTCGAATGGATATAATAATTTAGCACACTGTTCTTCATCTTTCTTTGGCATTCTCGAAGATTTTATAATTACCATATCCCCTTTATTAAATTGAGTTGTTTTATGTTTCCTTTTTAATATAAATTGGATTCTCTCCCGTTACTCCATGTGGTAATTCGTTTATGAATTTTTCTATTTTAAATAAATATTCACATTTTTTTTAAAATGCAGCTTCTCACTTATAATTATGCTATTAATATTTCATAAAATATACCTAATTTGTATCATTGTCAATTCAAATATTCATAACATTCCTACTTTTAATTCTCCCTAATGCTCATATCTATACTAATACTTGCTTATATATCATATTCATATTTCAACATTTTCATTATACTTTATTTTATATATACTCATCATTTCATATTTCATTTTACATATTCATTTTTCATTATAATTAAACATTTCTAAAATTCATATTCATATATCTCAGTATTAATTTCCTTATTCTTCCATATACCTCCAAATATCTTATAAATTTCAATTGACATCAAAACATCATCTCATATATTCTAATCTATATAATTCCTCTAACTATAACCTCTCTTCTCGTTTGATTAATTGTTGTGTCTTATTCCATTTATTTTCTAAAGATGTGAAAATATATTTAATATTTTTTATCATGCATAATTTCTTTCCCTCTATCTTATATTTTCCTGTTTTATTTCTTTATAAAGCCAGTACTTCATCTAATCTATTTCTCAATACTTATTTGTTTGCCCTGTTTTAATTTCCCTCTGTATACCTTAAACTACTTATTCCATTCCTAAGTTTCATCTAATAAGTTTCGATTTATATTATATGATCTATTATATATATATATATATATATATATATATATATTTCTAGATTCTTCATAACGAAGTGTGAAGAATCGTTTGGAATATGAACTGCTTAATGAACAAAGAACACTATCTATCCTATAATATTACCTATCACTATATGCTTAATTAATATTAAAAAAATTTTATCTATACTTATGTCAATTATTTTATTTACAGCTTTTTATCTTAACTTCATTTCTGTTTTTATAATTGTGTTATATGATATTAATAAATTTATCTTCCAGTTTATTTTATTATCCTTTTCCTGTCCATTCCATAGCTTTTTCCTTTCCAAACTGCCTTCCAATCATCATGTTATACTATTTAATTTGCTATTCTTTTCCTAACTTTTTTCTGATGTTCTTCTCTTGTTATTTGTTTCTCATTACACTTCTGAATCTTCTTTCCGTTCTCTATCATATGCTTCTTAATTTTGCAGTCCCGTATCTCATTCATTTCTTCCCATAAATCTAATAAAATCTGTGTCTCAAATTCTTCCACCTCATTCATTTCATTCATTATTATTTTGATGAAAGTATTTGTGTATATTATCATCATTTTATCATCACATTTTATTCTTGTTGGTACATTATAATTGTAAAATTCTCTTAGGCATCCTATATCTCTTACATTTCCTCTCATATTTACTCCTATATCTTCTACTGTGTCTTTCAATCTTCGGTTTATCTCTTGTACTTCCTTGTGATATTGACTATCCATAATTCCACTTCTTCTAACATATTTGTCTGTTGATCTTTCTATTATGCCATTTAAATTTGTGATTTCTGTATTTACTTCTTCTAGGAAATGTTGATTTCCCTCTTCAATTGTTTGTTCCTGTGATTTCATGTATTCTACTTTATTAGTTTATTACTTAATTTCTTCTATCCCCTCTATTCTGCTGCCAATGTGCAATCCTATTTCCATTGTACTTTCTTGTTTTTCAAAATTCACATTTCCATCATTTCTATTTTCAATCCTTTCATAGTTATATGCTATATTACTAGTTTGTTTTAATATTTCCGTTTGGATAGTTCCTGGTAAATTTTCTTCCATTTTGATTCCGCTTTCTTTTGATTCTATCATCAAGTTTTTATTTTGATCCTCCATATCAAAGTTAACTTTATCTATTTGCCTTCTAAATTGTTCATATTGTTCATTCTTCTCCGTACAATTCTTAATTTCCTTAATACTTTCTGGTTTCATATCATCAATTTTATTTTTCAAATTATTATCTATTTTCTGTTCCATGGTGTCAATATTTTTATTTGTAGTCTCATTCAAATCTCCCCTCATATTGTTCATATTTTCATTTATCTTGTCCTTCTTACTATTAATGTTCCCTTCCACTCTGTTACAATCTCCAACCACACTTTTCCTATCCTCACTTCTTTCTTCACGCCACCTTCTCATATCTTCGTTAATACCATCCATTTCTGCAAGTAATTTTCGCATCATTTATATAATTTGATCCAGTTTTTCCTCTTTTGTTCTTTTTCGCGTTTCCTGACTCATATACTCCTGTTTTCCATCTCTCAGTGTACTTTTTCTTTCCATGTTGATATTTTAATATAGTCAATAACATTTTTATATTCTTTATATATAATTTTAATTATTCTCTTTACAAAATCCTACCAAAATTTCTAAATCGCCCCACGTTTTTGGGTGCCAATTATAATACTATTTTATTAATTTATGATTCATTTGAGTAAATAAAAACCTGGTTGTGATTATTTATTATTAAAATTTATATTTCTCTATGTTTAATATTTGTTTATGAATTGTCATGAAAGCTCAGGGTATATTGTTTTATATTTTGTTATTCATTTGATTTATTGGTTTAATGGAAAACATGAGAACTCTTACTCCCGTTGGGTTCCGGATTGAATTAAACAATAAAAATATACGAAATTTGCACCTTACAAATTACCTGCTAAAATCATCTCCTCTAAAAACTGAATAGATCATGTGGAACACAGTAATGCAACTTCTATGGTGTGAAACCTTTTCCTATATTTACCAGATGACATGCAAATAAAATTCAATGACTCAAAATTTAGTTACTTTAATTACCAACAAACATAAAATCAAAAAGCATCATGAACTGTGAAGAAAACTTATGTTAAACAAATATAATACAACTCAAATTACATATACCAAATATTATTATACGTCTAAAATTATCAACGTGTAATTTGGCCAAATTAATAATTTTTGTCTGAATTTAATATGGGTAACCAGATAAATTGTTGAAACACTGACCTGATCACAACACTGGGAAATTTCTTTTGCACTCTACTCCTGTGTTATCTTCTGGAATGAAGCTGGATCTCCTTCAATTATGTAGAACAAACTCGATAGTTTGTATGGCACGTGAGTTCGTGTATTATTATTAAATCGTTTAGTTACACTTGCTCATAATGTTTTTATTACGATAATTAATGATTTAAAGCAGTATTTTATCACTATAAACTGATGACTTCCTGAAAATTCATATAGCGTCCCCTCTCAGATTTTAACCGCATATATTTCTTATGAATTACTATTAATTCCCAATATTTTCTTCTTTAAATGTTTAATATATAGTTATTCAACGTTTGCAATATGTTTTGACTCTGATTTCTAATAATTTCCAAATATTTTTCAAAAAATTTATAATAATAGCTTATATGCGTCCATCTCCCTTAGCATCACCACACGAACCTTTTGTTTTCTAAATCAACAAACTTTTTGTTGTTAGCTTTGTTATTTTCAAATAAAACACTCACAACTTACTAGATATAATACAATCTGTTTTATCTAATGTTTGATATTTCGTTTAATGTCTTTATATATTACTATTGTTATTTATTGTTCATGTCAAATTTCAAATTAATTCACTATTCCTATTCACATATGCAATACTTCAAATATCTACCTTATTTTAATAAACAAAATTTTATCTATCCGACTTTAAATTCCAATATCAATACATATACAATCTCAAATGTTCAAATACCTGTTATAATGCCTTTCAACTACATTCTTACTCATTATTGCATTTTTATTTAATATAAACTTGGCCTTTTATTTAATTCAGTCATCAGATTTTTCAAATATCCTCATTGCTTTTCAAATAATCAATAGTTTACAGACATAAATAATTCTATGGTTGAATATATTTCTGCTATCAGTGTCCTTTGCTAACTGACATGAAGTTTTTAATTGACACTTCAGTTATTTCTTTTTGAGATACATTGCAATTTTGTTGGTATATTGTTATCAAATATTCTATTTCCTATTGTCTGATAATAATTTATTTTCTTTCCAGATTCAATGTTGGATATTCAAAATACTAGATACAAATTATTACTTACGCTGTGGACAAGAAAATGAGTTTATAATTTATTAATGACATGATTGAAATTTTATGAGAATAATGCTGTTCACATTCTGAATTCCTAAGGTAAATAATTTCCATATTAATTATATATTTCTTTAGTTATGGAGCATAACTGATATCATAAATGCTCAATTCAATAGGAGAAATATATTCTTCTCATATTATCACCATTAGACAAGATAATTCCAGCTGTGTGAAGTGAGTAATCTCCACCTGTTACTTAACAAAGTTGCAAATTTCATACATTTGTGTGTCATTCTCTTTACTACTTCTTACGATAAGTTCAATATATATATATATATATATATATATATATATATATATATATATATATATATATATATATATAGCTTCATTAATTTGAAAAAATTTTTGTCTATTGTAGATGGTCTGATGAAGGAAATAAACAATTTCCGATAGCTCAACTAGTAAAAAAATAGTTTTCTTTTGTTCAGCCCTATATTGACCGCATCCCTACTAGATTGTTTGCAGATATATATATATATATATATATATATATATATATATATATATATATATATTAAATAATACATATACTCTATCTAAATTCTACAGAAAACATTGAAATAAAGAAAATATGCATATGTACATGTAATACTAGTAATACACACTGTATTATCAATAATTTGAAAGGTTCAATATACCAATAAAATTTGACATTTCAATTTCATATGACATTACTGTAGAATAGACTTAATGACAGATAGATTTTGAAACGATTTGAAAAACCAGTCTCTATTAGCAAATGGCACTTATAAATAAAATAATGAAAATCTCTCTTGGTATATAAAAACGTAAATTTGTAATTTTTTTAAAAAAAAGAATGCTAGGTAACCAAAGGAGAAGAGAATTATTTATTGAAACATTTTAGGAAGTTGAATTTGAAATCCCCATGAGACAACATCATAGTAAGAGTTGTTACTTATATAAATTTCTACGTCAAGTGCAGACAATTTTGGGAACAGAAAATTTACGTATTTTAAATTGACAGATATCCAGTATAAATTTAGACATTTTGAATTTTCGGTTAAATTTATTTAGATAGGAAATTTCTAGCATAGATTGTTTTTAATATTAAGGTTTGATAGAAAATTCTATCTTTGTTTATGCGTTTATGAAAATTTTTTGAAGAGTTTTAATTTTTGTAAGTGTTATTTTGAAAATATTATCATATAAATTCGAATTCCAAATCTCTTTGGCTCTCTTTTCATATTCATTTTCATTATCTTTGATAACTTTTATACTATAGAAAATTTAGTATAATAAGTGACATATAGTTAATCTCCTGACAGTAAATTCATATATGTCATAAGATAATTTAAATTGTCTTATAGTGTATTGGATAAACAGTTACTGTAGATTTGAATAGTGTGATACGTAATTTGGAGAATTATTTGGAAATTTACAAATTTGAATTATTAGCTGAAATCTTTGATCTCTCCCTGAGAAAACAGTGAGTTGATTGGTGTTGTATTGATTTATCTTACATAATATAAAATTTAATATTGATTTAGCCGGGCATATTAATTTGACAACTGCTGTCATTAAAAATTTTATAGGTTATATTTAGGAGGTAAAGCTATTTTCACAATAGTGTAGTTATTATCACAAATTGTGAAGACAGCTACAAATTAAATTCAGCATCATATAAATTCATATTCATATATAAAATATAATAAAATTAGTAAAACACATTGAATATATTATAATTGGTGCCCAAAACGTGGGGCTCTTATAGAAATAAAAGGATACTATTATAATGTATATATATATATATATATATATATATATATATAATTTATGATTATTAATTTTATTTATAATATTTATTCATTTAAGAGTTTTGATATACAATATAGTCGTAGTCTTGATTTTGTTTGTATGTTTGACTCACCTTCGGCTAGCTCCTAAAGAAGTTTTATTACTTTTGCTTTATTTTAAATTTATGTTATAGTCGGTGGCATGGAGACTCCTCCCTTTAAGTTCTGGACGCATAGGCAAACTGTGATTTACACTTGAATTATTATAATTACCTCAAATATTTCATTCCTCGATCAAGATATTTACCTCCGTTTTTATATATTCAATTGTTATTGCAGAGAATGAATGAATTAAGTATATTTTTATACATGTATTATGAATGTTAGAATAAATAAAAAAATACCAACACTTTAGATAAAGTATTCAATAAATTGTTGAGACCAAAGTTCAAATGCTTTTTACATAAAAAAACTCCTACACCGCTCCTGCATTCTCTCCAGTCATGCGCACTGAGAATTCTGAACGATTGAATCGGCGCATAGGAGAAACGGATGTTCACTTATAATTCCACGCAACATTATATATGTAATACACAGTCAATGTTAGTTGTGTTGTTTGAGATAATTTTAACGTTTATCACTTCATTAAATATCATCAATACAAAATCAAAATTGAACAATACAATTACACACACACACACACATATATATATATATATATATATATATATATATATATATATATATATATATATATATATATATATATATTGAACCAGATATCTTAGATAATAAGAGAAGTAGTATTATAAAATTAAGTTTTTTAGTATGAAATATATATATGAAAATAACATAATTTAAGAAAACAAGTAAAAAGGAAACACTTTTCTTAATTTAAACAACATATCAAATAAAGATATATTAAATAACAGCCAATAACAATACAATAAGCCAGGACTCAAAGGGAAAAAGGATTTCATGCTCCCGAATAATCTAATTAAAATAAATTACTAATCAAATATTAAAAACAAACTGAGCTAGTCAAACTAAAACAAAAATTCTAAATTATGAACATATACATTTAAATCTACTATAAAAGTAAGTAATATTCAATAATTACTTTAACTGTCACCCAAAACGTGGGGCGTTGTAAAAATTTTGGTTATATTTCTAAAATTTAATACTTAATTAAAATGGCAAAACGAATGATGTTGAGAGATGGAAGGCAGGTAGGAGCAGACAGTGGTTCGGAACAGGAAAGGGAAGAAAGAAGTCATGGTATGGGAGATTACCAAGCGGTATATCTGGAACAGGGACAACAAGCGGAAGGTGATGTACAGGAAGAAGGTATGACAGGAGATGGGGAAACTGTAGAACAACAAGAGAGAAGGGAACCACAAGGAGGAATGAATATCAGCGAACAACGGATGCAGCAAATGTTGAAGAGCATAAATGAAAACATGATGCAACAATTAATGCAATTTATGAACAGTATGAATAGAAAATGGGATATTGAGAATGAGATAAGTAAAAATATACGGGAAGGTAGGAATAATATGAATGCAGATTTAAATAAAGAATTGGACGAACAAAATGAGATTATAAACAGAATTGTGGAAAATAGGAGTAAGCGGGATGATGAAAGAAAAAAGGATAGGAAAACTATGGTAAAAGATTTTAACAAAGTAGAGGGGAACATAGATAATAAAATGGACAAGTTGTCAGATGATAAGACTACTATGAAGGAAGAAACGAATGGTAAGGAGGACAAGATTAATGAAAATATGAACAATATTAAGGAAGATTTGAATGCGACTTTAAATAAAAATATTGATACTATGGAACAGAGAACAGATAATAATTTGAAAAAGAAAACTGAAGATATGAAACCAGAAAGTATTCAGCTAATTAAGGGAATTAAGAATTGTATGGAGAAGAATGAACAATCTAGAAGGCAAATAGATAAAGTTAACTTAGATATGGAGGATCTAAATAAAAACTTGAAGATAGAGCCAAAAGAAAGCGGAATCAAAATGGAAGAAAATTCACCAAAAACTATCCAAACGGAAGTTTCAAAACAAGCAAATAAGTTAACAAAGAACATAGATGAAGTAAAAATGGAAAGTTTCATGGAAATTAAGAATATTGAGAAGAATAATCAGGAATTAACAAATATCACAGATGGGAGAGAAGAAATTAAGAAGGAAACTGGAGAAGTAGGATACATAAAATTACAAGGACAAGTAAGTAAACAGGTAAATCAACATTCTTACGAAAAAGTGAATAAAGAAATTATAAATTTAGATGGTAGAGTAACAAAACCGACAGGAATATATGAAAAATGGAGTCAAATCTTAGGTAGACAAATTAACAAGGAGATACAAGAGATGAATCGAAGATTAATAGACACAGTAGAAGAAATAGAAAATAGTATAAGAAGAAATGAAGGAGGTATAGGATGTTCAGGAAATTTTTATAATAATGTAGTAACAGGTATAAAATGGGACAACATGATGACTATGACTCATACAAAAGCTTTCTCCAAAATAATAATAAGTGAAATGAATAATATGGAAGAATGGGAGACGCAAATTTTGATGGATTCATGGAAAGAAATTTATGAGATATGGGGCAACAAAGTTAAAAAGAATATAGTAGAGAATAGACAGACGCTTCAGCAAATTATTGAGCATCAAACAACAAGAGAAGAAAGCAAGAAAAAGGTTAGAAAAAGAAAAGCAAATTAAATAATAGAACAAGAGAGAATAGGAATGAAATATGGAGACGAAAATGCAATTCAATGAAAAAGGGAAAGGATACAGAAATGAAGTTGAAATTATAATTTATTATTAATGAGTAACACAAGTATAAATAATGTACATAGAATTTATTATTAATGAGTAACCCAATTCTAAAGAATGTATATATGTTATGTTACGAATAATATTTAAAAAAGGAAATGATAGGCATAAGGATAGATTTAAAATTTAATATTAGGTAGTGTACAAAGTTAAAGTAGATAGTAGACAGAGTTTTGTTTTCCATTTGGCAGCTGGTGATCAAATTAAATTCATCTCGTTTGTTTCGTCAGAACCTAAAAAAATAAATATAATATAATATAAAGAAAATTTTATTAGATAAAACTTATAATTAAAACATTTTAAAAGAATTTGAGTATGGCAAATCAATATATATAGCAAATAAAGGAAACAATTTAAAAGAGATACTGGTTTTACATAGAATGAAATTATTAAAGAATATAGGATAGAGGGGATAAAATAAGAATAACTCAAGTATCAAATAGAAGTTCACATTTTTAAATAAGGAAATAAGATGTAAGTAATAAAGGATAGGAAAGGATAATAATGAATGATATTGATTAAAAATATAGGAGGTAATGTTTAATGTCAATTAGAATCTTATAGATTACTTGAAAATACAGGAAGGAATAAGGAAGTTGATATTGATATATATATGAATTTGAGAAATAATTAATTAATGAATATTGAAAAGAAATATGATATGAGGAGTATATAGAAGTATAATGTAATTACAAAGAAATAAGTTGATATATAAGTGGATGTTAGGAAGAAATGATAATAAAGAAGTATTATATGAAGTAATATTAAAAATATAAATTGACATTGATCTTAATCAAGTGTATTCTAAGGAAAGAATTAGGAGACAGTTATTGAAAGAAATAGATTTTGTAGTAGGAAAAATGTGAACAAATATTTGAAAAACAAAGGTAAAGAAAGTAAGATTATGCCATAAAATTGTTAAATGTTTTGAATAAAATGAAAGCAATCATTTATAATAAGAAAATTGAAATTTAAATAAATATCCAGGGTATGGATATCATTTAAATTTAAATTTGAGGGGAATTGAACCAGATATCTTAGATAATAAGAGAAGTAGTAATATAAAATTAAGTTTTTTAGTATGAAATTTATATATGAAAATAACATAATTTAAGGAAACAAGTAAAAAGGAAACACTTTTCTTAATTTAAACAACATATCAAATAAAGATATATTAAATAACAGCCAATAACAATACAATAAGCCAGGACTCAAAGGGAAAAAGGATTTCATGCTCCCGAATAATCTAATTAAAATAAATTACTAATCAAATATTAAAAACAAACTGAGCTAGTCAAACTAAAACAAAAATTCTAAATTATAAACATATACAATTAAATCTACTATAAAAGTAAGTAATATTCAATAATTAGTTCAATATATATGATAAATGGGTGAAGTGAACCATGAATAGTGAGAGGTAGAAATAGTTATACATGCAAACAGAAAGGAAAAATGGAAATTAAATGGTGATTGATATACAACATGAACAGTGATGATATGAAATAAATTTTAACACGTAAGTACTGTTGATAACTATAACTAAAAATGCATAAATATCCATGTATCTCATCAGATATTCATGATATTGTAATGTTTATTGGCCTTTTTGATAAAATTTTCAATTTAAACGTTCGAATATTAATTCATTGTTCACTACTTTCATTTGGAATTCCAAATTATAACTTAAAATTCACAAGACCTTAGTTTCCAACCTTCGGTCCCAGGTAATGCGGCTAAGCGTCTCTTTGTTCTTGGAGGTTTTTCATTGAAAAATTCTTCTTTCTGGACTTTCCACGTTCCCACACAGTAGAAGTGATCTTAACTGTCCTATTTCATAACTTTTTTACTTTAAAATGTACTTTTATATTATTTTGTTACAATTTTGTTAGAGAAGATCTATATTGCAGCCTACCATTCTCCCAAAACCAAGCTTCACTGTCTTTTATTTTGAAAATCAACAACTTTTTCACTTCTCAAAAGCAAAGCCTGCTTTTATTGTTTTCATTCAATAATTGTCATTTGGAATGTTTTTTATGGAAAATGAAGATTCTTTAATTAAACTGTCCTGGAGGATAATAACACTTATTTACATAGGTTTATATCGTCTTAGGGATTATATAAAATGTCTTTTACATGTATCACAATATTTCCTTTTTTTTTAATTCCCTTTTTATGGTGTTTTTATTTACAATTAATTACACAATTTCTACAACCTATAATGATTATTTATACATATGTAATTGTTCAGTTTTCAATTTTGGAATTTTTACATATGTTATCTGATATAAACTGTTATTTATTTTCAAATTTGCCTTTTTCATCTTATATTCAATTAAGAACCAAAAATTTTAAGTTGGCAAGGAAATCACTATATTTTATCACTTCCTGTTCCTAAATTTTCATTGATTCATCAGATTTCTTTGACATATAACATGGCTCTGTTCCGTGTGTCATCTATCATAAAGGTTCTTTCTTATTTGTTTTTTTTATGTTTTTAAATTTTAAACCTTCACTACCATCGTCTGTGAATATAACTAAACAATTAGTAAGTTGAATATTATTTTTTCTGTTATTTCAGGTTTCAAATAAAACTTCATTCTACTCATCCAGACATTCACACGGCCGTGTTCAGTGTATTCTGAAATGTATTTACAATAACTTGACCTTGGATTAATTTTGAAGGTAAAATTTTATACTTATCTATAATGTTATCGTTAAGATTCTTATTCATTATTGTTTGAAGTCTTTTTATAAGTGGTTTTCTTGATATTTGTTAATATATTCACTTATTTCATTCATTCCTTTATCTTAAATCTTAGTTTTTAACTAGGTAGTGTCTTGTAGTCCACCCTACGTATCAATAAAAAACCTTTTACTATTCATTCACATATGTGAATTTTTTTTAAATTTTAGAGGACTAGTTCAACTCCCCTCAAATTCAAATTTCAGAAGGTATCTTTCTAGATAACTACTTAAAATTTTAATTTCCACTCTTTAATCTATGATAAATTTTTTTTTAATCTATAAATTTCTGATCAATAAATAACTTTCTCAGTTTATCATTATATAATGATATTCCTTTAATTCAACTCTATCTAAACTTATTCAAAATATATACAAATTAGGGACATAATAATAATGATTCATACATTTGATAATTCTCGTTTAATATTACTATACCATTTCATGTTATTGATTCCTTTTGGTTGAAACTCCTATTACTATTGAATTATTCATAACTTCTATTCTTCATTCTTTTCAACTGTTTCTTGTTTAAAATAAATATTTACACTTTTTCCCTTTACTTATCAATTCCCTTATTAAGCTCTACTTTCCCTACCTTATCTTCAAAACTAGGAAATTTTGTTTAATAGTTTCAATTATTTCATATCATTTTTTTCAACCCATATTCATGTCAATTTAACTATTCCTATAGTCTAACCTTTGATTCTTTGCTTTCTATCCATATTTATATTCATTTTAATAATTCTTAATTACAATTCATCTACTTTATTTCATAAATATATTCATTATATTATACTTTATTTATCATATCTCCCTATCTCATAATAATTAATTATATCATATTCTATATAAATATTCATTTCCATATTTTCACTATACTTTTCTCCATAATTCCGATAGAAATTTCTTTGACATGAACATAACCTTTTTCTATATCTTAGTTTATAAATTTCTTTCCTTTTCCAACCTTTTTTTAGGATCCTGTTAACTTGTTAGATAACTTGTCTTTCTTGAATTCTGCATGATCTGGTTTAAAAAGTGTGAAATACTATTTTATCCTCCCCTCTATCTAATAATTTCCCAATTTATATCATATTATCTTAAATATCTCCTGCTATTCTACTTTGGTATAATTTTGTTCATCTATTATTTATTATGTCTCCATTTGTTTATTTTATATATTTACACTAATTTCCTTATTATACAAATTCTAAACCTGATTACTTCTACTTCATATTACTTATTATTTGTTTATATATTCTTTTCTGTTTCAGATTACTACTGACTATGGATAACGACAAAACTCCTACAAGTACTGAATATGAAAAATCAAAACCTTACATCTATCTATTATATAAAATTATCTGTAATTGTATTATTGATTCTTAATAAATTTCATATTTAAGTTGGTTTTTGAATCCTTTCCCTATCCATTCCATTATTTTTCTGTTTCCAAATTTCATTCCTATTCTCATGTGATACTATTTACTTGGCTATTCTTTTTCTGACTTTTTTCCTATGTTCTACTCTCGTTGTTTGAGTCTCAATGTTTTTCTGTAGCTTCTTTCCGTTCTCCATTATATCTTTTCTAGTTTTGTAGTCTCGTATCTCATTAATTTCTTTCCATGAATCCAATACCATTTTTGTTTCAAATTCCTCCATATTATTCATTTCAATCATTATTATTTTCATGAAAACATTCGTGTGAATTATATTCATTTTTGTTGTCCCATTCTATTCCTAATTCCACATTATAATTATGAAATTTTTCTGAGTATCTTATACCTCTTCGATTTATTTCCATATTCTCTTCAATTTCTTCAACTGTGTTTTCCAGCTTCCGATTCATTTCTTCAATTTCTTGATTTAGTTGTCTATTCATACATTCACTAATGGTGATACTCCTTCCTGTTATTTTTTCAATACAACCATCTAAATCCTTAAATTGTTCATTTATATTTTCTTTCATCTGTTCTACTTCCTTTGTTAGATTATTAGCTTGTTTTGAGACTTCCACTTTGTTAGTTTCTGGTAGATTTTCTTCAATATCTCTTCTAAATTCCTGTACCTCTTAACTATCTGTTTTTCTATTTCCTCTCTAATTTTTACTCCATTTTCTTGTATTTCTATCCTCAAATTTTCATTTTGATCCTTCACATCTTCTTTCACCTTGTCAATTTTCTTGTTGAATTCTTCATGATTCTCCTTAAGTTCCTTAATCTCCCTACAATTTTCGAATTTAACTTCATCGATTTTCTTTTCTAGTCGGTGCATATTTTCATGGATGTTGTGGATGTCTCCCCGCATTTCTTCTCTCATTGTGTCCATTTTTCCATCCATTTTGTTCATATCTCCCCTCATATTTTCCTCCATTTTGTCCATTTTTCCATTTATGGTGTCTATCTTCCCATTTAAATCTCCCCTAATATTCTGCTCCATTTTTTTCATATCTGTCTTCCTATTTTCCTCCATTTTGTTCATGTCTGCTCTCATACTAATAATGAATTGTTGCATCCATCGTTCATTGGTATTTGTTCCTCCTTGTGTTTCCCTTCTCTCTTGTATCCTATCCATTCCTTCATCTACTTGTTCTACAACTTCTTCATCTCCCGTCGTACTTTCTTCAGGTGCTTCCCCTTCCGATTGTCCCTGGATCAAATATTGAAACTGGAAATCTCCCATTCCATGGCTCTTCTCTTTCCTCTTCCGATCCGCTATCGTTTCTGACCTGCTTTCCATCTCTCAACACCATTTTCCTGCCCATGATTTATTTGTTTTTATTTAAAATAATCTAATTATTTATAGTTGCCCCGCGTTAAGGGTGCCATTTATAATTATTAATTTTATTTATAATATTTATTTATTTAAGAGTTTTGATATACAATATAGTCGTAGTCTTCGGCTAGCTCCTAAAGAAGTTTTATTACTTTTGCTTAAGTTTAAATTTATGTTATAGACGGTGGCATGGAGACTCCTCCCTTTGAGTTCTGGACGCATAGACAAACTGTGATTTACACTCGAATTATTATAATTACCTCAAATATTTCATTCCTCGATCAAGATATTCACCTCTGTTTATATATATTCAAATGTTATTGCAGAGAATGAATGAATTAAGTATATTTTTATACATGTATTATGAATGTTAAAATAAAGAAAAAAATAACAACACTTTAGATGAATTATTTAATAAATTGTTAAGACCAAAGTTCAAATGCTTTTCACATAAAAAAATTCCTACACCGCTCCTGCATTCTCTCCAGTCATGTGACTGAGAATTCTAAACGATTGAGTCGGCGCATAGGAGAAGCGGATGTTCACTTATATTTCCACGCAACATTATATATGTGATACACAGTCAATGTTAGTTGTGTTGTTTGAGATAATTTTAACGTTAATCACTTCATAAAAAATTATCAATACAAAATCAAAATTGCACAATACAATTACACACATACATATATATATATATATATATATATATATATATATATATATGGGTGAAGTGAACCATGAATAGTGAGAGGTAAAAATAGTTATACATGCAAACAGAAAGAAGAAATGGAAATTGAATGAAATTGACTGTCTCGACCCTTACTTCGTGGAATATGCTCATATTAGTGTTTTTAAATGAGACTCACGGTCTCTAGTTAATTCCACAATGTAATAAGTTATTGAAAATTCTAAAAAATTGACAATTGTTTCGATAAATCAATATCATCGTCAGAATGACAGAAGTTACATTTCATTTTATGCCTACCTGATGTTTAGTAGCTATTTTTTGCTAGACCAACATGAACAGTGATGATATGAGATAAATTATAACACGTAAGTACTGTTGATAACTATAACTAAAAATGCATAAATATCCATGTATCTCATCAGATATTCATGATATTGTAATGTTTATTGGCCTTTTCGATAAAGTTTTCAATTTAAACGTTCAAATATTAATTCATTGTTCACTACTTTCATTTGGGATTCCAAATTAAAGCTTGAAATTCACAGACCTTAGTTTCCCACCTTCGGTCCCAGGTAATGCGGCTAAGCGTCTCTTTGTTCTTGGAGGTTTTTCATTGAAAAATTTTTCCTTCTGGACTTTCCACGTTCCCCCACAGTAGAAGTGATATTAACTGTCCTATTCCATAAATTTTTTACTTTAAAATGTCCTTTTATATTATTTTGTTAGAGAAGATCTATATTGCAGCCTACCATTCTCCCAAAACCAAGCTTCACTGTCTTTTATTTTAAAATTCAACAACTTTTTCACTTCTCAAAAGCAAAGCCTGCTATTATTGTGTTTTATTCAATAATTGTCATTTGGAATGTTTTTTTATGGAAAATGTAAGATTCTTTAATTAAACTGTCCTGGAGGATAATAACACTTATTTACATAGGTTTATATGGTCTTAGGGATTATCACAATATTGCATTTTTTTATAATTCCCTTTTTATGGTGTTTTTATTTACAATTAATTACACAATTTCTACAACCTATAATGATTATTTATACATATGTAATTGTTCAGTTTTCAATTTTGGAATTTTTACATATGTTATCTGATATAAACTGTTATTTATTTTCAAATATGCCTTTTTCATCTTATATTCAATTAAGAACCAAAAATTTTAAATTGGCAAGAAAATCACTATATTTTATTACTTCCTGTTCCTAAATTTTTATTGATTTATCAAATTTCTTTGACATATAACATGGCTCTGTTCCGTGTGTCATCTATCATAAAGGTTCTTTCTTATTCCTTTTTCTTTAAACTTTTAAATTTTAGAACTTTACTACCATCGTCTGTGAATATAACTAAACAATTAGTAAGTTGAATATTAATTTCTGTTATTTCAGGTCTCAAATAAAACTTCATTCTACTCATCCAGACATTCACACGGCCGTGTTCAGAGTATTCTGAAATGTATTGACATTAACTTGACCTTTTATTTTTATACTTATCTATAATGTTATCGTTAAGATTTTTATTCATTATTCTTTAAAGTCTTTTTATAAGTGGTTTTCTCAATATTTGTTAATATATTTACTCATTTCATTCATTCCTTAATCTCAAATCTTAGTTTTCAACTAGGTAGTGTCTAGCAGTCCACCCTACGTATTAATAAAAAAACCTTTTACTATTAATTCACATATGTGAATTATTTTTATATATTAGAGAATTAGTTCATATATATATATATATATATATAATAAGTAACGAATATATTAGTGGGTATTGTACGCAAATAGAAGAAGGGGCTACTGAAAAAAGTGGTAACCGCAGACATGCATGTTTCTGGCTCATTAGCCGTCATCGGTACGGTACAACCAAGAAAAGATGTGAAACATGGGAGCAAAGTTGGTGAATGAAACATCAGAAAATATAACAGAATTCAGCAGGATAGTCAAACCAACTTTGCTCCCATGTTTCACATCTTTTCTTGGTTGTACCGTACCGATGACGGCTAATGAGCCAGAAACATGCATGTCTGCGGTTACCACTTTTTTCAGTAGCCCCTTCTTCTATTTGCGTGCAATACCCACTAATATATTCGTTACTTATTGTTCATATGTCACGCACTATCCGTACATCTATATATATATATATATATATATATATATATATATATATATATATATAATAACAAAGAACAGATTAGTGGGTATTGCACGCAAATAGATGAAGGGGCTACTGAAAAGAGTGGTAACCGCAGACAAGCATGTTTCTGGCTCATTAGCCTTCATCGGTACGGCATAACCAAGAAAAGGTGTACAACTTGGGAGCAAGGATGTTAATTGAAACATGAGAAAACACAAACAACGGATTTCAACAAGATAACCAAACGCACATTTGTGCCTTCAAATGGAAGATCCCGAGTTTTCAGGACAACAACCAACAGAGACACGGAGGCGTCTATAGCTCTCCCGTCTGAACCTTCCGACCCTGGAAATATATATATATATATATATATATATATATATATATATATATATATATATATGTATATAAATATATATATGTATATAAATATATATAAATATATATATATATATATATATACATATATATATATATATATATATATATATATATATATATATATATATATATATATATATATATCGGTACGGCATAACCTTCTTGTATTTGCGTGCAATACCCACTAATCTGTTCTTTGTTATTGTTCATATGTCACGCACTATTCGTACATCTTTTTATATATATATATATATACATATATATAAATATATAATAAGCAACGAATAGATTAGTGGGTATTGCACGCAAATATAAGAAGGGGCTACTGAAAAGAGTGGTAACCGCAGACATGCATGTTTCTAGCTCATTAGCCGTCATCGGTACGGTACAACCAAGAAAAGATGTGAAACATGAGAGCAAAGGTGTTGAATGAAACATGAGAAAATATAACAGAATTCAGCAGGATAGTCAAACACAATAATATTACTGACACAAATGTTGTGTTTGACTATCCTGCTGAATTCTGTTATATTTTCTCATGTTTCATTTAACACCTTTGCTCTCATGTTTCACATCTTTTCTTGGTTGTACCGTACCGATGACGGCTAATGAGCTAGAAACATGCATATCTGCGGTTACCACTCTTTTCAGTAGCCCCTTCTTATATTTGCGTGCAATACCCACTAATCTATTCGTTGCTTATTGTTCATATGTCACGCACTATTCGTACATTTTATAATATATATATATATATATATATATATATATATATATATATATATATATATTATAATTGATTTATGTTTTATTTATTTATTTTATACAGAATTATTTAATATAGTATTTGTTTTACCCCGGCTAGCTCAAGATGTTAATTTTTCATTATTTGTTACATTTATATTTATTTATCTCAGTCGGAAGTATGAGACTCCTCCCTTTGAGTTCAGGATGCATTAATACCAGTGATTGACAAATTTAATTCAAACCTTACCTTTTTCCTTTTAAAATTTTTTTTTGAAAATTAATTTCTGAAGTTTCTCCTATATAAAATTATTGAAATATGTTGACAATAGAAAATTTTCTGATGGATGTGATGAGAATAAAATACCAACACTCAAATGTAAACAATTCAATAAATTATTATGAAAGTTTGCAATAAGATTTAAACATTGAAAATTGTGTTTTCGTTCCACCCTATATCAGATACATTTCTCGGTATAAGAATGTTCCTATCAGTGCGTCGGCGCATAAATCTGAACGCATGCGCTGTTATAATTGAAACGATAAGAGGATACTCTCCCCTCTATAAGAAATAGCTTTACTGTTAAACAGACTACCAGTGCGTCTATAATGGTGAAACAATTTTAATGATATAAACTTTAAATAATCAATTACATATAAGTATACTTAGTTAAAATTATGTGAGTGAAATGAAAGTGAAGACAGTAATAGGCAAATAGTTATTCATGCTGAAGATAAAAGAAAGAATGAGAGGTTATGTGAAAATTCATGATACTCGTGAACATATACAGTGAATTATATTATATCAAGTAAGTACAAATATTATTATTAACTAAAACTGTTTAATTCTCAATTGAAATAAAATTATGATGCATCATATAAATGTTCTTGGCCATTTAATGAATTTATTCAATTTGAACATTCTGATAAATTTTTAATGTTCACTTTCTTTATAAAGAATTATATGGAATTCCAATGAATGTAATTGTAAAGACACAGTCCTTAATATTGAATTCTCTGCCGGGCTGCAACTTGCATCTCCAAATTCTTGTAGATATCTCTCAGGAGATATTCACTTTCTACACTTCTTCATCCTTACACAGGATTATAAACAATAGTTAAATGCTTTGATTTACCTTTGATTGTGTTTTTTAACATTTATACCAATTTCTGATAAATTTTTAAACAAAGAGTCTCTCTATCGACGCTTCCTCTCCATCCCCCGAAAACTCTCTTCTCTTGTTTTCCAAATCAACAACCTCCTCGCTTGATTAATCCAAAGCTCACTTAGCTGTTATTTTGAATGAAAAATTGTCATTTCAAAGTGTTTTAGTTCTGAATCTGAATTATTTAATTTAATTGTTCTGGAGGATATTCACACTAGTTCATTATTATTTCTATTGTATTAAGGAATATATATCATGTCCTTTTTTCATAATACAATAGCTAATTTACATATAAACATTTTGTTTAGATATTTTTATAAATAATTATTTTTACAAAAACTACAACCTAAATTATTAATTTACCTTTATGTAATTGATCCTTTTTTTTAATTTTCAATCTTATTTTATATTTATATCATATAAAATATTGATTATTTTTGTTTTTGATATTATTTTTCAGTATGCAATAAATAATCAAAAAAATTAAGTTGGCAATCATAAATTTACTAAGATTCATTACTTCCTGTTTATTAATTTCCCTTTCATAAGTTTGAGCTGCGTTCCATCTATCTTTTCATATACAGTTTTCAATTCTTTATGAAATTATAAACTTTTACTATTAGAACATGTGTAATTATGCTAATCAAACACTAGACTAAATATTCTTTTTTTTAATTCTTTTAGGTTTCAAGTTATAATATGGCAATTAATATCTACAGACATTCCTACGGCAGTGTTCAGCACATTGTGGAACTCATTCACTTCGACATATATTCGGAATTACTTGTGCAGGTAACTTTTTGTATTTAATTAAATAATATTGTGTTTGGTATTTGTTCTCATAATCCTTTTTAAAATAATCACATCCATATTTAATAAGATTGATACATATTTCATTAATTTTTATATAACTTTATACTTAAATTGTCATTTTCTTGCTAATGGTTGTGTCTACTGACACACCTCCCGTGATAATCTATACTTTTTATGATAGTTATTTGTGTAAATTTGTTTCCAGAACTAGGTAACTAGTTCAACTCCCCTCAAATTCAAATTTCAAGAGGAAGCTTTCAAGTTGCCTTTTTAAATTTCCATTACAATTTTTAAACTAATCATTAACCTCTACTCAATTTATTAATTTTAATGCTCCAGAAATCAAATTTGAAGAATCTTATATTTAATATTTTTATATATCTTTATCCTATACTTAGTTTCCATTACCCAAATCTATCCTATCCTATTCTAATATTTACAAATATGAGACAACCTTATTCTGATTCTGATATCTTATATATTTTTTTTAATTATTCTTTTAATACCAATCTATGATATTGAGTTGCTTCAATTCTTACTTCAATTATTATTTCATTATTCCACACTTAGAATCTTCATTACTTTAACTGTTTCTTGCTTTTTCTACAATAATTATTTACACCCCTTTCCTTTACTTCTCAATCCTTTTTTAAGCTTTCATTTCCCTACATTATCTTTTCAACTAAGAAATTATTATTATTTCATATATTTTCATAACCTAATCTCAACCCATATTCATGTAAAGATAATTGCTCCTATAGTCTAACCTTTTTCTTTGCTTTCTACTCCTATTTATATTCATTTGCATAATTCTTAATTATAATTCATCAACTTCATTTCATCAATATATTCTTTACATTATATTTTATATTTCATATCTCCCTATCTCATAATAATTAATCATATCATATACTATATAAATCTTTACTTCCATCTTATATTTTTACTTATCTCCATGATTCCTATAAAATTTTTACTTAACATCAATATCTCCTATTTTATATCTTGGTTTTAAAACTTTCTTCCCTTTCCATCTCTTTTACTATTTATTTAAATATTATCTAGCTTGTCCTTCCTATTTCCTACCTGTTCTTATTAATAGATGTACACTCTATTTCATTATCCCCTCTATCTAATAAATTCTCATAAAATTTTTCATATTATATTGAAGTTTTACTTGCCATATATCTTTGGTATTATTTATTTATCATTCATAGATTGTATCTCAATATTTTTTTGTTTTTAGATTATATTAACTATGGATAATGGATACTGCCTATAAGTACACTACATATGAAAATTGAAAATCTTATATACACCTATGATATTATCTTATCTTGCTACATGGGAATACTACATATGAATCAAAATGGAAAAACCTTTATCTACCTATACTATAATTATTTATTTACATGTAAGTAAGATAATATTATCTATTCCTCTTTTCTTTTTTTGTTGTTGTTATAACTTTTTTTTATGGTGAATTATACTTATAAACTGATTCTATGTTAAAAACACCCCTAACCATGTTTGTTTTTGGGTATACCAATTTATAACTGTTTTGTGCATTATCATTAAATATCTCATAAGGTCCCTCGAATGGCAATTGCAATTTAATACATTGGTCTTCTGCTTTATTAGAAGTTTTTAAAGCTTTGATTATAACCAACTCTCCTATATTAAATTTTGTTTTCTTCTTGATTTTCTTGTTCTGATCCCGTATATATTTTTCAGCATTTCTCCTTATTCTTATATTTACGTTTTCTAGTGTCTCTTCTAGGGTAGTATCTCTATTCACAATCCAGTTTCTTTTCGGTTGTATACCTTTCATTAAATAAATTGGACTTTCACCTGTTACCCCATGTGGTAAATTATTAATAAATTCTTCAATTTTATCCAATTTTTCATCCCATCTAATATGTGTGCTTTGGCAAAGTATTCTTAAATATTTTAAGATTTCTTTTATATATCTCTGTGCTGGATTGGAGCTAGGTCTTCTAATACTAATGAATTGTAATGCTATTTGTTCTTTGTCACAATATTGCTTTAATTTTTTACTTTCAAAGTATGTAGCATGGTCAAGTATAATTCTATCCGTTCTTCCTACTTCTTCTGTATATCTTTCTAAACATTCTATTACCGCTTTAGCTGTTGATCTCTTACACGGAAAAGTTTTAATGAATTTGGTATATACATCGACTACAACTAGTAAATCCTTATTGCCCGATTAACTTCTAATTAAGTTCCCTATAAAATCCATTGCCACAATCTGTAATGGTTTATTTGTTATTATCGATTTTGCTGTCATGCTGTTATGGTAATTTTTCTCTTTGGCTAGTTGACATATTTGACAATATTTGCATATTTCTTTCACTACACTCAAATCCTTCTTCACCACATAATTTTCTCGGAATAACGTCCATAATTTTCTCGTTCCTATGTGTCCATTCTCTTCATTTAAATGACTAATAATTTCTTTTGCAAACTCTTACTTATTACTTATTTTATAGGCACCTTTAACCTTTTTGTCTTCAAAATGTCTCTGATCTTCTTTAACCCTTTCCAACGTAAATATCCCCTCTGTTTGGTATAATTGGTTTATTCCAATTTGAAATTTCGTTTGATCGTTTCCTACTTCATCCACTCGACTCAATGCATCCGCTACCACATTTAATTTCCCTGGAATATGTCTGATTTCAAATTCATATTCTTGTAGCAATAAGATCCATCTGTGGACACGATTATTAGCATAGCGGTTTTTTTAACATAGCTGTTAATGCTGAATGGTCAGTTTCTAAAATAAACTTAGCTCCTAATAGATAAAATCTTAATTTACTAATGCAAAATACAACACTTGCTATTTCCAATTCTGTTATGGAGTATTTCCTTTCTGTTGATTTCGTCACTCTGGATATAAAACTAATAGGTACTTCACCTCCTTCTTGTATTTGGACTAATACTCCGGCCAATCTTTCAATAGAAGCATCCCTTCTTAATATAAAAGGTTTGTCGTACTGTGGATGATAAACTTTTAAACTGTTTAGAAAAATTCCTTTTAATTCTTGAAATGCCTTTTCGCTTCTCTCATCCCATTTCCACCTAGTATCCTTCTTTAATAATTCTATAAGAGGAATTTCTCTTTTACTTAGATCTGGTATCAATCTTTTGAAATAATTGATGATCCCTAGAAACCGCCTCAAAGTTCTCAAATTATTGGGTGTTTTATACTCCATAATCGCTTTTATTCTCTCTGAATTCATTGTTATTCCAGTGTCACTTAAAACATATCCTAAATAATCTACTTCTCTTTTATAAAACTGACATTTATCTAAATTTAATTTGAGTCCAGCGTTTTCTAATTCATTCAATATTATTTCCAAATGTTTTTGATGTTTCTCTTCTGTTTCAGAACAAATCAAGATGTCATCTATGTAGTGGAGAGTGAAATCTTCATAGGGATTCAAGATTGTATGCAAAGTTCTTACTAAAGCCGCACAAGAGCTTTGTAATCCAAATGGTACCACACAAAATTGATACACCACTCCATCTACCATGAATGCAGTGTATGGCCTACTACGATGATCCAATGGAATTAACCAGAAGCTATGCTTTAGATCTAATTTTGAAAATATATTAGCCTTTGTAATTCTTCCAAATATACCTTCAATATTTAAAGGACTTTCGTATTGTTTTTTTGTAAATGTGTTTATATTCCTAGCATCTAAACAAATTCTAATATCTCCCGATTTCTTCTTTACACAAGTGATAACACTTATGTATTGTGAATTTGATCGTTCTATAATACCGTCTTGTAACATCTTATTTATTTCTTGATATACCTCTTGTTTCAGTTTATACGGTATGGGATAAGTTTTGATCTTAAAATTTTTAATTTCTGGTATTACTTCTATTTTATGTATATATTTGGTTGCAACACATACTTCTTCATTGAACAGCTTTTCATTAGCGTTTAGCAATTCATATACTCTATGTTTATACTCCTCTTGATATAGTTCATCTTTTATATTTTGTTCACCTTCTATAATATGGTTCAATTGTCCAATTGCACATTCGTTCTTACCTATATCAGTTTGATATTTATTTATAAATGGTATCCTTTGATCATTATATACTATATTTTGCATTTTGTAATCTATAATAATTCTAAGTTTATTTAGCTCATCAGTACCCATGATTATGTCATATTTTAAATTTTTTACAATTAACAATTGTACTGATAAAATCTCACCATTTAATTCTAAATTGGTCATTATAGTTTTAGTTGCTTCATATAGTTCCTTCTTATTTGCCCCTACTAATGATATTTTATGCGTATTTATCACCATAATATTGTCCTGATTTAAATTATTTACTACATTTTGATTTATGATGGAAACTTCTGAACCCGTATCTAACAAAACTCTACATTTAATGTTTTCTAAATTTCCCTCTATAGATATTAATCTATTTAGTTCTTGATTTATTTGATCTTCTTCTAATATGAATTCCCTAGGATGTTGATATTTAGAAGAATAGACAATATTATGCACGTATGAGCAACTTATTCGAAATTTTGATCAGAACTCGGGCCCTGATCACAATCCCTTCTTACCTCTTCCTGATTTTGTATCAAATTAACTTGTCTTCTGTCTTCTTCTCGACCACTTCTTTGATTATTGTTCCTGTCCCTGTTATCATTTCTTCGATCATCCTCATTATTTCTTCCATCCCTTCTGTATTGTTGCCAGTTCCTATATCCATTACCATTATCATTGCGTCTTCCAAAATTTCGATAATTTCCCCAATTTTCATATGGCCTATTTCCATTATTTCTATTATCATTGTTATAATTCTGATGTCCATTTCTGTGATTCACATTTTCATTTCTATTATTATCATATCTAGGATTTCTATCTTCCCGTCCTTGTCCTCTTCTCTCGTAGTTTCTATTTCCATAATCATTTCTTCTTTCATTTTCTCTTTGATGCTGTCCATTTCCATTTTCACTTGATCGATTGTCTCGTAGGTCATTATGATTAGTATAACGTCTTTCCACACGTTGTAAGTAGCTTGATGAACTATCCATAGATTTTATATTATGAAGCGCTATTGTTTCTGCTACTTCTGAATTAAAGTGTCTTCCAACATACAACACTAATTCTTCCTCCTTCATTTCAGGTTCAAGGTATTGGGCTACGTTGTATAGTTGCATAGCATAATTATTTAGGTTTTTGCTCCTCTTGTAATAAAATTTACCAAAGTATAGCCGTTCCCGAAATGTCGCTTGTTGCAATTCTCCCCAGAAATAGGCTAAGAATTGTTGCTCAAAATCTCCCAAGCTTTGAATCTGTTCTTCTTTATTACAGAACCATAATAAAGCATGGCCCTGTAATATACTTCTTATTATTATCTCCATAATATCTCTTAATCCTTTTATTTTGCTACGGATTATATTTAAGAATACTTTGGGATGAATTTTATTTATATTTCCATCGAATTTGACCCCGATTTCAAAATTATTATGGAAATTTCCCGGACATACATTAACTCCACCACTTCTTCTTAAATTCTCTTCCATTTCCTCAACCGTATTTCTTAACTTCCTATTCATTTCTTCTATGTTTTGACTTACTTGTCTATTTATATCTTCACTAATTGCTAAACTCATCCCCGTTCTCTCTTCTATCCTGCCATCTAAATCCTCAAATTTCCTATTTACGTTTACTTTTATCTGTTCCACTTCCTTTGTTATATTATTCGCTTGTTTAGAGACCTCCATTTTAATATTTTCCGGTAAACTTTCTTCTATATCTCTTCTGAATTCTAGTACTTCTTCTCCTATCATCTTTTCTATATTCTCTCTAATTTTCACACCATTTTCTTGTATTTCTTTTCTCAAATTTTTATTTTTATTCTCCATTTCTTCTCTTACCTCAATAATGTTCTTCTTAAATTCTTCCTGGTTCTCCTTGAGTTCCTTAATCTCTTTACAATTTTCCAATTTGACTCCATCTATTTTCTTTTCTAATCTGTGCATATTTCCATGGATGTTATGTATGTCTCCCCTAATTTCTTCTTTCATCGCATCCATCTTTCCATTCATATTGTTCATATCATATTTATATCATATAAACTATTGATTATTTTTGTTTTTGATATTATTTTTCAGTATGCAATAAATAATCAAAAAAATTAAGTTGGCAATCATAAATTTACTAAGATTCACTACTTCCTGTTTATTAATTTCCCTTTCATAAGTTGCGTTCCATCTATATTTTCATATACAGTTTCAAATTCTTTATGAAATTATAAACTTTCACTATTGGAACATGTGTAATTATGCTAATCAAACACTAGACTAAATATTCTTTTATTAATTTCTTTTAGGTTTCAAGTTATAATATGGCAAATAATATCTACAGACATTCCTACGGCAGTGTTCAGCACATTGTGGAACTCATTGACTTCGACATATATTCGGAATTACTTGTGCAGGTAACTTTTTGTATTTAATTAAATAATATTGTGTTTGGTATTTGTTCTCATAATCCTTTTTAAAATAATCACATTCATATTTAATAAGATTGACACATATTTCATTAATTTTTATATAACTTCATACTCAAATTGTCATTTTCTTGCTAATGGTTGTGTCTACTGACACACCTCCCGTGATAATCTATACTTTTTATGATAGTTATTTGTGTAAATTTGTTTCCAGAACTAAGTAACTAGTTCAATATATATATATATATATATATATATATATATATATATATATATATATATATATATATTCCAGGGTCGGAAGGTTCAGACGGGAGAGCTATAGACGCCTCCGTGTCTCTGTTGGTTTTTGTCCTGAAAACTCGGGATCTTCCATTTGAAGGCACAAATGTGCGTTTGGTTATCTTGTTGAAATCCGTTGTTTGTGTTTTCTCATGTTTCAATTAACATCCTTGCTGCCAAGTTGTACACCTTTTCTTGGTTATGCCGTACCGATAAAGGCTAATGAGCCAGAAACATGCATGTCTGCGGTTACCACTCTTTTCAGTAGCCCCTTCTTCTATTTGCGTGCAATACCCACTAATCTGTTCTTTGTTATTGTTCATATGTCACGCACTATTCGTACATCTTTTATATATATATATATATATATATATATATATATATATATATATATGTATGTATATATATATATATATATATATATATATATATATATATATATATATATATGTATATATATATAAAGAAGATGTAGGAATATCGCGTGATATGGTAACAACAACAACAAATAGATCCATGGGTAATTCACGCAAAATAAGGGCTACTGAAATAGAGTGGTAACCGTGGACATGCATGTTTCTGGCTCATTTTGACCCTTCAGCACGGCATAACCAAATAACGATGTGAAATTTGGGAGCAAAGATGTTAATCGAAGCATGGGAAAACATAAAATAACGGATTTCAGCAGGGAAACCAAACGCTCATTTGTGTCTTCAATTGGAAGATCCCGAGTTTTTAGGACAACAACCAACATCGACACGGAGGCGCATATAGCCCCCCCGCCATGAACCTTCCGACCCATAGTAAATAACAAAGAAGATGTAGGAATATCAGTAGCCCTTATTTTGCGTGAATTACCCATGAATCTGTTTGTTGTTGTTGTTACCATATCACGCGATATTCCTACATCTTCTTTGTTATTTACTATGGGTCGGAAGGTTCATGGCGGGGGGGCTATATGCGCCTCCTTGTCGATGTTGGTTGTTGCCCTGAAAACTCGGGATCTTCCAATTGAAGACACAAATGAGTGTTTGGCTTCCCTGCTGAAATCCGTTATTTTGTGTTTTCCCATGTTTCGATATTAACATCTTTGCTCCCAAATTTCACATCATTATTTGGTTATGCCGTGCTGAAGAGGCAAAATGAGCCAGAAACATGCATGTCCACGGTTACCACTCTATTTCAGTAGCCCTTATTTTGCGTGAATTACCCATGAATCTGTTTGTTGTTATATACATACATATATATATATATATATATATATATATATATATTGAACTTATCGTAGCTAATATTGAAGATAATAAGACACAAATATATGAAATTTGTAACTTTGTCAGATGGTAAATGGATATTACTTTTTTCAGTATATTTTTGGAAATATTTCACATGTAAATAGGTATAATGAATTATTTTGAAATTTTACACAAATAATTAATAACAATAGGAATAAGAGGAAGACAATGAAATTAAATATTAAACATTAAATAAAAAGATTATGATATATCTAGCAACTTGTTAGTGTTTTTTCCTTAATAATTATAATGTTTTTCAATTTGATGATGATTCGTAAATATATAAACTAAATTTAGACTCTTCTGCATTTTATTTATGTCATATGCTGATGATAGAAAAAGGAATGATATCATAGAGGTCAAATGGGTATGTTCCGCGCTATTACTCACAGTATTTTTGGAGGAGATAATGGTAATGTAATATTTGGTAAATACAAATTTCATATATTTTAATAATCCAGAATCCAATGGGAGTATAGTGTTCTCATGCTCTCCATTGAATTAATAACTAAATAAAACAAATTATTTTACCCTGAGCTAGCCAATTCAACAATTTAAAACATAGATAAATTTCAACCATAGATAAACTTCATAAATAATAATTATATAACTTTAATAATAATTAATACAATAAATCAGGTGAATATTTTAATATATATATATATATATATATATATATATATATATATATATATATATATATATATATATATATATATATAATATATATATATGTGTGTGTGTTATAACGGAATTTGCAAGCACGATAGAGGGCGTATTTTTCGACGAATCGAAAGCAAACTCGCTACAAAAATCGGTTAGGCCGAAATCTTGGGCAAGTTTCTTTAATGAGCCAAATCGGCCCGGTAAAAACAAAATGGCGGCCTGTCAAATTTGAAAAAAAATCGTATTTCCTTTCTTTTTCATTTGACGTAAAAAAGTTACTGAGCTTTTTCATAGATCTTAACACGTTCTACAACTTTTTCACCTAACATTTTTCTCTAAACCGGACATTGAAACATTTATTTAAGAAAATTCACAAATTTACCAAAATTTTTTTTCGTTTTTGATTTGATGCCAAGATAATACTTTGGTGTTTTGGACATCTCAAATTGTGTTTTCCTGGTTTTCAGTACGTACAGTTAGTGCATTGAACGAAGGAGCATGGTTGTATTGCAAGAAAATGCAAAGTAAAATGTTTTAGTAGTGTTAAGTGTCAACAGTTTATGGTGAAGCCAATTTTGGATTCTCGGCAAATCTTTTTCTGCTTTTTGTTTGAGTTTTGTCCAGCTTGTATCTTTATAAAATAATGCTGAATCACTTCTCGTTCAGGAGACTCATCTAGTAGGTCATTTTTATAGATATTGAAGAGGGTAGGGCCTAGGACACTCCTTTGGGGAATACCATAACGGATAGGCAATGTGTTGCTACATGTAGTATTTATTCTTGCAATTTGATTACGGTTACTTACGTAACTCTTTAGTAATTTGTGTGAGTAGTGTAGTAAGCGGGGTTTTGTGACACTTTGGTAACCATGCCATCCACTTCTCCATCCCTACCTGAAGAAGTGCCAGAAGGTATACAAGAAGTGAAGGCCAATGACCAGAGGGTGTACAAGAATCATCCCTACCTAAAGACAATGACCAGAGGGTGTACAAGAAGTAAATTACAATGACCAGAGGGTATACAAGAATCATCCCTGCCTGAAGACAATGACCAGAGGGGTACAAGAAGTGAAGGACAATAACCAGAGGGTGTACAATAATTGGAAAAGAAGAAGAGATCAAGGAATGAGCGATCGGTTTTGCAAATATTCAAGGAGTATCTAACGAGTCATCTGAAGAAGTGAACGACAATGACCAGAGGGTGTAGGGTGTGTCTTTCCCTCTCGGGGTGTGTCTTTATCTACCTGTGCTGAAGAATCGACAATGACCAGAGGGTAGTATGGGAAAGAAGAAGAGATAAGCGATGAGTTTCACAATATTATACTGGGTTGGAAAAAAAAGTGGAAGAAGTGGTTGTTTTACCTTTCTATAACTGTGCTTGTTCGAATTTGATTTGAATACAAAATTCTCCTGTGATTTTGTTTTAACTTCCCCTGTATAACATAATTCATATATCTTGCACAGACTTTGAAGAAATATATCATAATTCTCAAACATTTAATTTCTCACACATCAACGATCAGACCACTTGAAGAAATATATCATATTTCTCAAACATTTAATTTCGCACACATCCACAAACTTCCATTTCAATGATCACACCACTTGAAGAAATATATCATATTTCTAAAACATCTAATTTCCCACACATCGACAAAATTCCATTTCAGCACTACCATATACAAAATATAGACGATTATGGTTCTAGGAATTTTTCCATTTAAAATCTCAAACTTTCTCACCCACCAAAAAAGACACACACGTGTACTTCCCACTCACTTTAAACTATCTATAAATAGGAATAATATTATATTTTCACCTACTTCCCAGTCATCATTAATCTCTTCATCAGTCAGACCTAGTACATAATGGTACTATTCTCATAAGAACAAACCGGCTTGAGATCGGTAAATTATGTTTACAATTAACACAATGTGATAAGTAACCAAAAGTGTAAAACTCAGTGAACTTCTTAATTGTTCAAGCAAATGAACAAAATGTAACTTTCGTCAATATACAAGTGAAAGTGACATAATAGTTTGATTTAAAAAACCGCCATAATCCTACGAATACTACAGTGAACTACATATAACTAAACGGTCCTTCGAGCTAAGTAAACTACAACCTTCCGTTCCATTTATTATCTTAAGTGCAAAAAAGGGTTAATAAAACATGGTCATTTCGCAGCCGGATTGAAACAGAAAAAAGAGAAGTATCAGAGCATTTGGAATCCTGAGTATAAATGATCAACACCCCACGAGTCTCAAACAGACAAGGAGGTATTTATGAATGAAAAAAGTTTTCGTATATCAGCTTATTAAAGAAATGTAACATACAGTGGGAGACGAAAGTCTGCACTCAAATACTTTCAAAATAATTAACATTGCCTTGGAGCTAATAATATTCTTTGATATTTTTTATGCAACATAAACATTTATATTATACAGTGTCGTTCAAGTAATTACATATTCACATTGATTTAGATTTATAATAACATTCTTTGATATTTTTTATGCAACATAAACATTTATACATACAGTGTGATTTAAATAATTGCACCTTAATATTGATTTGGATTTATAATAACTTTCTTTGATATTTTTTGTGTAAGGTAGGTACAAATAAAAATAAAAAATGGTAACTCTGATTTCAAATAAACATTGTGAAATTCTACTATTTGAAATCATTCTTGAAAGGTGACCCGCTCAATTTAATTTCTCCATTACCGGTAAATGAAACCAATTTTGATGATGCGTTGGATTTATTGAATTCTAAATACAATAATACACGGCAGATTGTTACTGCCCATTTTAACATCTCAAAATATACTGCTCAACAATTAAGAACATTCACGTCCGAAGCTAGATCTATCGTAAAGTCATTACGAATTCTAAATATCAATAAGGAAGAGTTATTTCATGCACTAATCGTTCACAAATTAAAAACAAAATTAGATTATAATACAGAAAGATCTCTTGAAGAAAAAGAGACTGATCAAAATTTAATTGCTAGTGATACCTTTTTTGATTTCTTGGAAAGAAAATGTACGGTCTCGGAAAACTTGTTAACCCAAGATCCCAAACCCGATACATCCCATCATCGTAACCAGTCTTCTAATGTGACCACACCAACCAACAGAGTAGCATTAATTGCAAACCAAAATTCGAATCCCGAACAAAACACACATCATAACAAGGTCAACGCAATCAACCTTCGTCTAGCACATCCCCTACTCCCAATTATCCATCTTCAACATGCTCATTTTGCAAGGAAACAGGCCATAAAATTCATGGATGTTCCCAATTCGGACGGCTTTCTATCCCTGATCGAAATAAATACATTAAAGCAAACAAATTGTGCTTCAGGTGTTTAGGTTCTAAACACACAATATCCAATTGCATTTCGGTACAATCTTGTTCCATATGTCAAAAAGGACATCACACTTTGCTTCACTTCCCTCACATCCACAAACAAAACACATCATTGAGACCTTTGGACATAAACCTTAATTATTCACCACCAATGCAACAATCTCCAGAATATTATCGTCAAGAAACATAGTGTTCTGGACAACTCATTCACAATACCTAACGAATAACACCTCTCTTACTCATTACATACATTCTTCCGGTGTGACCAAACCACTTTTAATAGAAACTTACCTTCAAAATAAAAACTCACCGTAACACACATTCTTAAATCACAAAACACTTATAAAATCAAAAGTTACACTCAGATTAAAACATTCTTGCTCATAAGTCATTCTCAAACCATCACTTACACTCGAATGAACGATTCACTTTCGTACTCAACGCCCTTTCAGTGCAGAATAGCACTCACTCACGACTTCAACTCTTTCTCGTTTAGAACATAAAACTTTATGAAAAACTAAGACATATGCTTGGACATTGAAAAACATGAAAACTTAAACATTCAAAACCCTGGACGAACAAAAACTTTGACACTTTGACATGAAACATACTTTAATGTGAATACATGGATGAGGGTATTATTCTTTTATGTAAATACCTGGACAAAGGTATTATTCTTTTATGTGAATACCTGGACAAAGGTATTATTCTTTCATGTGAATACCTGGACAAAGGTATTATTCTTTTATGTGAATACCTGGACAAAGGTATTATTCTTTTATGTGGATACCTGGACAAAGGTATTATTCTTTTATGTGAATACCTGGACAAAGGTATTATTCTTTAATGTAAATACCAGGATAAAGGTATTAAAAAGATACTTGGACAACATAAACATTTGGGTGACGTTAAGAAGAAAACGTCACTCCCCTTACTCATATATCACTTAAAAAATTACATTGACGACACTTTGAATTTAAAAAAACTTGACAAAAACATTATATACTTATCTTACCCTCCTTTACTTGACGAGAACAGAAATAACTCTCCTTTACATCAATTAAAACATTTTGAAAACTCATTCTTACCCGCAAAAGAGTCGGGTCCCCTTAACACAAACATCTATAATCATAAAAACATACACGAATTTATAGAAATCATCCGTCATGCTACTACTACACAAAAAGCCTTCTCCAGACAAAATCTAGACACTGCTTTACTTTTCCTTGTACGCCAGGTGCAAACAAACAGCTTCCCAAATCTTTATCGCACACTACAAAAGAATCAACTACCCTCAGATAAACGTCTCATATCATTAAACCTTTTTATAGACAAGGACAATCTTATTAGAGTCGGAGGGAGACTCTCCCATTCCTCCGTTTCCTACGAACAAAAACACCCAATTCTACTGCCTGCTCATTGTCATTTCACTACCCTGGTCTTACAAAAAGAACACATACGTTTAGGACACAGTGGTCCTCAAAATGTTCTCGCCAATATCCGTCTAAAATTCTAGCCCACTGATGGCCTACGTGAGATCAAGCGCATCATAAACAAATGTCTAATGTGCCACAGGTTCAAGGCCATCACAGCAGAGCAAATCATGTCTGATCTACCTGCACGTCGTGTAACACCTTCCCGTCCCTTCCAGACGACTGGAGTCGACTTCGCGGGACCATTCTCAATAAAGTCATCTCATCTGAAGCGAGCCCCGGTATCCAAATCCTACATCGCCCTATTCATATGCTTCTCGACAAAGGCAATTCATCTTGAGTTAGTCTCTGATCTGTCCACAGACTCCTTTATCGCTTCATTGAAACGTTTCACTTCTAGACGATGACTTCCATCTGTGATTTACAGCGACAATGGCACGAATTTTGTTGGTGCAAATCATTATCTTGCTGAAGTATTTCACTTCCTGGCTAAGAATTTTTCTCCCATATATGATCACTCACTTACATCATCAATAGAATGGAAATTCATTCCCCCCAGATCCCCACATTGGGGTGGTCTCTGGGAAGCCGGAGTCAAAAGCGTTAAAACTCATCTGATAAAATTACTTGCTACCTCCACTTTTACTTTCGAACAATTCAGCACCATATTGACTCAGATAGGAGCCATACTCAATTCACGACCCTTACATCCCCTTTCGACTGACCCTACTGACCTGCTGCCATTAACCCCAGGCCATTTTCTCATAGGAGCACCTCTAATGGCACTGCAAGACAAAGATTTATCCTCACTCCCTACAAACCGATTAAAATTCTGGCAACAATGCACTCATGCTCAACAAAACTTTTGGAAACGGTGGTCTGTCGACTACCTCAACCAATTGCAAAACCATCCCAAATGGACTACCCCATCTAAAGATCTCACTATAGGAACCATGGTCTTAATTAAGGACGATGACTCCCCTTCCTTGCGATGGCCTTTAGCCCGCATAACTGACGTCACAACTGGTAAAGACGGTAAAACCCGTTCGGTCCAAGTCAAAACCACTCGACCAATTGTCAAAATCATTCCGTTACCCATGCCTGATTCCTCAGAAACATAAATAAGAAAAGTCATTTATACCTTGTCAACGTGACAAATCGCTTTCGTTGCACAAATAAACAATCTTATACGTAAAGGAGATCTCTCTTACATTTACTCTTATATTGGTGGTCACATTACTTGAACTTATACGATCATGTCACTTCATTAATTATTCACACATTAATTTTTCAAGCATTAAAACATTAATCTCTTACACTCACCCTCACTCTACAATTCATTCCTCCGCGTAGAAAGGGAGTAGCGCAAGCTACACTAGAGTTATCAGGTTCTCCGAGGAAAAACGTTCCCTTTCTTACCCAGCACCATTCATTCTGAAACAAACAAAAAAAACGGAAAAACAGCCACATGAGCTTTCCATGCTCTCTCATGGAATTTCACATCCCTTCACAAGTTGGTCCCCCTATTTGTTAAAATATGCCCGAGGTTCCTGGACCGTTACTCCTTAAACAAACTGGTACCACAATTGCTTTAACCTAGAGTCGACGCTTGGCGTGACGTAAGTCGCTAGGCCCCAATCGGACCGGGTAAGCCTCTGCCGGTGGCGAATTGCGCTGGTACATAAATCTAGTAGGCCCGAAAAAACTGCCGCTTGGCCCTTTCATATCTCTCTCATTCCTTCATCTTTCTTTTTCATAAAACTTAACCTATCGTTTACAACTCTAGTTCATTTCTAGAGTATATTGCTTACATTCCAATCGTTTACAACTCTAGTCCATTTCTAGAGTATATTGCTTACATTCTTATCGTTCACAACTCTAGTCCATTTCTAGAGTATATTGCTTACATTCTTACCGTTTACAACTCTAGTCCATTTCTAGAGTATATTGCCTACATTCGTGCCCTTACAAAACAAGAACTAGCATACATCTAGGCCTCTTGTTCATTCTTACATTCATGGCGTTAGAGTCCTTACAACAATCTAACATCAAAACCTTATCATTTCTTACACTCATGATGTCTGAGTCCTTACAACACTCTGACACCAACATTAGGCTACTTTTACATCCCTAAACATTTACTTATATAATAACATTTACAATTATTCACTTTCATCCACAATCTTGCATCAGAGCAGCCATCTCTCACCTTTCTTCCATTCTTCCCGCGCCCCCAATATTTTCCAATTTGATTTGAATACCAAATTCTCCTGTGATTTTATTTTAACTTCCCCTGTATAACATAATTCATATATCTTGCACAGACCTTGAAGAAATATATCATAATTCTCAAACATTTAATTTCTCACACATCAACGATCAGACCACTTGAAGAAATATATCATATTTCTAATACATCTAATTTCCCACACATCGACAAAATTCCATTTCAGCACTACCATATACAAAATATAGACGATTATTGTTCTAGGAATTTTTCCATTTAAAATCTCAAACTTTCTCACCCACCAAAAAAGACACACACGTGTACTTCCCACTCACTTTACACTATCTATAAATAGGAATAATATTATATTTTCACCTACTTCCAGTCATCATTCATCTCTTCATCAGTCAGACCTAGTACATAATGGTACTATTTTCATAAGAACAAACCGGCTTGAGATCGGTAAATTATGTTTACAATTAACACAATGTGATAAGTAACCAAAAGTGTAAAACTCAGTGAACTTCTTAATTGTTCAAGCAAATGAGCAAAATGTAACTTTCGTCAATATACAAGTGAAAGTGACATAATAGTTTAATTTAAAAAACCGCCATAATACTACGAATACTACAGTGAACAACATATAACTAAACGGTCCTTCGAGCTAAGTAAACTACAACCTTCCGTTCCATTTATTATCCCAAGTGCAAAAAAGGGTTAATAAAACAGTGCTGAAGAATCGACAACGACCAGAAGGTGCCGTTGATCGATGGGAAAGAATAAGAGATAAGCGATGAGTTTTACAATATTATACAGGCTCATTCAAAAGTTACGGATAAGTGGTGGTGGCTAAAAAAACACGTGACAAGAACAATGGAACAAGGAAACAATGACTAAATGGTTGAAGTCAATTATCATTCTCGTCGTTGTCGCTTTCCCATTTATACCTGTGCCAAGATGTGTTTAAGATGAGTAAAATGTTGTAAAATATTTTTGTATTATTAGGAGAATATAAATTGACAAAAGTGGATCAATATCAAAAAATTATTACGACATGCAAACGCGTGGAATGATATAAATATTGTAATATCTATAATTAATATTTTGTTGAACTATTTAAAAATAATGCTAATTAGAATATGTTTATCTCGTTGTTTGTAGGAAAGAGAGATCATAGTGGTGAGATATTTTGTTAAACTATTTAAAAATAATGCAAATTAAAATATTTGTAAGTCGTTGTTTGTAGAAAAGAAAGAGGTCACAGAGGTGAGCTGTTTAAAATTGATATTTATAAAATAGGAAGGTAGGTCCTTCGAGACTAGCTTAACCCCTACTCAGATAAAAAGATAGAATGGTATAATTAAATTGCATTTTAGTCAATTCCAATAATCACTAGCAATCCGTTGTTCATTCAACAAAAAATAAAAATGGGAAAAAGAAATATATTACGTAAATTTAAACTTGACCAAGATATGGGAGCATGGTCAAATCTGTATCAAAGAGAACAGCCTTATCATCACATACTTCTGACAGTCGATATTCTCCATATGACGGTCCTAGGTATCCATTTGGAAACCAAAATTAAAAAGAGTAAAGAACCAACTAAACCACTGTAAATAGAAATAATTTTTACTTCGTGTAGAACAGAATTAGTTTGGTTACAGTCAAATTCAGTTCTATTATTACGAAGCTGATAAAATTATATTTAGTATTTGAAAAACATCTACGCCGAACAGTAAAGATAGAAATGAAAATGCCAATTCCAGTGAAGTATAATTGTGTAAAGTGTAAAGGTGAAACTGGTCTACCGAATACTACATGTTTGAATTGTGTTGTAAAAGATTATCATAAAGTGTTTAATGGTATAAAACATTTACCCTCTTCTTTAACTAGAAGGTGTTGTTGTGATATGTGTAGAGTTTTAGAAAGGTGTGAAGAAACATAAAAGAATAGATATAAGTTATTAAAAGAAATCTGTTTAGAATACCTTCAAATTCATATGTGTATTTTCATGAAAAAAATAAAATCAAATTTATATATACTTATAGTTTTATTTAATAATTAGTGTTCTGTTGACAACGGATGATGAAACATATTGTTGTATTCATAAATGTTATAACATTTTCGAATTTTATTATGTCGATGGATTAGCATCTAAAGAGTATAATCAATTTGGTTATTGTGGTTGTAGCTGCACAACTTTTATAGAAGAAAAACAAAAGAAAAAGAAGGAGAAGAATAGAATTCAATCCTCTCCTATAATATAAAAACATATTTCTATTGTTTTACTTGTAGTTATCTTATGTCAGTGTTAAGAGTCAGATCGAAGTCAAAATCATGTTAAATTCTGCGATAAACAAATTACGTTTTGAAATGCATATACCTGGTTATACATTTTATGGACCCGGACAAAATTACAAAAAAGATTAAATCGAGGTGACAGAGGTATCAATGGACTAGATGAAGCATGCAGAGAACACGACATTGCCTATTCTCAAGAAAAGTTTTGAGTAAACGTCACTAAGACGATAAAATATTAGCCGACAAAGCAATGCAACAGTTTCGATCAAAAAATACTGCCTGTGGAGAAAAATTGGCAGCTCGTGGCGTTGCTGGTGCAATGAAAGCTAAAGTTAAATTAGGATTAGGCTTAAAAGCTACAGAGTATCGTTCAACAATAAAGAAATGTAATAAGAGAATTGGCAAAAACAAGAAGTAATTTAGAAAAAGTTTCGACTGGTATAAATTATTGTTTATGATGTTGTTTTGATGATGGTGATGATGATGGTAATGAACATAAAGATTCTCCATCTGAAAAACGTATAAAACATTAAGTAATTGTTTTTAATGAAAATAAAATTGGTAATATTTAACGTTGTTGTTTTATTTTATATATACGAATGTTTTTATTCAAATTCAACTAGTAGAGTGGTATTATTCGTAAAGTAAACATGGTATCTATCAAAAAACAAACCAAGAAGAGATAAAGAAAAGTATCGAAAAAGAAAATTGAAAATTTGAAACCGATATGTTTGAAGGAGTTTATTAAAAGAATAAAAAACAAATTGTTGACCTCACAACCGCGGACAATAGGTGAAGCTATTGTAATGTTTTTCATATTCATTTAAACAATAAACGGGTGGGATAAATTCCAAACACTCGGTATGGCTACTTACTAATTTATTTAAACACTAACTCACTAATCACTAACACTAAATTTATATATACAGTATATTCACTTAGACTAATTTATATAAACAGTTCACTAATTTATATTCACTAATTTATTTGTTTATCTCACGATGTCAAATTATCAACTAACTAACTTTTCCTGATCAGTCCCTGTACTAGAGAATTCCGGGCTGCGACTTATACACACAAATAATTTTTCTGGCCTTTTCTAGATAAAATAGTCTCAATCGTAAATAGTTTTTTATAACTGCGTATCCGCCATAATTTTAACTATTATACCTGGCTTAGACAGGGTCGGTTTTAGGGACTATACTAGTGTGCTGTTTCGTAACACTATTAAGTTGGCTGTAAAAGTAGCAGAATCTTACAAGGAAATTTCGATACCTCGTGTTATTCCGATACCTAGAACTGGAGGCATATTACCACTGATTCCAATTTTTGCCGGCTTAAGTGCTCTAGGATATATTGCAGGTGGGGCTTCAGCAATTGCAAAAGTTGTAAATGATGCTAAATCGGCGAAAGAACAGTTAGCAGAAGCTCAACGACATAACAAATCGATGGAATATATTGCAATGGGTAAAGGATTGTATCTAAAGCCGAATAAAACAGTAATGGGTCTTTTTTATGAAAAAACAACCAAAAATCAATTTACCACATTATCCATTAACGAATATTGAAATGGAAAAATATGCAAAACTATTAAATATAGCAAAATTCAGAGGCGTATTTATGAGAAATGATTTACCGAAAAAAATATGGAAGACTGATTTATTTACCTACAATACTATTCCAAATATAGACACATCAAATAATATGTTTTATATTGAGAATTATAAAATTGAAATACCACAAGGTTCATATGAAGTACAAGATATTGCTCAATATATATTTAATGAAATCGTTGAGTTGGAAAACAAACGAGACTCTATTATTACAAAACCAATGCAAGAAAATGAAAAAGTTAATAGTATATTAAAAAGTGGTTCTATAACAAAAACTGTACCACAGAAATAGGATGATCCATTTGTACTAGTATTAAGAATAAATAATAATACATTAAAATGAGAAATTAAAAGTAATAAAGAAAATCACTTCAAGAAACCAAATTCCATAGGAAGTTCATTGGGATTTGAAAAGAAGAAATTATCGGCTTTCAAGACACACACATCAAAGTACCCCATAAATATTACTAAAGTCAACTCAATCGAAGTAGATTGTAATATTGTTACCAATTGGTATAATAAGAATGAAAATGTACATATATTACACATGTTCTACTATAATGCACCTCCAGGCTTCAAAATAGTTGGAATTCCTAAAAATGTAATTCACCTACCCATAAACACTAGTTATATCGATGAAATTGTTCTTAAAATGGTAGATCAAGATTGAAATTTGGTTAATTTCAATCAGGAACTCGTCACAATAAGATTGCATTTAAATAGTCTATGAATATGGTATTTATTTATAATTTTACTAATCGAAATATTTGTTACTATAAAAAAGTGTATAGAGGCAATAATTCAAGTAGTATTACCAAAATATTCAAAGGGTTAACACAGGAAAATAAATCATTTCTAATCTCTCTTGGTTTCAACATGGTGGGGCAGAATAGCAGAACTATCTAAAAACACAAAATTAAGAAAATTGTGGTACAATTTTAGAATAAACTTTCGTGGGGAAAGACTTCGGAGAATTATATTATTCTTAAAGGGTAGCTATGGTATTAAATCTATTTAGAAGAAAAATGAGTTTCAACATTTTAAATATTGGTGATCATGTACTGATGGACAATTCAGTCATTAGCTGTGAAATGCATAGTCATCCTCCGTATGCCAATACGAGATTCAATACTTCAGATGAAATACGAATACCAATACAGACTCAAGATATTTACACGCTACCGTCACAAAGTTATTTGTACATTGAAGGACGACTAACCGATTCAGACGGAAAGTATAGTACCACATTGAACTTCATAAATAATGGATTATCTTTTCTATTTTATGAAATTCGATATGAAATTGGTGGATGTATCATAGATAGAGTCCGGTATCCTGGTATAAAATCAACTTTGAAAGGGTGAGCGTCATTTTCGGATAGTGAATCAAATCGTTACAACAGTATTTGTTGGAATCCAATTGCAACACCTCAAATTACAGATAATGAAGGATACTTTAATGTTTGTCTATTTCTGAAAGTTTTGTTAGGATTTTGTGAAAATTTTAAAAAAGATCTAGTCAACATACGTCAAGACGTTAATGTAGTAATTTCTATAAAATCTAATGAAAAAGCCAAAATTGAATTGGTTAAAATTTTATGGAAAATTCCTCATGTTCAGGTATCCGATGTTAAAAAACTACGCATGCTAAAATATATCGAAAATGGAAGAAGTTTGGTAATTGCGTTTAGAAGTTGGGAACTGCATGAATATCCAGTACTGCAACTAACTCAGAGACATACATGGAACATAAAGACTACAAATCAATTGGAAAAACCTCGTTTAGTTTTAGTAGGGTTTCAAAGAAATAAAAAGAATAATGTAGCTAATAACATGAGTCGTTTTGATCATTGCAATTTGTCAAATTTGAAATTATTTCTCAATTCCGAAATGTATCCTTATGATAATCTAAATTTAAATTTTGATAAAAATCAAATTGCTATCCTGTATGAAATGTACGCACTATTTCAAGAATCTTATCACAATAAACACATTGGAGAACCGTGTCTTACGATGTTGAAATTTCGTGATTCAACTACGGTAATTGTGATAGATTGCAGTCATCAAAATGGAACATTAAAGTTGGGTAGTGTAGACATTAGATTGGAATTTGAAACAAATAAAAATATTCCTGCTGCTACTACTGCTTACTGTTAATTTATACACGATCGAATTGTAAATTATCATCCTCTGACTAATGTAAACATGTTTTAAATATATTTGTGTGTTTTAAACATATATTCAAAATAAATAAATTAAAGTAGATGACAAACTTTTCTTTAGTTTCCGTCATTCAATAGAAGTAACTGGTATCCTATAGGTACAAATATCATAAACCTGATCGAGACCTCATCAAAGCGGTAAAAAGCAGATCGAGACCTGATCAACGCGATCGAGACCTGATCAAAGCGGTTCAAAAGCAGGTCAAAACCTGATCATAGCGGTCAAAAGCGGTTGGAGACCTGATCAAGACCTGATCATGACCTGTTCAAAAGTTAAAAATATGCTTATCGAAAAGTTAAAGAAAACACTTATTCAAAAACGTCAAAATGTGAGAAATAAATTAAAGTTACTCAGACGGAAGATCTTTTTAATCCTATTACAAAACATTTAAAAACAGAATACAAATTGGATGGTTCTCAAAATATAAGTAGTAGTAGTCGTACTATTAATTTGAAATCTGAACCTGAACAATTTATATATCAAAATTCACAAAGGGAAATTATGTCTAATAAAAAAGAAGAGGGTCGGAAAGAGGCAGAAAACGAAGACGAAGAAGAAGATGATGGAACAAGTGATTTAGAAAAATCAATTATAAACGACAATTTCGAAGATAAAGAAGAAGAAGAAGAAATTGATAATATAGTTGATAATTATCTACCGAAAGTACCTATGAATGAATCACAACGTTTTGAAGATATTGCCAAACAATCTTTTATCAATTATTTAGAACAGTATGATCCTTTACAAAGAAAATATGTTCGTGGAATGTACAGTGACAGTGAAAATAAAGAATTCGATCATACATATGGAATATGTCTTGATACTGAAACTGAAAAACTGATGATTGGTGATTCGCAAATTTACATTGTTGGATCTGATTTGTTTATTATAAATAAAAGATATAAAGAAACGCAAGGTTTATATGAATTACTATTTGAAAAATTTCCTTTAAATTTTACTCAGCAAGATAAACAAAATTATAAAAATATTGTATCCAAGACGTTCAAGGAAAAGGTATTTTATGGAAGTTGATACTAATGACACTAAAATAGATTATATTCATTGGGATGATCCGAATGAATTAGTCGATAGATTGCGATTACTGCTGGCATCACAGTCAGCCGGACATACTGGTCACAAGTACGAAATGAATCCCATTATTGAAGAACTTAGAGAAGCTCGTATTATAGATTGAGAGAAAGTATGTCAAATTATTAATGAAATTCACAAACCTGCAAGAGTTAATTTTCAAAGAAGAACAACTATAATAAACTATTTAAATAATTTATTTCAAGCTGATTTGATAGATGTTCAAAAATTATTCTGATAAAAATGAAGGTTACAAATATATTTTAGTTGTGATAAATTGCTTTTCAAAATTCTTATGGGCATTTCTATTAAAAACCAAATCATGCGTAGAAGTATCAAAAAACATGGAACAAGTATTTCGAAAGCAGAAACCACCACCAAAAAACCTCCAAACAGATATGGGAACTGATTTTTCAATTCATATATGAAAACTCTAACAATAAAATATGAAGTTATTCCTTACAGTGTTTATATAGAAAAAAAGGCATCTATTGTTGAACGAGTTATACGTAGTATAAAATCACTATTGTGGAAACAATTCAGTTTTAATGGAAACTACAAGTGGATAGATATCTTAGCAAAAATTATTGATCACTGTAATAACAGAATTCATTGAACTACTGGAATGAAACCGGTAGAAATAGAACGTAACCATGAAAAACATTTATGGAGGATTTTACAAAGAACAATTGCAGAAAGTAAAACATCCTGATGTGTATTTAGTTGAGAAAGTTTTAAAAAGAAGAAAAAAATAAGGTTTTTGTTAAATAGTTAGGTTTAGATAGTTCTCACAATTCGTGGATTAATAAAGCTGATGTTTTATAAAGAGAGGGAAGGGTTTAAAATATATGGTATATATAAACTGACATTCATACAGATAATTTACAGTCAACGCTATTAACTTGCTACATTAACATTACAAAAGAAGAAAGAAATGTTTATTATTAATGTTCAAGGTTTTAATTTTCCCAAAGTAAATATATTTCTTTGTAGAGAAATTACAATTTATAATGTTGAATTCGAAGATTATGTACACAAATTTGTAACATTACCCATTGCTAAGAAAATGTTGAATTTAAATTTTATTACTTTTAAAAACCAGTGTGAATTAGATTGGGCTACATGTGATGATCAATAGGAGATAAAATATGAATAAATATCCCAATTTTTTTATAATCATGTGATGGATAAATCAATATTGAGTGAATGAAAATGACGAGTACTCAGTGTGTATATGTTTATTAATATGCAGCTAAGCGCTTTCGGCCTTTAGGCCATTATCAAAGCTGTCCTGTAAAGTTACAATGTTTGTAAAATTTTTGATAAAAACAATTTAAAAAGTTGAACTTACGTCATAAAAAAGATCCCAAAATAGGTGTCAAAAAACATCCAGCTGATAAAAACGAAACAATATATGAAGTTACGTCATTGTTTTACAATTATATCATTAAAAAAACATTAAAATAACCCTTTAAGAGGGTGTACAATTATATCTACATGATAGGAATTAACATTCAGAAGTGTGTGAACTGAATGTTAATTTCCATCATGTAGACATAATTGTACACCCTCTTAAAGGGTTATTTTAATGTTTTTTAATGATATAATTGTAAAACAATGACGTAACTTCATACATTGTTTCGTTTTTATCAGCTGGATGTTTTTTGACACCTGTTTTTGGATCTTTTTTATGACGTAACTTTTTAAAATGTTTTTTTCAAAAATTTTACAAACATTGTAACTTTACAGGACAGCTTTGATAATGGCCTAAAGGCCGGAAGCGCTTAGCTGCATATAATTAAACATATACACACTGAGTACTCGTCATTTTCATTCACTCAATTAACATCTAGTGTGTACACCATACAAATAGACAGTTCTAAATCAATATTAGTGAAAAATAAAGCTGTTAAAACGTTTTTGGAAAAATTTTCACTCAACAATATAATCAGTTTAGAGGATGAGTATTATGATGCAAATTATCTAAGCGATGAAGATATGAATATATATATATATATATATATATATATATATATATATATATATACATCCCGGTATCTATCGTGCGTCCGTACAAGGAAATGTATTTGTGCGTCCACTCAAAAGACTAAATTTTGAAATATTTTGGTTGTGTATATTTACTCTTTTGTGCATCTAGAGCAGTACTGTCGGTTTTAATTAATCTATATATATATATATATATATATATATATATATATATATATATATATATAAAAAAATTATACATGTTTGACATTCAAAAGTACTTCTAGCTCCACCCAGGCGTAAGTATTTGAACTTCCAACATATACGTTTTTGTCTGATTTGCATTTAATCACACATCCATGCAAGGTTGCCAAGTTTTTCACAAAAGTATAGGCGATTTATTCCATTGAAACCCCATTCTGCGTCCGTTCAAATCATATAATTTTAAAAATATCATATATATTATGCCCATATAGGATACATAGCGTATAAAAGTATGTAGTGGTCCAACTTAAAATATTTTGAAACTTAATGTAGTTGGTTTATGACTATACATTAACCAATTATTGGTTAATTGAATCAATGACAGGCTATTAATTAGATAATAAAAACTTTATAAAAATAATAATATATAATACGTTACGAAAAAAAATCTGAAGTTTTGTTATCATCATAACCCAGCAAACATTTTGATCTCTTTCCACATACAGCTCTCAACAAATTTTCTTTTAGTTGTAGATTCCAACAATAATTTTAATGATTTTAGTTTCAAAATGAAATAAAAACATTAAATTATCCATTATCGAATATTTCCTGGGGGAACTTTCCAAGTATACAAGGTGGGAAATTTTGATCAGTATGTTATTTAAAAATTATAATATATCTTGATAAAGTGATAAAACTTACTATTGTTACGAAACTACGAGACGTTAAGGTGAACAATATTCGCCTATTTTGTGAAAACTGGACCGTTTTCTCAAAGGCACTGTTATTGAGTATATAGGGCGAAACAGAGATTTTGGGTTTTCCACCAGCTACAAAAAATAATGATTTTTACTACAACAATAAGTCTACTTAGATAAATTGAACAGCTAGCTCATTTTGAACCACCGAAAAATAATGATATCCAATATAAAGCTATTTAATGGTAATAAATGAATGAATAAAAATAGCTTGTCATTTCAAGTTAATAGTTTAAATAAGCTGTTATTGAAGAAATTTTATAGTAGTTTCACCTTCTATGAACAAAAAGAAACAGAGTACTACTGGATACATCAAATAGGTAATGGAAATAGAACGCAAAATTTATTTAGAAGGGCGATTTATTAAAAAATAATTTATAAACCATTGTAAAAATATTGATGTTGTTTTAAAAAAATCTTATAATAAACTCAAAAGATTATTCAAAATGGTTACAGTCCTGTTGTAAGTTAAAAAGTAGGAATTTTAAAATATAATTCAAGCAACGTGAATCTAAATATAAATGAAACAATTTATTCTAGCAGCTTAAAGTTCACAGTATATCAATTTTTCATTTGCACTTTTTATCATAAATATTTTGTATCAACACTTTTATTTTAACCCAGTTTTTGTTATGGAAAAGTTGAGAACGATTAGCAATAAGTTGTTCACATTCATGACTCTTCGGAGGTAGTTTTGTCTTTAATACAATTTTTTTTCTGGAGTTCGCTGGTAGTAGATGAATCTAATGTAGATAAGGAAGTTTAATTAAGCTGTATATTTTCATGTGGATTTATATCGTTCAGTACGGCTATATCGTCCAGTACGTCCTCTCCATCTACATCATTTAACAAGTGTCCTTCCATAAGATCATCTTCCATATTAACTCCGATCTCTTCTAGAGATTTACCTTTAAAATTAGCACAAGTGCTATTTTCCATGAGCAATAATATTTTAGCAAATTTTGCTGTTTGGTACACTTCACCTGGTAATCTGTATGTATTTTTATGGACGTCTGAGGTGTGGCCCATAAAAGTTGATAATTGCTCTAATTCCGATTCCTTCAAGTTGAAAATTTTACTGAGAGTACCTAAATGTTTCCTCATTCGAGTTGAAGTTACTGCACCTGAAGCTTTAGCGTGCTTTGCTAGAGTAGTATACGTTAGTTTTCTAAAACAAGTATGGTCTAGCTTTAGTAAATGAAACTGGAACTCTACGACCCTTCTTTCCTATTATTACAAGTCTCTTGCATCAAAATTTTCTCAGACGGTGATATTGCGTCAGAAAACTCTTCATTATAAGAGAAATTTGCAGAAAGTATGTAGTCACGTAATAACAATCTCTGCAATTCACCAGGACGTCTTCTGTTTAACAATATTACTTTACAGTAAATGGCTTCTAGCAAATTTATGTATGCTGATATACCATTTGTATTATCCTGTAGTTTTCTTTTTGGATCTGCTGTTATTCGCCTCAAATATTCTTTGAATATCTTCAAATCACTGGCCAGAGGAACTATAGTGACCTTGTTACATCTTTTAGCGTTTAGGTCTTATGCCGCTTCAAAGCAAATCTTAAAGCAATATCACAACACTGCTTCAAAGCTGTGGCGTATATAGGTGCATCAAGTATTTGTCTCAGTACTAAAGTTTGATACATTTTTTGCACTCTTCACAAGGATATCGTAGTGCTGAGGTTGTAATGCTTCAAACAAATTTTTGATGGTGGGATTCGTTTTCTGAGCTTCTAGATTATGTTACACACAAAGTTTTGACAAAGTTGTAGAGCCTTAATAGGGTTATGTCATTTATATACAAAGAAGCCAGCCAGTGCCAGCTAGAAATTGTTTGCTCCCTTTTTTTAATTCACTATCACTGCTATCACTCTCAATCATATTGATAAAATTAATTTTTGAAAGTTGTGGAAAATGTCAAATAATTTAAATTTGTACATATATCATGTTAACAACTGTCAATAGAAAAATAATTTAAATAAATTTTATTTCTATTTAAAATTATTCGTTACAAAAAACATTGTACCTAACTTTTCTTGTAAGGAATTTTTCGCAGGAGCACTTTGTTTGCAGCACGACCGAAGCGAGTGCTCCATTTAAAACGAATGCGAAAAATGCCACTTCCCAAACACTTTAGGTAAATAACTATTGGCACATGATTCTACTTTACCACACGCTAAATACTACTTTTCTGCACGCTAGGTATTATTTTATTTTATTATATTTTTTTTCGTTTCATTGAAATATTGTTTAATATTGCATTAATAACTTTTAATTGAAAAAGGTAACTAATCAACGTTTGTATATGCCCGCTCCAAGAAGTAATGTTGTTTCTAGCATTTGCGTGAAGCGGTAGGAAAATGTATGTTTATTAATAATATAAGTTGCGGCAAAAGCAAAACCTGCCTAAGACAGGGTGGTCCAAGGAAGATAATCAGTTTATATCTCCGCTAAAACATACTTTTTTTAAGCTCTTACGTTTTAGTCGTTTTTAGTTACTGCCAAATGTTTAAAGATACAACTTGTACAATTCAAAAAATTTTAATAATACAAAACCAATTTGAAAATTCTATAATACTTGGTGTCTAATTTGAACAATTGCTGGCATAAAATCACTGGCTACGAAGTTCATGAATCTTGTATCTTCGAAATTATAAAATATAATTCGTTGAGACTTTGCGGGTCAATGAAAAATGAGACAAGCCATACAACCACGATAAAAATGTTCAACTTAATAACGTCATTTTTAATCAAGTGTATGAACTTCCAAATTTTACATGATACTTCCTATATATTTTTAAAACTATTGGGTAAGCGCTTAGTGATAAAATCAAAGATCAGAATGAAATTTTTAAGCAATACTTCTCTATAGTTACCTGTAAAAGTTTTATATATTTTTCATAATTGCAATATTATCTTCCCAGCGACATACGCTGAATGTAACGCGTCAACCAACAAGAAGACATAATTTTGTCAATAGCTGCTATGGTCCCAGAGTTCTAATAAATTATGTAAGTTTACAAAAGATTTCTATGAAACGACGACCGAAGAAATAATCAGAATAGTTACTCAATTCTCAATATTGCTGTGTTGCCACCAACGGACGCATAAGTCGCTTGGTTTGAATGAAAAATATTTTAGTATATATACATCGTGTATATACAAGTAGCGTCAGTACGGAAATTGATGGTACTCACATAATATATAATTCACTCATTTTAGCGTATTTTGACGTCCACCATAAAATTTGTGAAAATGATTGTTATGCCGTAAAACCATCGAAAAAGTAGTTTAAATTGAAAAATAATTGTGCGTCCGTATATCGGACGCACAACTACCATCGGACGCACGATTAAATGTAAAAGGACAATGTACGGACGCGCGTATATATATATATATATATATATATATATATATATATATATATATATATATATTATTGTATATCTCGACTATGTTTTTAATTATAACATATTATATTCTATATTGTTTTATCGTTGAATTTATTTGTAGCTGTAACTACACTAATATGAAAACACCTTTAGCTGAATATAACCTATAAAATTTTTAATGACAGCAGTTGTCAAATTAATATGCCCGGCTATATAAATATTAAATTTTATATCCTGAAAGATAAATTAAAACACAATATCAACCAACTCACTCTTTTCTCAGGGAGGGGTCAAAGATTTCAAAGAATTCAAAGAATAATTCAAAATTTATAAATTTCCAAATAATTTTCCAAATCACGTATTATACTATTCAAATCGAAAGTAACTGTTTGTCCAATACACTATAAGACAATTAAATTATCTTATGACACATATGAAATTACTGTCAGAAATTACACCAAATGTCACTTCTTGTACTAAATTTTCTATAGGATGAAATTATCAAATGTAATGAGAATGATTATGAAAAGAGAGCCAAAAGGTGATTAGAATTCAAATTTATATATTATATTATCAAATAAACACTCACAAAAATTAAAACTTTTCGAAAAATATCACGAACGAATACGCAAAAATAGAATTTTCTATCAAAACCTTAATATTATAAACAATCTAAAATTAGAAATTCTTATCTAAATACTTTAACTAAAAGTCCAAAATGACTTATATGGCAATGTAACATTCCCCAATTTCCTTGTAAATTGTCTCTTTCAAAATTTGTCTTGAGTTTACGTAGATTGATATATCAATAATGTTACTATAATTTGATCAAATATTTAATTCATCATATGCATCTACTTTCGAAATATTTTTTACTACGGGCCTATTAATTCTCGAGAAATGATATATAATATGGACTGGACTCACCAAACTGGATACAGATAGACTTGTTTGTATTCTAAAAACGTTTTAGAATATCTGGAACAATTTTCTGAATGACTTATTTAGAAACTGGAACAACACTCGCACTTTACCGCTGTAATTCTCTGCGAATAATACACGCACTGGCTTTCAAAGGCAAATTGTGTTAATTTGATAATTATGCTACAAATTATTCTGATATTCTCAAATAAATTTGAGACAACTCTTATTCCGATGTTGTCTCTCGAGATATTAAAATTCAACTCTATTTAAAAAATTCTGAGACAAATCTTATTTCGATGTTGTCTCTCGCGATGTTATGAATCAACTCACTAAAATGTTTCCATAAATAACTCTCTTCTCCTTTGGTTACCAAGAATTCTTCTTTTTTTTTAAAATACAAATATACGTTTTTATATACCAAGAGAGATTTTCATTATTTTTTATGAGTGCCATTTTGCCAATAGAGACATCTGTATTCTGGTTTTTCTAATCGTTTTAAAATCTATCTGTCATTAAGTCTATTCTGCAGTAATGTCATATGAAATTGAAATGTCAAATTTTATTGGTATATTGAACCTTTCAAATTATTGATAATACAGTGTGTATCACTAGTATTACAACCAAATAAGCAACCAAATAAGCAAATTTTTCTTTATTTCAATATTTTCTTTATAATTTAGATGGAGGATATGTATTATTATATATATATATATATATATATATATATATATATATACATATATATATATATATAAATATATATATATATATATATATATATATACATTTTGTAAAACTCATTACGTCACATTAAAATTTTTTTTATTATTATAGTGTATTATTTTACCACAATTCCCTAAATCCTATAATAATTTCTAATGAAACATTATTTTTGAATTGCTATTCACAGCAAGAACAATTAAAGTGGAAAAAAAATATGAAGTTTGTAAAACAAAGTACAACATTAAATGTAGAAAATATTATGTTTGAAACTTTGAAGGAGGAAAAACATAGCGATTTATTTCCTTCGACAATTCGATGTATAATACTAGGACCTTCGAACTGTGGTAAAACCAACGTTATGGTGAATTTACTTGAGCATCCGCATGGGTTAAAGTTTGAAAATGTTTACGTTCATTCTAAATCTTTGAGTCTACCGAAATATAAATATTTAGAGTTATTGCTAAAACCTATAAAAGGTATTGGGTACTATACATTTAGTGCAAGTGAAAATATAATGCATCCATCTGAAGTCAAACCAAATTCAATTTTTATTTTTGATGTGTTATGTGAGAATCAAAATGTACGAGAATATTTTAGTATGGGACGCCATTCCGGAGTTGAATCATTTTATTTAACACAATCCTACGCTAAAATACCTAACTAAACATTTAATACGAGACAACGCAAACGTAATTATTGTATTCAATCAAGATCTTCTACACATTAAGCACTTTTATAATGATCATGTAGGAACTGATATTGAATTCGAACAATTCAAACATATGTGTTCAAAGTGTTGGAAAGAACAATATGGATTTTTATCAATATTTAAAGACTTTAGTATTAACGCAGGACGATATAGAAAAATGTTTGATCGATTTATAGTAATAGAGAATTAACAAAAATATTTATATGTAACCAGAGAAATAATAAAACGACATTCTCAAATGTTTTATTCTTTATTTTCATTTACCTGAAAATACAAACGATCATTCGTATAGTCATACTACGCCCATTTCATACAGTTTTCCCTAACTGAAAATTTGAAATCGCGAACAATTTTAACACGAAGACGAACGAAGGGCATACCCATGTGGAATGAGAAAATTGAGAAGTCTGATTGGCCGACAGCTGTGTGATTTTATTTTGCGCACAATTCGATGATTACCGATGTCTACCTTTCTGCACAACGGCATAATTATTTTGTCCGCAGTAAGAGTGCTTTGCTGAATGATTTTTGAACTGTTAGCTATTGAAAGAGTGAATTGGAGAGAATTACTGAATTTTCTGTAATTGTGTTATTGATGCGCATAAAATTCAAAACTTTGTCTAAATTAAAGAACATAAAATTGTCAACAACAGTCTTCAAGCATCAAATTATTTTTAAAATTGTAGTAACCTTACCATAAACTTTAATTAAAAAAATAAATACTAACTCTGCGTTTTTCTGTGGCCCTCGAAAAAATACCATATACAACATGTGTTGATAATTCGATTTCACACTCGTTTGCTGAAGCAATTCGTCTACGGCTCGTGGCTCAATTCTGCAAACTCGTATGAAATCTTTCATTTTCAATACTTGTTATACAATTAACTATTTTGGGATAATTGGTATATATGTCACTAAATTATCATGTCTAAAAAAATTACTACTTTTTTCAGAAAAGCGAAGATTTTCGCGGTTTTAATTAATTTGAGAAGAAAAACTACGGATCGAGAACGCATAATTTTCAGTAGTAAATTCGACGTTTCGGGGAATTTTCAACTGTTAATTTGGTGTTCGGCAACTTCTATGAGCGGCTTTCTTAGGATAAGAAATTGAGTAAATAGTACAACTATAGGCACCTGTCACTCAAGCACAGCAACCAAACTTTGGTTTCTAACGATATACAAAAACGATATTTGCAATAATTTATCCAACGGTCTAACTGTTTTAATTCCTTCAGCTGCGATCATTGTCTAGCCTAAGATTAATTACATGATGTTCATTAAATAATGTATCATCTAATGTTTTTCTGTTCATGATAAATGAGCATTTCTATTTGACAGCAGGAAACTATGCTCACTTAATATTCTGAGTATGTATTAAAAACATTATATATTTTCCTGACAACAACTATTTTGTTCAATGTTTTAATGAGCAATTCACAACTAGAAACCATTAGAGTAATAATTCCATAATTCAGATAACTAAACAACAGATTAGATTTCTGCCAAAAAAGTATATGACCACCTATCAAAAGTGTTTAAAAACCGTATGTAATTTAATCAATCCCAAGTTACCAGAATTTCAAACAGAAACTCAATTTAGTTTGACATCGGTGTATAAAATAAATGACGACTTAGACCAATAAGTATCTACAGTAGAAAAAAATGTGTAATGGCCGGAACCTCTTAATTCAATTAAATATACTGTTTCGACCCTTACTCTGTGGAATCTACTGATATGACTTTTTAAAATGAAACTGTTTCTAAATAATTCCACAATATATTGTAGAAATGGTAAAAATAAGCAGCATATAATTCAATGATACATAGAGCATTTTCAGTTCCTATGTACAAATATAATATATAGAAATTAATACAATTAAACAAATGGCAACATCCAACATATATCCATTACATATAATAAATAAATTACTTAATGAAAAAGAGGAAAAAGTGGCATTACAACTTATATTTCCTAAACAAACTAAAGAAATATAAAATGACATCACATATGCTGGTAATATTTCTAATAATATTTCAAAGATTTTATATTTAGCAACAAGTACAACAGTTTCTTTAAAAACAAAAAGTAATATGAGTACAAAATTGTTAAATGTAAAAACAAAAATATCCCCAATAAAATAGTCTGGTATATATAAACTTAAATGTCCAGAATGTAATGCTGCCTATTTCGGTCCAACCCTTAGAAATTTTGAAATTAGATACGGTGAATACTTACGAGCATATAGATTAGAACAACCAGAGAAATCCCAGTACGCAAAACATCTACTTGACACCAAACATTCATTGACACCTAACACAGAACTAGAAGACTACATACATATTTGTGATAAGAACCAAGAATTGGATTTCCTAGAAGAGTTAGAAATTAGAAAACACAAGAGACCCACAATATGAAGTCGTCATATAATTTACCGTAGAACTTGAACAGAATGAGTCTATAAACTTTTTATACCTTACAATTTCGAATATAAATAATAATAATTAATTTTCTATATTTCATAAACTATCAAATACAGTCATTACAATTCACAATAGCTCTTTCCACCCATTCAGTCATAAATTAGGAGCTCTGAATATTATGTTACACAGATTTCTAACAGTCCCAATAAATACTAATAATTACAACAAAGAACTAAGTATCATAAAACAAATAGTAGTTATTAATAATTACGATCCAAATGTAATTGACAACATCATGAATAAAAAGGTAATAAAACAGACTTTAGAACAAGTATATCCTTCTGATAAAAATACGAATAAACAATTTAAAAGCTTAACATAATTTGGAACATCGTCCTTAAAAATTAAATCATTTTTAGAAACCTAAGATATGATTATTTGCTTTAAAACTGATTACAGTTTATCCAAAATCATTAAAAATAATATATGTAGATCTCCAAAATTAAACAAATCATGAGTTTATAAATAAAAATGTGGTGATGACAACTGTGATAAAAATTGTATCGATAGAACTTTTAAATTAGAATTTCAGAACACAAACGTAGCTCTGACAACAATAAATTAGATTCAAACGATTCAAATCATTTATTAGAAAACCAACAGACTTTTGATCCAAATTTTGAAATTTTACATGTAGACACTAAATTCTCTAAATTGAATATTTTAGCTCTTGAGATAAATAAAAACAAATAACCTTCTTAACGACCAAACAGATATCAACCATTCTCCGTTATTAAACCTATATACCTAGAAGATAGTTTAGGAATGATTGTAGTCAGAGGCGGCAAAAGGCGTGGGCGGTGTGGTCCACCTATCGCATGCAAACGCAGTCTACCTTAATGTTCGTTTAAAATAAATATTAGAATAAATAATAGTGTTACATATTCTTAAAACGATAACACTTGTTTAATAAGTTGAAATTCGGTTTGTGTCGTGAAGAAAAATAACGGAACCTGTGTTTATTTGTCAAGAATAAGTTAAGAATTATTTATTATACTTACAATCATGTTTTATATTTTCCTTTACAAAACATTACGTGAGTAAAAATTACGTTTATTATTTACTTTATATCTTCTATTTTTTGCGCTAGATTCAGCCTTCTTCTTTGAAGATTTTCTTGAGAGATTGATTGATATCATAAATTTTTTAGCCTCTCATAATCTGGCATTCAGAAGCCACAGAGAATGTCTCAAAACAAACGAAAACATTAGGAATTCTGGTAACTTCATAGACTTATCTAAATATGATCCAACGTTACAGGAACACATGAATCGCATTAATAATACACAATTGGCACACGATTATCTAAGCCACGATATTCAAAATGAGTTGATCACATTGATGTCAAACACAGTTACCATCGATGTGATTGGTAGAATAAAAGAGTAAAATATCTTCTTCAATCGACTGCTCTAGAGACTGTAGTAGAGTTGAAGAAATGTCGGTTATTTTAAGATATTGTAATACATCAACTGGAACTATGCAAGAAAACTTTATCGGATTTGTTGCTGTCACTGAAACGACTGAAAAATATTTGACTAATGCAATACTGGGAGAGCTAGAAAAAAATGACGCGTCCAAGGATACGACAATGGTGCAAATATGGTAGGCATAAATAGTGGAGTTAAAACTCTAATATTAAATATAAATCCCAGGAAATTTTTCACACCTTGCGGTTGTTATAGCTGGAATCTGTTGGTGGTAGACGCTCCTAATTCTTTATTGGCAGCAAAAACATTTTTTTTGTTTCATTCCCAAGATTTTTTTGCTATTTCCAAGTTCCAGCGGATACTGTCAAATAATCTAAGATGCATTGAAGCTTACTATAAAACCTTGATCAGACACAAGGTGGGAAAGCAGAATCCAGGCGGTGAAGGCCGTATTATTGCAATTTGATGATGTTGTTGAATGTAAATTTAAAACGGCATACGGACCAATCGGACACACTCAGTGATTGATATTCCATTTTAAACTAAATGTTCAGTTTGGAATTTATTATAGTACATATTTTCTATGAGTTACTAACGCGTGTCATAAACAAATTATGGCAATCTGCACAAATCCATTCAAGTATTACTCTTGAACATTTGCATACATTTTGTGACTGGATTAAAGAATATCGTCAAATTGGATTCGAAAAATGCTTGTCAGTTTATTAAGAAAAGCCGTTATGATTTGTTAAAAGATTTAAAAAATAAATGAGTAGCCAACAAGAAAAGGATATTTGATTATGAAGGCAGCGATCAACCTATAAAGTCTGCTAAAAGCCGGTATGAAACAAATTTTTTTAAGTAGGTGGATGTCCAACCTCAAGAGTTGTATGAGGAGTTACAAAATATGATCTCAAATTTACCCAACTTTATTTAAGTCATGAAACATCTGCACCAATATATCATAGAGAACGGTTTAAAAAAAATGTATTCAAATGTTTACATTGTCATTAGAATTTTGTTAACAATGCCTGTAAGTACTGCTTCCGCTGAAAGGAGCTTTTCAAAATTGAATGTAATAAAAAATTATTTAAGAAATACTATGGGTCAAGAAAGACTTTCAGCTTTAGCAGTTTTATCTATTGAAGCAGATATAGTATCTAAGGTAAATTACGAACCAGTCATTACGGAGTTCAGTAAAACCAAAAGTAGAAAATTTCTGTTTTTATAATTTTTTCTTTATTTTTTCCATTATTATTCAATGTCCCAAAGAAGTATAAGTAAAAATTTAGGTTTGTTACTTAATGTATATAAAACTAATTAATTTTAAGTAATTTTTCATTTTATATTCCCTTCTTTTTGCACCATCAGAAGGCCTCGCGATATGTACCTTTAATTTTAAGTCTTGCGCCACCACTGGTTGTAGTGGATGCATTTCCAGGTAAACTTGTTCAATACTTTCGTTAATATTCGTAGAATTCCGTATATATGCAGTGTGTAAATTGAAAAAAAATCATTATACCTTCACTCGTTTGATAAAGCTACTGTGTTAGCGAAACGCGTCACAAGTTTAAATGGAACATTAGTTCAAATATAATGATGTTTTAAACAAATTAAATTGTTTTATTTTTCATTATTGTGGAATTATTTAGAACCAGTTAGTTTCATTTAACACAGTCGTAATTCAAAAATATCCATAATATGAATTATGTAGAATATATGAGAAAAGGTTCACATTTAAATCTGAACTATTGTGAATACTAAATCAAAGAAAAATGTAGGCATCCGGTTTTGTACTTTTCTTTTGTGCGTGGTTCTTAACGCAGCGGCGACATGAAACGTCACACTAATAAATTTATCAGTTATCATTCTTTTTGACCCACCTAAATTACTTTCATAGCAGAACAGCGGCAGTAGTGGTACAATGTTTTACGACCGTCATTAAAAGCTTGTAAAGTCATTACGGCAATAAACACTAGAAAAAATTAAACTTTATTTTCTCCGTTTCATTGGATTAGCATTTTTTTAATGAATGACCGCCATGTATTTAATCTAATATGCTATTTGAACTCCCGCTCATAGATAAGATATCAGTGACTTTTTGACCACACACCTAGCAGGCCACAACACGCGATTTGTCATCGCATTAACGGCGGTGCTGTAAGATGGCCAAAGGGTCAATTTTTTTACACTCTATTTAATTCAACTGGATCATCACAATGTAATATTTTAATTATAATTCTGTTGAATCATCGATTTTCAGTGTGCTACACGAAATTAAGAAAAATCCAAACAACAGATGCGCAGTGAACGAAACTGATTCAAATTGACAACTTTTCCACATAAATTGTAGGCTGGTACCTAAACGAATTTTTAACGTTAAAAATAAGAAAAAATTAACGGGCAAGGACGAGGTGTGAAAATTTGTGGAGGTTCCAACTTTAAGGAAATAGAATATTAAGTAAGGAGGACGGTTAGGATGGTTTACCGATTGAAGGCAATTGTTTGGAGGAAGAACGAAGCGACGACTCAAATTATTGTCTGAGATCGGTACCCCTTACAGTTCGACTTCCTCATAACATTTTTTTGCAGGATCGGGATCAATAATAATGAAATAATAAAATAATATGAATACTACGTTTTCATTCCAATTATCGATTCATCATTTTTCGAGTAGCACATGCATACTTGCTAAGGTGATTATTATGTTTAGTAAACAAATAGCTCTGCTGTCACTCTAAACACTGATATCTCATATTGTTTGCATTTTGATTGATAGTACCCGATAGTATTATTAAGCTACAATTGAGAGTAGTGAAAGTGAAATGGATTTAATAGAACAAGCATGGCAAGAATAATATTCGTTCATAATACCAGAGAAATTCAAATATCGGTATGAAAGCACATACAGAATTTTCAAGAAGTGGTGTGAAGATAAAAGTGCGGACATTACTGAGAAAAGTTTATTAACAAATTTTGTTCAAAGAAATGTATAACTAAAAGCCCCTGGCATTTTATGAGCTAAATATTCCATGATAAAATCAACAACCTTTCTGCATGATGGTATCGATATATCCAAATTTTCCACTTCAATCTTAAACGAAGAAATGCTGGTTAAAGGCTTAAGAAGACCAGCGACGATATGATAAAGTTTGTGACCGAAGCACCAGATGAGGAATTCCTAATTTATAAGGTACATTTACTTGGATTAGATTACCCTATAAATGTCTATAATGATAGGCATTATTTTTTAGTAGCAATGACAATAGGGTAATCCAGTGCCTTCAGAAGGGAAGAGTTTTATAACATTACTATAAATGACATACAAGACCAAAAAGGGTTAATCATTGTGAAATTACCCTATAGAAAAACAAATGTCCAGCGCATCTTTAGTGTACTTAACAGATCCATCTTACCGTTTAGCGAACGGTAAGTAAATCACTTAACCGTTCGCTGAGCGGTAAGTTGCTGTTAAACCAGTAAATGCTACTTACTTCATGGAAACCTCACCGATGCCTATTACGTCACCTGTTACCACTAGTAGAGAAGCTTACAATAGTTCATTTCCACGCTCCATATTCCATCAGTATAAGTATAACCTTGTCGCAGGTGGAGTGGCTTAGTAACTTCCTTCCTCCTCGAGCCGAAAGAACGAGAGAGAGGGAGTGAAGCTAACAAACAGCTCACAAACGGTCAGTGGGGCACTGGTGGGGCTACCCGTGCCGGATAAGTAGCACCAGCAAAAGCCAGTCAAGATACCAAACTAGCCCATGTTACATCCGAACACACTGGCAAGTCTTTACCTGAAAGGGGCGCAAGGCGAGTTCCCGGCGCCGTAAAACTGGGACCCTCCGGCTATGGTATGGAAACCCAGACAAAAGAGTCCAGATGGAGAAAACTAGCTGTAAAAAATCCGGAAGCCAAAGTGCTTAGCAGCCGTGCCGATGTATGCGTGGCCAAACGGACGTGGACTCGAACGGTGCCTCCGGGATGATTTGGCGACCTCTCGGAGTAAGTAGCCTTACAGACTTAAGCGGGGCTCTACGTTTGCAGACCGAAACTTCCCTAGCTACTCGTGGGACTTTATGGAAAAAAAAAATAATTCAAATGTAGACAAACAGGGAGGTTCTCAGCCCTTAGAGTAATCGACAACTGAAACTACAGACCAAAGGTGGACAACGCCAAAAAAACCCGTATCTGAAGATACAGATATAGGAAAGCCAGCGAATAAACCACTAGCTCATAGCAGACTGAATATACTTGACCATTTGGCCAGATGCAATTCGCTAGAATACTCAACCAAAAAGAGAAAGGTTCATGATACCTCGTTAGAAATAAGTATGACAGAGGATCCTTATTAACATAAGGAAAGCCCAGAAGTTTTTACGATTATCGAAGCGATAGAGGCAACAAATAAAACATAACAGACCTGGAAAAGGTGATCACGGAGCACCAAAACACAAAAACCACAATTGAAGACATTGCAGTTAAAATGAGGAAAACTGATGAGATTTTCAACCGTATGTCTATAAAAAAGTGGCTGCAAGACCATAAAATGGAGCCAGTTGAAAAAGCTACTTATGATGCAGACGTGCAAACATATGCCACTATGAAATCCACTAAAATCAATGCCTCGTCGTAAACGACTCTCTGGTATCCAAAAAATCTGAATATCACCTCATCAACTGGAATTGAGGACCTAGAAAGCCTACAAACGATACAAAAACAAGAATGGGACAGCAGCGTATTTACCAACAGCTCTATTGTTATTAGAAACCCACTAAACACAAGTGACGAGACGGTAAAAGTTGTATTCGCTGAACCAGGTGACCCAAATTTTGACACTGGTATACAAAAGAAGTATAAGGAGAAATTGTCAGATATATTCCAATTAAAATCCAATTTTGAGGTTATCGAAGAGATCACAAGAGTGAAGACAAAAACCCCTTATCTGCATACACGGAAAAAGATAATAAAAATTAAACACAATGCAAGTGGTGAACAAATTTTGGAAGGACTAAAACGACTGCAGGAAGAAGGAAGAGCAGAAGACATGCACGTAGCATTACATCATATATCAAATATCACAGTAGAAAATATCCAAAAAATGACAGAGGCAATTTTCCACGGCTCACAAACAAAAGTAACGATATTCACCACTGACAAATATAAAGCAGCAATGGGGAGCGAGACAAAACTGAAAGATAAGAAAGACCCACATACGGCGTAATAATAAAAGAAGGTGGAAAGAGTTACAAGGAAGTATTGGGCCAAGTTAAAGAGATTATTAGAACTACCTCAACTATCAACGCCATCAGAACTGTTAGGAGTACCAAGGATAATCATCTTCTCATCATAACAATGGACAAGGATGAAAAAGCGATAGACAAAGTAAAAGAAGCTATTAGAAATATTGGATCAAAAGGGGGTTCGTTTTTCCTCTTGATAGCACTTTCAGTAGGTTTAACTAATAAACCTGGCTAGTGGGCTAGCTCAATAAAAGTTAAATAGCTCTATTTAGGGAGCTCCATGGGTAATTGGATTTAAATTGTAGGTATTAAAACTATAGTACTTGTAGATAATACGAATAAGCTAACTTAACAAACTAAATTTATTTAAATCTAAAACAAATGTAAAAAAATGGACAATTTCTACCTTAACTAATTACTTCGAAGGATCATCTATATGATACATATATAGAAGTTGTATTACTACGTTTACATTAAGTTATTTTATTAAGCAATTACTGTCTTTAAAAAAATAAAACGTGAGACATTTGTGTGTAAGACTTATTTATAAGTCTTTTATTTTAATTTTGAATGTTTATAGTCTAAATTTGAAGTTAACTCGTAATGACATAAAAATTGAAAATAACTCACCTGTTTTATGCCATTCAGCTCGGATGCACTTTACCAAGCTCCTAATTTGGCCTATTTGCACCATCAAAGATCCAATTTCCAATTGTCAAAAAATTCCAATAACAAGCAGTTATACAAAATGGACGCCGTCATGCAATTCAGAACCTTACTCGCCTCTTTTTAAAAACATGCTATTTTCACCAATTTTCACTCTTTGCAGGTATCACTTTGTAACGACATAAATATGCGTTACTATAAAACTCGATTCAGAAAAACAAGTATCGCCGCGATGACGATATACCTCACCAGAAGAACAGAGCCCCACGCCAGGATGCGCACGAAGAATCGACGGTAGAAGGGAAAGAGACTTCCACCACTACTATTACGATGGATATAAAAATGCAAACCAACGGACGATAGGACGACTTGGTTTACGGACTCCAGCTCCTCCAAGTTCAGCTGCCTCCAGTGCGAAGCGTAGGTCGAGGGTATTGACTTCAACCTTAAATGCTTTATACTATCTTCCGCCGAGTGTTGCACTAAGTCGGAGTATTGATACTACTTTATACATCATTCATTAGAACGGCCGTTGGTTTCTGGTATTGACTGAAACGAGAACGATTGTTCAAACTGTTAGAATAATTTCGGTGTGGTACTGACACACTGAAAACTCTACAGTATCTCCATAGGGAAGCACCGTTAAGCCGGGTACTGACTGGCTATAAACGATCGCTTTAACTGTTAGTATAATTTCGGTGTTGTATTGACACGCCGTAATAGCTATAGTCCCTGCACGCAGAAGTATTCGTTAAGCTAGGTACTGACTAGCTACAAACGATACTCTCAAATCTTGAGACTAAAACCGAATGAGTATTGATCCGCCGGTTGCTCATATCCCTGGCTGATTGAACATTCCACAGGACATAGAGAGTCCCGTACACCGTCGAGTATATCGCCGAAATCGAAATATACACCGTTCTAGTTTCACCTACATATTATTCGGACCAGCAGTACCTATCAATCGACGAAAGGATACGGACCGTCGAAGCGTGACCTTCAAAATATTTACGTACCGGAGAATTATATAGAATATTGAATTTTAGTTTATTTTTGTCGTTGAAAATATAATTTTTTTTAGAAATAAATCAGTTAATTTATTTGAACTCTGTCTCCTTTGGGCTTACCTGGGCAATACGCATTACAACTTGATTCACTTGGAAAACCTCAACTGCCTCAAACCACGTAGAATCGTTTTTACCGCATTTTTTATTTACTATTTAAAGCTAAACCTGTGTGGCTGTGCACTTTTCTAAAACTTAAAAGATCTAGGCTGTTGCAAACAGCCTTAAAAAATTATACTGTTGATGTAAACATATCCTTGGGTCGAGTATAAATTTCGTTCTTGTTGAACTAACACTTGAATTGTACTATGAATATGTCGCTATGGACTAATATAACACCATGTGGCCCACTGCCTGGTATTAAAAAAAGAGCTGTGCCTTGCTTGATTTCTATACCTCACTAGAAAAAACGATGTGTCGCTACGAGAGAGTCTCAGATCAAGAAGAATGCGGAAGTGACGGAAAACTGACAGCTGCCATTTTCCCTGTTTGACCAATCAAATAATAAAATGTATTGATTTGACATATCAGCCAACTAGGATTAACTGTATGTTGTACGGTTGGTTGCATATGTTTGACGTTAATGCATTGTAAGAAAAGACAGTGCCGTACTTAATTTTATTTGGTATAAAATACGTTATATTTTTATCTTTGTTTTGGTCGTTTCCCAAACAAATATCTCAGAGGGGATGAAGGTCAGAGAACTAGGCAGAAAAAACGGATATGAAACATTGCACATAAAAGGTATGGACGCCGAAGCAACTAGAGAGAATCTACTGGAAGAATTAACCAAGATCCTTGGAACATGGGATGAAGAATACAATAGGTTAAGCGAGCTATGCCCTCAATCAAACTAAACTCAAGCAGCGACACTTTCAGTTAAAAAAGAAGAAGCGGCAAAACTTCTACGAGCGGAGCATATACGAGTTTGACTCGTCAAATGTAGGATTGAAAAGATACTAAGGATAAGCAGATGCACAAAATGTTGGGAGTATGACCATAAGGAAAATTACTGTAACGGGCCTAGCCGCGTAGCTCTATGCTATAAATGCGGGAAAGAAAATCATGTAATTGATCAGTGTAAAAATGCAGAAACTTGCCCAGTATGTGATAAAACCGGCCACAATGCAGGAACAATGAAATGTCCAACCTTCAAAAAGGCACTTAATAGGGCTAGAGCAACAGAAAGAAGAGAAATAAAGTTACGCCGAAACGATACGGCCAAGCAAAATATGGAAGAGCACGATTTAAGGGAAAACCTAGATGTGGACTATCCCTATGAAGAATCTCATAGGCTGACACAAGACGCAGAACATACTCTACATGCCATTGACAACACAAACTAAAAATGTCTCTCAATTCAATTCGAATTCTACAGGGCAATAGACAGAGGAAAGAGAGACATGGACTTGATGTACAAAATAGATGATGAGAGGCAAGCTGATGTTATACTAATAGCCGAACCTAACAAGAAAAAAGCTCTTACCGAACACTGGATCGTTGATGACAACAAAGACGCGGCAATAAAACTTAGAAGTAATATTAAAGCCAATAACAAAGGTAAAGGTGCAGGTTTTGTGTGGGTGGAAACATGTAATACGGTAATGTACAGCTGTTATATATCCCCAAATGTAGAAACAATAAAATTAGTAGACTTCCTAGCAGCCTTAGCTTAAGAAAAACGCCTTCAATTCGACACCGTGGCAAGGAATTCTCGATGAACTGACCAGCAAAGGGATAAAACCATATATCTATAATATAATAGCTAGCTATCTACACGAAAGGTCATTATTCGTAGGAACAAACGGCAAGATAAATGTCACATGCGGGGTACCACAAGGCTCAGTAATAGGTCCTACACTGTGGAATGTGTACTGTGAAGGAGTACTGAAAATACCCGTTTCTTGTGGTGTACAGCTTATAGGATATGCAGATGACATTGGAATAGTCGTAACGACACCAAATTCTTTGATAGTAACAGCCAATCGGACTCTAAGACAGATAAATGAATGGATGTGCGAGAAAAAACTGAAGCTGGCACCACACAAAACCGAAGCGGTACTTCTGGTAGCGGGCAGAAAAATAAAAAGTATCACAATAGAATTGGATGAAACAATGATTAACAGCCGGGAAAGTCTGAAATACTTAGGTATTCATCTGTATAGAAACATGAGGATGGCAAATCATATACACGAAGTGGCAAAGAAAGCAGAAAAGGCCTTGGGAAATATCAGTAGGCTGATTGCAAATATAGGAGGGCCCAGAGAGAGGAACAGACGTATTCTATGCTCGGTGCTGCAATCTATTATCTTGTATGGATCTTCTATCTGGAAAAGAGATCTCAACAAAAAGATATATTTAAATAAGATAATCAGCAGTCTCCGTAGGCTAGTGGAATGGTGCTCTGTCTGCTAACCTAGAGGCCCCGGGAACAAACACGGGCCTAGTTAACATCATAATTAAAAATTCGGAGAGCCACCTGTCGGAAGGCAATGGCAAACCACCGACAGTATTCTGCCTAGTACAGCCTCTCAACATAGACGTTCGGATCCGTCGTTAAACTGTAGATCCCTTCTATCTGTGGTATTTGGAGAGCACAACACAGGTAGAAGTGAGAGGTCGCCTACGTCCGATCACGGATATGGCACTGTAAGAAGAAGAAGAATCAGCATACAGAGAAAAACCGCCATCAGAATAATTGGAGCATACAGAACTGCTTTCACAAGATCAGTTGTAACTCTTGCAGAAATACCACCAATCAACATCCTAGTGATGAAATTGGAAGATGAGCAGGATTTAGTTACTACCTGACACAAATGCTGACCAGCCATGGATGTTTCCAAGGATACCGAAAGCGAGTCCACCATACCGAACTATCAACGTGCATATACCGCGGTGAAGAAGAAGATACAGCAGAACACACTATATTTATCTGTAGTAGAGGGCAGATCGGAAGACTAAATATGGAAAACAAAGCAGGAAATATAACGCCAGAGAATGTCATAAGCAAAATGCTAGAAGATCCAAAAAAGTGGGAAGCAGTACAAACATTTACAACTACCATACTAAAACAGAAAGGAAACTACGTAAGACAAAGAGGAGGTAGAAAGTAATAATTCAGAATGTATAGATGAAACAACAACATGACAGTCAATAGCAAAAATCATAGCCGTCGGAGTTGAAGTAATGCTAAACGGCGGTTCCGAATCCGACTAACACCGCACAAAAGAAAATATGGGGGGAGGGGACTTTTGAGAAGTGCTGTATGTCTTTATAAACCAACAATTTTCGAAAGAATACAAAAATATCAATAGCATAACATCTATCGTAATAATGTATTAATATTGTGAAATAACTATCGTAATAATGGGTAAAAGGCGCAATATGAGAAGAGCTGCTCTTCTTCAAGACAGATGGTCGTGAATTTTCTGAATGTGTTTCAGCTAGATTTATTTTAACAGTGATCATTTTGTTTGAAGTTTGCAACGAAACGTAGAGCTTTAGTAATGTGTCTTTTGCAACATCAAAACAATATATAGATTCCGAAGAAGAAAGAGTTGAAAGGATGTTTCTGACCGTGTAAATTTATCGAATTTTTCGATCGTTACGCTCCATTCCCTGCTACTGAATTCACCGTACACTTCAGATCTTGTATTTTTTCTTAGTCCATTTTCTGTAAGGATTTGAATATTAAACCTGATCTAACATAGAAAATGGTGATTAGATGTACTGCGAAAGAACTTCGCCATCAATAGAGTTTGTGAAAAGAATACCATCATTGCGATTTTTAAGGAACCAACGAAGTAGCGCGTGTTCTACTCCTCATATCACCTATATTATCAACATTTTCATACTCTGTAACAGCACTTGTATTGTTAACCTGCAGTAGTATATTGCGTTCAATAGTGGTAATAATAGAAAATGATTGTTCGACGATAAGTAATAACGATGATGTGAAGAAGGATTCGAGAACGAAGATTTAAAAAAAAGGTGGGTTGAAAGTTGTTATGAAGTCTGAGATCCTTTGTTGATAATAACATACCCCATAATATTTGCGAAAAAACGAGAAAACGAACTACAATTAAGGAAGAGTGAACATTCTAGGACTGAAAAGGAACTATCTGAACAAGACCTTTAATTCGACAACTATTGAAGCTGTAGCTATGAGTTTCTACAAAAATTGACTTTACCTAGGATTACTACTAATGCATGCTTCATACACGACAGTAATCATCGAGAGAGTTGTCGATGTTTGCTTAAATTTTACGTTTTTCAAGTTTTTTGGACGTTTTTTAAGTTTTTTGGACACTATCAAAGTTCTTCTCACGATACGAGTCGACTCTTAGATGTACTGCTAACTTGATATGAGTATTATCAAACCAAATCAATACATTAAGAACTGAAGAAATGTTTTTAGGAGAGCTTGTGTTAAGCCGAATCCATCCGAGGTAGAGAACTGTGGCCAGGATCTCGACATTTCCCACAATAGGATCAAAAATCTGTTGTCCATTTATCCGTACTAGACCAATATTAATTCCCATTCCCCCCATTCCTAGAATAAGTACCAACGGCAAGAACTTGGTGAGTATGAAACCCATTCACAAGTCAAATATTTAATCCGCAACACTAAAGAGAATTTAGACTTAAAAAAAAGGAATAGAATCCACTTATGGATCTGGAAAGATTTTACGATGAGTGATTTCTCATTAAAGCTCACAATTTTGGAAGGAACCAGAAGCAGGAAGTTTCCACGAAAGATTGAGATCTGGACTATTTGAAGTTGAGGACGACTATTACATCGACGATCCTTCAATTGATGCTGCAAATCCTACAGGAAACCACTGAACCCACACACATTCCAATTCTGAATAGAGTTTTTCTATTTTTCGAGTGATATTATTCATAAAAGAATAACTGCATTTGTAAATTTTGGGAATAATTTTGCAAACACATCAGTATACACTTTTCAGTGAGAAAATGTTCCTTAAATGGATATCTAATGTACATTGAACGCAAAACACCTACTCGACACCAAACATTCATTAACAGAACACAGAACAAGAGGTACTAAATATATATGATCAGGAATTAGAACTAGATTTCCTTGAACAATTAAAGATTAGTAGATACTTAAGAGCCATGTTGCTGATTACATAAAATAGTTTGAAAATGCGAATATAGTTTATCATATAATATATATTCAAAAATTTTAGCGCTACAGTTTGCTTTGGCAATCGGCCTGTAATTACTGAACTCGTCCCTAGTGCCTTTTTTATGTATCGGAGTAACCTTTGTGATCCTAAACGCCGGAATGCCATCGGCTCCGGCTGAGAACTTTGATTTAAGCTTTTTAAAGGCATTGTGAATAACCTGAACAGTGATCCTAGTAAATTGTAAACAATTAAAGTTTTAACTATAATTATCTGCAGGATTAGAAAAAACTCAAATGGTAGGCAGACGAGTTCTGTCCATACACCGACTGAAAATAGTTCGCAAATTCGGCTGATATTATTGATTTATTCGTAATATTAATGCGATCATTATCAGGATTCTTGAAACAGTAATCTGCTTTGTTATATTTTTTATTATCTTTCACAAAATTCCAAAAAAATTGGGATTATCATTAATGCCGTCTTCAATGTTACGGATGTATATGTTATATGCTTTTTTAATTTCCTTTTTTAACAGAGTTTTTAGTCTTTTGAATTCATTTAAGTGATATTCAGATTTTTTCTGCATTGTTCTGTGATATTCCTTCTCCTGCAATAAACGGATTATATCCGGAGTAAACCGTGGAGGGAATTTGGTATTTTTATTCTTACTAGATTTAAATTTGGGTACACAAGCATCAAAAATATTATAAAGTTTATGATAAAATAAATCTACTGCAGTATCTACATCATCTATACAATCTAGGAACTCCCAATTGCAATCCCTTACTAACTCGGAGAGTAAATCAAAATTACCTTGTAATACCAAAATATTCTGAAATTTGTGTATGTTTTATTTGCGATATTTTGTAGGGTATGAAGACACGAAGATGTTTGTGAAATATTTTATGACAAGTATGAAGACAGAGCTCCTATAGGTGAAATTATTCAAAAAATTTGAAGAAAGTGAACATGTACGAGGACTACCAAAAAGCGGCCACCCTGCTATTCCACAACTAACAAGAAATGACATTATTTATCGATGGTTAAAGGCCCTTATACGGATACTAGAGTTGTTGCAACTTAAAATCACATCAGCAAACAATTGTTCGTAAATATTAAAAAAAGTAAAAATGGCATCCCTATAAAGTATAATTGGTACAGGGACTGAACGAAGACGATCCAGATCGCAGGATGGAGTTCTGTGATGCAATGTTGAACGGGTTTAACACTGATCCTATTTTTAAACAAATCCTCAAATCATTTCTAACGAGATAACACAAAATATAATATGAACCCTCAATCGGAGAGTTTGTAGCCTATTCAACATCAAACCTCCTGTGTCCGTTAAAGATGTTGGTTTGTCCGGTAAACAATCAGTGCTTCAAATAACAATAAAGGACGGCAGAGAAGTATTTTCAAGCACCCAAGTCTCTTACAAGTTAACCCACAACTCCTTAGAGTCACTGCCACTACACTTGGAAGGTTAATTAGGTAAATTTAAAATTAAACCAGAAAATTGAACCAATAAAAATTTCAGTTATTTAGATCTTGAAAGTCTATTTTCAACCAAAAAAGAACATGATATCTATCTACAATTATTACAAGTCAAAAGCTGAACCTTAGCTGAAGGCTAAAGTTACAGGAACATAAATTAGGCTGAAGGACAAAAGTCTATACAGAAATTGAAATAGGAATGTTCATAATATGGTTATGAAATCTATATATTATAGCATAATAAATTGAAAAATTAATTATGGCCTAGCAAAAATTGTTGTGAAATGCATTTGGTGTAGCAAAATTTGTAATCACAAAACATAATGATGAAATAGCAACAAAAAGTTATGAAACAGTAATTAGTTACGCGTAGTTGTATTCCCACCTAGTTATGGTTCCAGCAAATCTCATCCTCCTGGTAAAGGTCCAGTAGAGAAGGGTGAAGAAAACCCATACGCAGAAAAACCCAAGCCAGAATAAAAAAAACACAAAACCACCAAAAACTCAAAACATAAAAACCCTAGATGAAACGGTATGAATTAGCCCACTACATAATAATAAGCTATACTTCAATCCTAACTGACTTTTCAACGTCCCCCGTCAATCTGCATTACAATAATTTAGATACAATTAACTAAAATTCACCGATATTCACATGCTGTGACTCTTAGCAGTATAAGAGCCAAAGCAAGTACTTCACTTCAAGTACAACAATAAAAACAATTATATTATCCAACCTCAGTGAAAACTATTAATTATATAAATATATACTATACCAGGAGTTGGAAATAATAGTAAGTGAGGTCAGCACTAGTTAGGAAACAGTACAATAAGAGCGGCTCAAAATAATATGTTATTGCACATTATTTATTTAAAAATGAATTGCTTCCGCCACTGGAATTGCTTCTCTCTTCTCGCGCCTCTCTTGACATATCTATATGCTAAAAATTAGTCACTAATTATTATTCCCGACCTATGGTATAGGAAACATATTTCCTTTCAAACCCAAAGATAACTCACATGATAAGGTATCAGGCTCCTTACCTCCAATTTACCCAATAAAAATAGTGATTTATTATACTAAATAACTATAAAATTTTAATGATCACCTGACTAATAAATGACTTATCAAAATATAATGTATATTTATCCACCCGAATCAGCATTTCCAGGTTTTTCCCTTGGGTTGTTGGCATGTCCGTTGAGGTATCTAAGGCCTGAAAATTTCAAATATCACCCTAAGTTAAGTTTCAAATCCGCCAATATAGGATAAGTTTATTATTGGCCATCCAACAAATGAAACAGGATAAATATTACCCTGAAAAAACCTTCAACCAATATTTTATAAAATTTTCCACCCGGGGTAACAATTTTCACTCCACGTGGTTGGCATTAACCCTAACAAAATTGCTACCTTCCGAGTTTTCTTAAAACTTGTTGACTCGTCGACGTTCTTTAAGGAAACTGACCCTTGTTCAATCTTCCACGTTCTGGCTAACTCTCGCCGGAATTCATGCGTACCAACAATTGACAACTGAAGTACCTAATGACCTCGCCATTTCTCGCGTTAGAACAATTTTTAACGCTACACCTTTTCTCTGATGAGGCACAGTGAATAAACAAAACTGCAGGTACTTATCAAATGAAAAACTTCATTGGATGGTGGAGGCAAATAAGCAGTATTCACAAAATATCAATGTGTGGATAGGAATTATTAATAATATCATTACCATGACAGGTGAAGAATACTGGGCGTTTTAAGAATTGATAGAAGAAAGAGAGGAAGACCCAGACTGAGTTGGAGAGAAGGAATAGATAGAGACATCAGACAAAGAGGAGTAGATGAGAATCTCTGGACCGATCAAGAACAATTGAGACTGGAAATCAGAAGACGGCGGAAAACGTTATAAACTGATTTATAGATTACTTTCTGATTATACGATAATAATAATTACAATATAAAAATGTTACTTCTAATTTCTCTACAGTAATGGTCAATATGGGATATTAACAGGTTTATATGCTGCATCGACAATAAAAACTGTAACATAAAATTGTAAAATATACGGGTTGTTCCATTTAAAAATACACTCCTTGTTCTTATATCCCAAAACTGTCTATTTGGCAATTTATATTCGCTGGTCCATCTAATAGACATAAGGACAATTCTGTCAATTTACCTTATGGGGTGACAAAGATATCTTCACGTTTTCATATTTGCAGTGCAAAAATATAACGATTTAAGATTATAGAGAATCCAAGAATGCCGATTCAGGAAAAAAATACTGATTAAGCTCTTGATGCAATTGTTGATGCAAATTTGAAAATGGAAGATGCAAATTTCAATCATTTTTAGGAAATGAAAACAATACTTTCGACGTTTCTTCCTATTGAAATAATATTCATTTGATAACATACGAATGATACATTTCGGTATGTTAGAATGAGAATTTTGTTTGACTAAAACTCCAACCAGTTAAAGCCCTATTTAAGAGTGAACAACTATCCCAAATACGTATTTTAAACTTACTCCTCAAACGTGTAGTCTTTGAAGTATTATTGTGAAAAACATTCTTCAATCTCTTTGTGACGCTACTGATACCTACCCTGCTTATTTGTCAAATTCTTATGATAATTCCACATTCAGGTATTCGGGAACTTCATGTGTACCTAATGTATTTGAATAATGGTAATTTTATTAGGGACTATTGTTTCAAAGTACGATTAAATTGAATAATAAAAATGCCTATAATGCCACGTGATATCCTTCGCATGAAATATTCATAGTTAAAACATTGTTGATGTTTGAGTATGTTTTTGTTTCTTCTACTTTCTGTGATAAATAAAAAGTCGTTACTAAAAAATGGATAATATTTGCATGTATTTGTCAAAAAATATAAATACGCCTTCATTTTCGTGAAAATTTGCTGAAAGAAACAAAATAAGTATTTGTTTCGGAATGTTAATTTGTTCACAACTACATAAAATATGTTCACATTGTTTTGGTATAATGAAAAGGTATGAATATTAAGAAATATGGTTAGTCTGCATACATAGATTATGTTTTTTCTAAAGTTCATGAATAGCATCAATATCTAAAGCATTGGATAGCTTGAAAATGAGAAATATTCAGTCTTTTGCAAAATTGTTTTTTCGTGTCACTCTGTAATGAGACGAAAATTAAGTGTTGATAAATGAAGGATTGACTTTCTCGGATTTTTACATTAATATCCTGCTGCAGGCTTGTATCACCTGTTTCAGATTGTAGGGGCAATGCTACCACAGTCCACTTTTCTTCCGACATGATAATCATAGAGTTGACATGTTATTAGTGTTTCATCACATTTCTTGTGTAGTGTAGTTTTCTACTGTACACCTCCATTTTAGTCAAAATTTCAATAATTTTGACGTATCAGTCTGACCGTTCTTCGAAGAAAGAAACAACTACTTTCCACTTACCACGCAGAATATTGAATTACATCCCCTTCGAAGAACGTGACGTCTATCGACCCTTTTGTCGAAGCAGAAATCTGTGCTGATTCGCAACCGTAAGGATAAGGGCATAGTACACTGACCAGTTTCGACCTTCTTGGGTCTCTTCCACAGTGCCGTGATGCCTTCTAGTTCAGAGTCTCTAATCTCCACTGAAGATTGCGCCTTCCGACAACCTCTATTTGGCTAGTATGGTTACATACTTGTGAAAAGTAGTCCGCTGACGCCATCTTCACTTTCAATTGCGAATCACCACAAATGTCTATATCGACAAAAGGGTTGATCGACGACACGTTTAAGCAGTGGAAGGAGGTAATGAGTCACTCATGCCAAATCAAAATACCACGTCTCATTCAGCTTCTTTCACTCACCAGACGAGAAGTGTTCACATTTTGTGACGCAAGCTAAGATGTTTACGCGTGTGCTCTATTCTAAGGACAACCACATCGACGTCCAATTGTTGACTGATAAGTCCCAGCTAGCTCCCATTAAACGTGTAAGCATTCCGAGATTGGAACTAATGGCATTCGTAGTTGGTATAAGACAAGCAAATCTAATGCATGAAGCTTTGTCAACTGATGACATTCAATTCCATTTCTGAAGTAACTTCAGTACCACACTGTCCTAGATTCGACATACTCGAGATTGGGAAGTTTTCGTAGGGAATCGGGTGAAGGAAACCCGTGCATCGACAAGTTGTGACCAGTGACACCATCTTCCTGGAATACATAATCCAGTGTATCTTCCTTCCCGTGGCTGCAGTCCAAGCCAGGCTTTTAGAGTCGCGATGGTGAGAGGGGCCAGCTTGGCTATATCTTTCAAACGAAAATTGGCCAGTGTTCGCTGAAGATTACCAAGACGGAGAAATGAATAAGGAGCGCAGAGCTACATCCTCAGAAGCAGCAGCTGTAATAAGGGCCACGCCACCTGTACTCTCTTGCCACCGCAAAAATGTCGCAGTTTGGCTTCGATTCATCAAGTCATGCAGAGGAGAAAGGAGCACATCACCCGTGTTGAGGTTCCCTGAATTGAAAGTAGCAGAGAAAATTCTTATCCGAGAAATTGAAACCGATTCATGTTAAGAAAACGGTTCCAGTATGCAGGGGTTAGCAGTCTACAAGGATGATTGATGACTTGCTCCGTGTCAAAACTAAACTTACGGAACTAAAAGACATGGAAGGCTTCATTTTTCTTTTCTTGTTACCGAGCCGACACCCACTAGTGCAAAAATTGATTCAAAATGCTCAGAAGTACTACTCCAATGGTGGAATCCAGTTCCTAATGAGCAAGCAAGGCGAAGCATTGACAATGTAGTACATCAATGGATAAAGTGCAAGGGACATGCAGCAGTCCCATGAACAGTTAACCCGGTGGTACTTCCTGAAAATCGAGTGAATATCAACGAACCATTTTCCACCACGAAAGAATGGATCGTTCTCTTCACATGCGCAGTATTTCGTGGAATGCACTTAGATGTCGTGGAAAGTAGAGAGGTGTTCATTGGTGTAACTGAACGTTTCATAAGTATTTGTGGTCGTTGATGTACCATATACAGCGATAATGGTTCCAACTCCGTGGAAGCTGATTACTTATTCAAAACAATAAACAAATTCACTGGTTATTTAACCAGCCAACTGCACCGTGGTGGGTTGGATGGAGGGAGAGATTGGTCCGGTGTGTTAAGGATATCCTCAAATGAATGCTGGGCAAAGTTATCATGTGACGAGTTAGGCACTTCTTTGACAGGAGTAGCAGTTGTGATCAACGACCGCCCATTGACCGCTGTGACTGAAGATACCCAACACTTTCATGAGAGAAAATACGGCAAGATTTCTGAAGGAGACCAATAATGCTGACTTCCTATCACAGTCTTATAGGGACATGAAACGGCTCCAACATCAAATCCAGTCGCGATTACGGAAGGAGTACCTGTCGCAGCTTGTCATGAAGACAAACGAGAAAAAAATGCTGTCGTTAGAAGTCGGGGAGGAACTGTTTCCAGGAAAAGGTAGAAAGGCGAAGTTAGCGAAGGTCAAAACCCAAAGAGGAACTTTTCCTCGACCTCTTCAGCCTTTTACCTACTGAAAGTAACGAAGAAAATTGAAATCCCAGACGTTGGAGAAAGTAGTCATGAGCTAGATATTAGCCCTCCTGTAAAAACTAGATTATTTGGAAACCTCATTCGCCAAACTACCTGACTCTTAGTAGGTCAAATGTCCCCAAAACGTCTAACCGGAACTCTCAAGGATTCACCTTGTATATATACAGCTCATTTTTATATGTATATTCCAAGACCAATTTTCAGTTGGGCAACATAATATCATTCAATATAAATGTCAAAATGATGCTCCCATATTTGTAGGGTGCAAAAACAGAGAGAAAGCACTCAAGTTACATTATTATAAATATTAATTATTCCAATACCTGTCACTCTACCTGCCGAAGATTCGCAGCTACCTACTAGCTTTTGGAAGTCATATAAAATATGCAAATCGCTGAATTAAGCATAAGCTGTCAGATGAGACAAAGGTTCTCCATTATATTTTTGAATTATGCACGAGGTCATATACAGTTGGCCTAATAAAATGTACTTTCGGGAAATTAAAAGAGAAATAATATATAACTGGAATATAAATTCATCAAATTGGACTGAATACAATGAGTTTATTTTTCTCTATTGAACCATTACTGTTAATGCAATAAACATTGGAGAGAAATGGAACGATTATCAGAAATTGAGAATAACATTATATATAATTTTTTTCAGTTTTTGAAACTTTCAACCTTCACTCTAACTGAAGAGAAACTTTACTTCATGGGGATTTGTGGATAATATGTTAAAATTTTAGACATAAATACCGCAATAATCATCATGTCAACCGTCAATAAAAATATAAATCTAAGGTTTACACAGAGGGGATCATTCAACAACCTGCTTAGAAATGCTCCTAATATAGGTTCACAATATTAACAAATTCAAAAACCAGAACAGTCAGCAGTAAAATATAATTACAATAAGTCGTTGGTCATCAAACACAAGATTTTGTAACAAAATTATGTTTTTGAAAATAATAGTAGCCTTGGAAATAATAGTAGTGGAGAATATAAAATTTTATGCACTTAGCAACCAGTCAGTAGGAATAGAAAACGATATTTCATAAATGCTCCTGCATTTTTCTTTATAACTAGATGCAACTTCATGTGCAAGCGGGAATAAAACGAAACAATTGTCAATTTTTTAGAATTTTCAATAACTTGTATTATATTGTGGAATTAACTAGAGACCTTGAGTTTCATTTAAAAACACCAATATAATTTGTTTAAAACTACATTTATTTGAACTAATGTTCAATTTAAACTGGTTGACGCGTTTCACTAACACAGTAGCTTTCTCAAAACGAATGAAGGTATAATATAAAAAAAGGAAGCAATTTTGAGACCCTTCAAATAGACCCAATTAATAAATTTCAGAAAGGAATAAAATTAGCAGTAGATAACGCTAAATCAATAATTAACGATAAAGAAAAATATTAATTATTTTTACCCCATCCGCAACACCCTGAACTTTAAAAAGTTGTTTCTTATTTCACAGCACCTTCATTCAAAATTTCAAAGATTCTCATAGATGTCATTTCTAAATATTGTTCATTCAAACCTCGATTTTCATTTAGAAACTCAACGAAATTAATTAATGATATTCAAGATATAATGCTACCCCATAATTCTAAATTCATATCGTTCGATGTAACAAATCTATTCCCTAGTATACCTCCTAAAGAAATTATAACTCTTGTTGATAACTTGCTTACATACAATAATGTCAATCATATAATTCACTCTGATATCATTACTTTATTGAAAGTGTGTTTGAATCAAGATTATTTTCATTTCAATTGAGAAGTTTATAACAGTAAAGATGGTTTGATTATGGGCAACCCCCTCAGCCCCCTACTAGCAGACATTTTCATGGATAAATAAAATAAAAATATGTACTGGCACCGATAGGTGGAGGACATATTAGCTAGCCTCATCGGTACAAATAGACAATTAGAGAGCTTCATTACTTACATAAACTCAATTCACAATAATATCAAATTCACAGTAGAGCTTGAACAAAATAAGTCTATAAACTTTTTAGAACTTACAATTTCAAATATAAATAATAAACCTGATTTTTCTATATTTCATAAACCATCACATACAGATATTACAATTCGTAATAGTTCGGTCCACCCATTCAGTCATAAACTAGCAGCTTTCAATAGTATGATACACAGACTCTTAACAGTCTCAATAAATATTGATAATTATAACAAAGAATCAAATATCATAAAACAAATAGCAGTTAATAATAACTACGATCCAAATTTAATTGACAATATCATAAATAAAAAGATAAAAAAACAGATTTTGGAACAAGTATTCTCTTCTGATAAAAATAATAATAAACAATTTGAAAGCTTAACATACTTTGGAACACCATCCTTAAAAATTAAATCCTTTTTAGAAACTTTGGACATGAATATTTCCTTTAAAACTGATTACAATTTATCCAAACTCATTAAAAATAATAATCTTCAAAATTAAACCAATCAGGAGTTTATACATTTAAATGTGGTAATGACAACTGTGATAAAATTTATATCGGTACAACTTTTAGAAATTTCAAAACTAGAATTACGGTACAACAAAAAATTAGATTCTAGCTATTCAATTCATTTATTAGAAAACCAACACATTTTCGACCCAAATTTTGAAACTCTACATGAAGTCGGTAAATCCTTCAGTTTAAATTTGTTAGAAGCCCTTGGGATTAACAAAAATAAATATTCAGGTAACCTTCTTAACGACCAAATAGATATCAATCACTCTCCTTTATTAAACCTTTTTACCTAGAAGATAGCTTAGGAATGTTTGTAGTGAATGAATTTCCAGGTAATTTCTTTCAATACCTTTGTTCACATTAGTAAATAGAATTCTGTTTTCATGCATTGTATATATTAAATAAAGACAGCTAACTTGGTTCGGGCACGTAAAACGGATGAACTCTGACAGATGGCCTAGGAAGGTTCTGGAATGGATACCACCGGAAAAAAGAAGGAGGGGTCGGCCAAGAAGGAGCTGGCGAGATGATATTGATCAAGCGATGACCACGAGGAACTTGGGGACGGAGAAACGGCAACAGCTGTAAAAAACTCCGTTATATATATATATATATATATATATATATATATATATATTATATATATATATATATATATATATATATATATATATAATGGATATTTTTGTGGGGATGTGGCAAATATCTTTTTTCAAATTAAATATATATATATATATATATATATATATAAAAGCTATTGAATTTCCTAAGTTGATTGTGTTAGATGTTTTTTGGTCCTATGTTTAGTTTTCCCGATAATTATTTACCGTCATATATTGACGACTGCAGTTATAGTTTGATTTACAGTTGGTGAATTACATATACCTAAATTTTTCGTTTGATCTGGTTTTCTACCTCTCACTTCAATAATTTTCTCTCTTTAACTTAGAATCACAGCTCGAGTAGAAGTTTAAATGTTCCTACGTGGTTTACTAGCTCCTGAACTAGGAGTAATTGTTTCACGACTAGAAATAAGCTTTTATTTGATTGCTAGAGCTTGTTCTAGGCTACAATTGTCCAATAAAAAATTATTTTGTTCGTTCTCTCTTCTCAATAAGTTGATTGTAATAGTCGGTTAATTATCAAGTATACAATTTAAAACGAACCGGTCTTAATCAAAGAAAATATCTTTTCGAATGCCACGAAGAAATGCAACAATAATTAACGACGCTTCTGATTTTGACTCTTCAACTTAAAGCATTAAAATAGTGTTATTGGGATACTCTGGGAGCCAGAGGCAAGGAAGATATGGAGAAGCTTTTATGAAACTCGAGACGAAGGCAAAATATCCTAGAATTCAGGCCAATAAGCGACAGACTTGCATACCTCAGGATAGAAGCGAAACCGTCTAATCTATCATTATAAAGCGTATATGCGTCGACGGTAACTGCGATCACACAATAAAAAGACAGATGGTATGAACATATAGAGGAGCAATATAAAAAATTGCATAATAGATGCAACGGAAAAAGTAATAGGTAAGAAAAAGAGGACAACAAAAAGAATGGTACAATGTCGAATGCCAAGGATAGGGTTAGAAGGAATAAGAACAAACAAAACTGAAGACAGAGAAAGATATGAAATATTAAGGAAAGGGAGTAAAAAATAGTCATTAGAAGTGGAAGGCAATTGATATACCTAAGGATACAGGAAAAAGAGAACGAGATATGGAGCAGGAATTCAAAAAATATATTGAAAAATGAAAGGAAATAAAAGGACTTTTAAAAACGAATTAAAAGGAGATCAGTAAGAATCCAAGAACTATAGAGGCATTACACTATTGAACTCAGCCTATAAAATATTGTCATCAGTAAAACAACAACCGTTCTTCGAAGAGGACGAGAAATACATTCCTGACTAATACCACGCAGAATATTGAATTACATCCCCTTCGAAGAACGTGACGTTGATCGACCGTTTTGTCGATACAGACATCTGTGGTGATTAGCAACCAAAAAAGGGCATAGTACACTGACTAGCTTGGACCTTCTTGGGTCTCTTCAAGAGTGCCGTAATGCCTTCTAATTCTGAGTCTCTAATCTGAACTGAAGATTCCGTCCTCCGACAACCTCTATTTGGCTCGTGTGGTTACACACATGCGAGAAGTTGTCAGCTGGAGCCATGTTCACTTTCAATTGCGAACCACCACCTCAGATAATTATTTGACCGTAATAGTCGTATGAAATAAAATGAATTAAAAATTCATAAAATACGAATTTCATTTTATAAATTTTATTTATTCAAAACATTTTTTAAAAGAAACTAATGTGTGACGGTGCTGGCGTTTTACGGTATGCTAGAAAAGATACAAATAACCTTGAGAAAAATATCTCGTATCCTTCATTACATTAAATTACTGAAATTAAACATCAACTGACAGACTTGGTAATATTGCTATTAAGTATAAAAATATGATCCTATATTTATTTTGACCACAATATGAGCATCCAGTCATACTACAGCATCATTTTATGTATAAAATAAATAAAAAAACTTTTATTCAATTTAATAATTTATTATAGCATCTCATCCCTATAATTGTTTTATCTATAATCCTATTTCAATATTTTAATTATGTTCTTTTCTTTATAACTTTTCATATCATTCCATTATTCATCAACATCTTTTCATATTCATCATTCCAATTATTTTATATTTCAATAATAATATTTATCATTTCAAATCAATTCATTTCTAACTTCACTTTTCCATCTTATTCTTTCTTGTTACCCCTTACCCTCATAATTAATTTCTTATCCAATATTATAGTATCCTTCTTCCTATACTTGCTATAATTAATGAAAAATTCTATCTCAATTTTCTCATTTGATTTCCCAAATTTTGGATTTTAATTCTTGTTGCTCAATCTTAAGTATACCTTGCTATTTTTTTTATTTCATTTTAATTATAAACCCTGTTATTAATTAATTAATTTCTAATTTTAAATTGTAAAATATCTGTGGAACATGTCAGTAATGTCCCTAAATGTCTGTTAATATGTTTTAATTTTAAAATCTATATTAATTACTAATATGAAAAACTCCTCTTACTCTTTCACTGATAGGATCTTTCAGAATATAACTGTTAATTCCATTTTCATTGTCGATCATATAAAGACCTTCAAATGACAATTGTAGTTTGACACATTTAATCTCTTTTCTATTTGATACTTTCAATACTTTTATAATTACTAAATTTCCGTTCCTAAAAGTAACTTTTCTTTTTATTTCTTTCAATTTTCTTTGCACAGCTCTTTTTAATCTCAAATTGACTTTTTCAATTAACCTATGATAATTCTCTAATTTTTCAGGTATCCATGGATGATTTGGCAATATCTGTTTCATTAGATATATATGGAACAAACTTCTGTTACAGTATAATCTTCAATAATTGGAAGTGGTTTTTCCCATTATTCATGGTGACTATTGAGCTATGAGCTACATGCACTTTGTACACCATATGGCACAACACAATGTCTATAGTTTTCTCCATCTTTGAAGAAAGCTGTATAATCCCTACTATCATCTTTCAATGGAATTAGCCAAAAGCTATGTTTTAAATCTAGTCTTGAAAATATAGATGTTTTTTTTATTCGTCCCAAAATATATTCAACAGACATAGGTGCTTCATATTGAGGTTTTGAAGATTTATTGATATCTCTAGCGTTTAAGCAAAGTCTTAACTCTCCATTTTTCTCAACTACTACAACAATAGGATTAATGTCTTGTGAGTTGCTTCTTTCTATTATCTTATTTTGCAATAGTTGGTTTATGCATGTTCTCTCTTCATCTTTATGTTTATACGGAATAGGATATATTTTAGCTTTCTCTTCCATTTTATGTACATAATCTTTTGCAATTCTATTTTCCTTTGAAAATGAATTATTATATTTATACATTAAAATTTGTATCTCACTTTTCCCGTCCTCTGAATAATCAATTATAATTCCATCTTTTCTTTCTTCTTCATCTTCATAATTATTATCCATTTCTTCTTTGTACATATTACTAATTCGTTTTACCCCTTCCTTCAAGATTATTATTGCAAAATTAATCCATGTTCCATCCATTTTTAATTTTCTTTCTCCTAGATTTATTATAGCTTTATGTTTTTCTAGCTCATCACATCCTATTATTAATTCAGTTTCAATATTCGGAGCAATTATCACTTGTAAATTGAATTCTTTTCCCTCAATATTTGCGTTTACGTTCATTGATTTATTGATTTCACATAATTTTTTGTAATCAGCACCGATTATATTAATTTTTGGGATTTTAATAATATTGATTGGAATATTTAATTTTTCAACAAAATTTTGATTGATTATTGATGCTTCTGATCGAGTATCAATAAGTAATTTAGCTTCAAAATTCTTAACTATCCTATTTATTACAATTAAACCATTATTTCTATTTGTGACTATATTGTAAGTTAAATTTATAAATTCATTGGGATTTTCATAAGTACAGATATATAGTTCTTGTTTATTTGATGTGTGCTTAGTTAAAAAATTTCATTATCATTTAGTTGTTCTATTGTCACTCTTGTATTTGTGCTGTTTGTGACCTTGTCTCGTTCATGATTGTTATTCCTTCATCTCTTTCTTCTGATCTGCTTCTTCTATTCTGATTAATTCTCTGATAATTAACTCTTTTTGTTTCGTAATGTCCATTTCTTCTTTGACCATCTCCTTCTGAGTTTCTTCTTTTATATCCTCTATATTGACTATTGTTTCTGTCATTCTTGTTGTTTTGTCTGTATAAGACATTATTGTTTCTATTATTTAACAATAATTGACTTATTTATTTATATTTGTTGATAATTTGACTTACCTTTGGCAACTGATAAATATGGCATAGAGTACTCTCTCTCATTTGGATTCGGGCGCTAAGATAATTGAAAAATCAACTGAAATTTTTTTATATATAGATTTAATAAATAAACTATTCGAAAAGAATGTTGACATATATTTTAGTTTTATTTTATAAATTTCATTTATTCAAAACATTTTTAAAAGAAACTAATGGGTGACGCCGCAGATTGATATTCTGTTGCAAAACTTACAATATCAACGAGAAACAGTTAAAAACGTTTTAGATAAGTATGATGGAACTGAGGTTATACAATATTTACATTTGTTCAATGAAAAATTATTTGATACTAAGAGAAAAAGATAAATTGCGTATATGGAAAATAGAAATACAAACTGGAAAATTGTTTAAAATTTTCTTATATACGAATATTATACGGGTAATCTTTAAAAAACAGGTAACTAAATTCTTACTAATTAATTTTTATCATAATCTAGCACTAATTTAATTTGAAATTTAGTCTTTGATTGATTTAATATGGTATTTTCTATTTATTTGTTTTATTTAAGAAATAATCATTTGTATTATAATATTCATCTTTGGGACCCAAAGAAATCATTTCACTGACCTTATACTTTGGAGAATGGTAAACTGACCATATTTTATAAATATAATCCTTGAAAATGAATACATTTGGTATTCGAAAGCTCGGAAGAAAATAAATATTTGAAAGAGTACACTTTGGTATTATTGCCACATACCCAATAATGATTATAGAGTTGGCAAATAATTAATCTAAAATAATATATATTAAGAATATTAATAAGTTTGTATATTATATAAAAATTTCTGTATTATTAATTTTTAATCGTTATTTACGTACATTCTACATATTACGTTCCGAAACTAATATAATAGTATGGGATATTCGGCTTTCGACGTGAATAGGTACATGTTTTATCAATATTTGTAAAACCAATGATTTAAACGTTTACAATGCGACTGCATACATATATCGATTCGGACAGACTAATAATAATTGTCACCGAATACGTATGAGGATTGTCTTAATAATATCATTTCAAATTTATTCCGTTGTCAACAAAATAGAATATAGAGTGTTTTTAAAAATTAACAATAATTATGAAGTTTCAATTGGATTCAGAATAACGAATTAATAATTTTCAATCCTTATTTATCTACATCAAACGTCCCGAAACTATTTCATGAGGGTATATAAAAGGTTTTATTGATAAATTCACTATTTGCGTTCAATGATTAACCAAAAAAACCTCTTTTGAGACACCGCAACAAACGACGATAGCTTAATTTATTCTATATTGAAAATTTGTAGATCTTCCCTTACTAACGTATAACAAGGCGTCCTTGAAATATATATTTCATATTGTATGTATCTTAGTCGACTTCCAGAATTTTTTTTTGATGAAAATTTGCATCTCTTGTTGTTCGTAATAGAATATACAGTGTTTACAGTAATTACTCGTAATAGTATATTATTCAACGACCGTATAATGAAGATTATTATTCACGAGGTGAAGTTTACTGCCACGAGTGCCAGCGAGTGGCATAAATCACCGAGGGAATAATAACTAATTATACGCGAGTAGAATACTATACTCTATCCACGACTACTAAATATTTTTGTTGAAGTTTATTTGTTGGAAAATTTTGTTACATTATTACAAACACTATTATTTTATTCTGAGAAAGACTTCATATAATAAATTATTTTTCATTTATACGCAGAACATAGTTATCAAAAATTATATTATTCGTATAATATTTCATAATAATTAACACAAAAATATATTTATTCAACTTAACAAATATTACGTATATAATATAACAAGTTGAAGGTATTTATTTATAGTTATTAATAATTGTAATATTAGAACAATAGGTCAAGTTAATCGCAGGGATAGAATTAACATCAAAACTAATGTTTTGGCGACTTGTCGAAACATTTGAATCATATGTATATTGATTCGTTTGGTTGATTTGAAGATGCTGTTTTGTTGGCCGTATCGGTTTTATTTTTGACGGGGTCATCTATATAGCCTTCTGCCACGGCGATGGACTTCCATCCACCGCGTCTTTTGAGAGCAGTAATATCCCCGCCTGCGTCAACCAGTATTGTTGCAGAAGATCTGCGGAAACTGTGCCCAGAATATTGTTCTGGATTCGGTTATTTCAGGAAAGCAGCGTTATCCTTTCCCATTTTAGTAAATTTGTTTATTCCAATTCTCTGAGTGGTATATTTACCATTTTGGTAATTTAAAAAGAATGTGTCACTCGTTACATGACTTGATCGAAGATTTATATATGTCTGGCATATTTTGTAAAAGTTATCCGTAACAGTAAATTTTCAGCAAATTTTTATTTTGGTATTTGGCACATTAACCAAAAAAGCTGATCCAAGATCTTGTAAATGCGTTATTTTCATTTCATATAACTCATTACTTCTACATGCACCCATTGCTCCCATTATTAAAGCAACCTCAAATTACAAAATGTATTGAAATAACTATATGAGAGATTTACTTAATATCTTACTTTTGTTGCTAGGTATTCATCATGCGATGCTTCAGTTAAAAAGTTATTGATATCTTCGCTAGAAAAAGTTTTTGCTCTCTTAGGCTGAAACCCTTCTGATTTTCGTTTTAATAATTCTCTTAATTTTTCATAGTCTTCTAAATTTATACCTTGATGTAAGGTGATCGTACTTCTAAGCGTTGAATAATAGGTCCATAGCGTTGAAGATTTATATTTTGCGGATAATTCAGTAAAGTATACTAACAAAGTCGATTCAGGAAAAGAAGTGGATTTCTTTTCCTTTTGCCAGTTCAAAAAAGATTCATAGGCCATATTATATACTTTCCTTGACTTTTCCGGCAATAAATTTAATGAGGTAACTTCAGCAGCTTCTCTAATTTCTGGTGGTGTTAAAAAAAGTAATTTTCATTATCTATATCCATCTTTAGTTGGTTTTTTCAACAAAATTCAACACAAAATATCAAAACACTGAGAAATCTATGCACACAAACAATATTGTTGACAGGTTTTAGTCAAATTGATTTTGATTCAAAAACTACTTCGATTTATGAATTGTTACGGAGAACATGGTATGTTAAGAAACATATACACGACATGCAAATTCAAAGTGGCTGATGGGTCAGAGTAGATGCTCCCTTCCATCCTACCGCGGGTCCGGGGTTCCAATCTGTTGTGAGGAAATTCACGTTTTTGAATTTTTTTTATGTACAGAACTGATTTGATAATTAGTGGTTTACACGATAGAATTCTAAAAAATGATTTTTCGTAGCAAAACAATATATTATAGATAAATTAAGGTATCATCGGACAGCAATGTTTAATGATTCATTAATCACTGCTGTGATTGATGGGTAGTATTAGGGTCGAGCAAACAGTTGTATAATGGGTACAACATACAACAGTCGTGGATAAGAATGATTATCGAGTTTAAATTTGATACAGATAACCAGATTAATAATTTTGATTATTTGAACGATTTTATAGAAAATGCAGCGATTGAATACATATATCGTTTCGGACATATTGATAATAATTTTCAATTGTCACCAAATACTCTAGCACGCATAAGAACTGTCCTCATAATATCATTTCATGTATATCATGATGTTATTTTATAAATTAATCTAATTTCTGTATATAAATAATTTAGTGATAAATTCTCAATCAGTTAGTGTTTTAAATGAAACTCAACGTTTCTAGCTAATTCCACAACATAATGAAAAATGTTAAAAATTCTAAAAAATTGACATTTAAAACACTAATATGAGTAGATTCCAGGAAGTAAGGATCGAGACAGTTAATTTCTCAATCAGTGTTTAATAAAAAACATCTTTTGAGACACTACAGCAAACTATAGGAGTTATTGTTCCGAAATTTTTAAGCTGTCCCCATACTAAGCATTGCGTATAACAATGTGTCCTCGAACAATCTATTTTATTTGTATGCCTGGTTGTAGACTACCAGATTTTTTTTTTACATATAGAATATTACAAGTAATAAAGAGAAATTAACAAGATTGAATTTGATACAGATTACCGGATTACTAATTTCCAATCGTTATTAATCTACTACAAAGGTCTAAAAACTATTTCATATATATGTCTTCACGTGATCTGTGATATTTCGCTATCGACATGAATACAGGTTTAATCAAAATTTGTGAAATTCGATTATTTGAACGGTTTTCATAGAAAACGCAGCGATTGACTCCATTTATCGTTTCGGACATATTATCAATAATTTGATACAGATTACGGAATTAATAATTTTCATTCGTTATCAATCTACTACAAAGGTCCCCAAACTATTTCATAAATATGTCTTCGCGTGATCTGTGATATTTCGCTTTCGACGTAAATACAGGTTTAATCAAAATTTGTAAAATTCGATTATTTGAACGGTTTTTAGAGAAAATGCAGTTATAGAATTCATATATCGTTTCGGACATATTATTGATAATTTTCAATTGTCACCGAGCACCCGAACGCGCATAAGAACTGTCCTCATAATATCATTTCATATATATCCAGATGTAATTTCACAAATTTATCTAATTTCTGTATATAAATAATTTAGTGGTAAATTCTCAATCAGTGTTTAATAAAAAACATCCTTTGAGACACTACAGCAAACTATAGAAGGAGTTATTGTTTCGAAATTTTTAAGATGTCCCCATACTAAGCATTGCGTATAACAATGTGTCCTCGAACTATCTATTTTATTTGTATGCCTGGTTGTAGACTACCAGATTTTTTTTTTACATATAGAATATTACAAGTAATAAAGAGAAATTAACAAGATTGAATTTGATACAGATTACCGGATTACTAATTTCCAATCGTTATTAATCTACTACAAAGGTCTAAAAACTATTTCATATATATGTCTTCACGTGATCTGTGATATTTCGCTATCGACGTGAATACAGGTTTAATCAAAATTTGTGAAATTCGATTATTTGAACGGTTTTCATAGAAAACGCAGCGATTGACTCCATTTATCGTTTCGGACATATTATCAATAATTTGATACAGGTTACGGGATTAATAATTTTCATTCGTTATCAATCTACTACAAAGGTCCCCAAACTATTTCATAAATATGTCTTCGCGTGATCTGTGATATTTCGCTTTCGACGTAAATACAGGTTTAATCAAAATTTGTAAAATTCGATTATTTGAACGGTTTTTAGAGAAAATGCAGTTATAGAATTCATATATCGTTTCGGACATATTATTGATAATTTTCAATTGTCACCGAGCACCCGAACGCGCATAAGAACTGTCCTCATAATATCATTTCATATATATCCAGATGTAATTTCACAAATTTATCTAATTTCTGTATATAAATAATTTAGTGGTAAATTCTCAATCAGTGTTTTATAAAAAACATCCTTTGAGACACTACAGCAAACTATAGAAGGAGTTATTGTTTCGAAATTTTTAAGATGTCCCCATACTAAGCATTGCGTATAACAACGTGTCCTCGAACTATCTATTTTATATGTATGCTTCGTTGTGGACTACCAGATTTTTTTTATAGATATAGAATGTTTCAAGTAATTAAGGGTAGTTAACAAGATGAAATTTGATGCAGATTAATCTACTATGAAGATCCACAAACTTTTATATATATATATATATATATATATATATATATATGTCTTCACGTGGATCTGTGATATTTCGCTATCGACGTGAATATAGGTTTAATCAAAATTTGTAAAATTCGATTATTTGAACGTTTTTTAGAGAAAATGCAGCTATTGAATTCATATATCGTTTCGGACATATTATTAATAATTTTGAATTATCACCGAACACCCGAACGCGCATAAGAACTGTCCTCATAATATCATTTCATATATATCCAGATGTCATTTTACTAATTTACCTAATTTCTGTATATAAATAATTTAGTGATACATTCTCAATCAGTGTTTAATAAAAAACATCCTTTGAGACACTACAGCAAACTATAGAAGGAGTTATTGTTTCGAAGTTAATCTATGCCATTGTCTGAAATGAAACCGGAAATATAAAATATTCCAAAAAAAATCCAAAAGGAATTAAATAGCTTATCTTTTTGAAAAATGGATGGAATTTTTTTCCAACGTGAATTGATTCCTTCAAATTATACGATAGTTTTTACAAATTTTTGAATTAATGTTTAATACTTAAAAAAAAACATTTTTGTGTTGTACTCTCTCATTCGCTTCGACGCGCCCCGTAGTAGCGGCCGCGCGGAAGCCTATTTTCAGCATTAAATATAAATTACTGGTTAATAACCTTGAGTTCCGGGAGTCGAGAGTTTTCTTAGGAAATTTCCTCCTCTTTAAAGATCTTTTTTCAAACTATCGTTATCACTTATAGTTTTTTAATTATTAACAAACTTCCCGGTTTTTTTTAATAAAAACTTGAAATTTTTAAAAGTGAGTACTTCTTCTAACAATTTTTCGCAGGGAGCTCACTTGTCGACTAGACCATTTGGGGACCGTTCAATTTTTGGAGTGTATTCAAACCATAGGATATTAATCTTTTTCTACATTTTATATTGTTTGCATACATATTAACATTCACGTCATCCGAAAAAATTATTATTTTATGTTACTGTATGTTGGATTTTTTTCGAAAACTACGAAATTTTATTTCAGTTCAATTTTCGCTATCTCTTTTCTTAATAATAAATGACAGGGAATTTTTAAATTTTTAACTCGTTAGATTGTTCTTGAGAAATTGTTCCATTCTTTAATAATATGTGGGTCTCTTATTTCCTCATCCCATTCAAGTTTTTGTAACCACATTTTTTTCCATTATCAGTTTACCCTTAACTATAATAGGGTTGATAAGACCTAACGGGTCAAAACATTGGCATAAATGCGATAGAATTGTTCGTTTTGTAAGAACGTTCAACTCGAATGAGGTAAAAACATGTATCTTTAATTCAACGGTGTGAGGATTCCATGTCATTCCTAGTATTTTACAGGGGGAGTCTGATGAATTAAAGTCGATTTCGGAGTTGACAGTCTTGATTAAAAATATCTTTAGTGTTGGAACATATTTTATGAAGATGAAAACCAGCTTTCCCTAGAATCATTTTCAAATCACTTAATAAAATGTCAAGATCATGGGGTGAGTTCGTACCTGCTAATATGTCATCAACATAGGTTTGATTGAGTAGGGCATCAGAAGCGAGGGTCAAGTTTGCATTTCGCTTTGCAATAGCGTTAAGCACTCGACAGGCCAAATAGGGGGCACTTTTTTGATCGAAAGACACTCTGTTCAATTCGATACACGAAAATTGTTCTGTTGGAGAATTTCTCCATAACACATTTTGAAGAAAGTTGAATTTGGGATTCATTATCACTTGTCGGTACATCTGTTTGATGTCCACAGTTAATACGAATTTGAATGAGCGAAATCTACTCAAGATATCATATAGCTCGGGCTGAACTTGAGGGCCTTGGAGAGTGATATAATTAAGGCTAAGACGAGAACTTGTTTTGCAACTAAAATCAAAATCTATGCTCAGCTTCGTACTGGCACTTTGCTCCCTTATGATGCAGAGATGAGGTACAAAATATTTGTAATCAGATGTGATATTCTTGAGCTCGAGGTGTATATACCTAGCGTGACCTAAGTCAACATATTCAGTAATGGACTTTTTATACTCAATAAAACGCTCAGGGTTTTTTTCAAACTTTTTTTCGAGAGAGTTAAATCTGTTTTTGGCTTGTGCAAACGATTCACCAAGGTTTTCATGAGCGTTGGGGTGAATCAGCGGTAAGGCGACTTGGTATCTTCTATTGTCCATAATTTGAGTCGTGGAAGTGAGAATTGTTTCAGCTAATTCATCTTCCAGTGACAGATGAAGAGGATTTTCAATCTTTTCTTGAGACCTAAACTTTTCGAGTATCGTGTCTAATTTATCTTCCAGAGGAGAGGGGTTAACGTTAGTTGCAAATAAAGTGTGAGAAACAATAGTGGGAGTGCTTTCTCGAGAAGAGTAATCTATGCAATTAGAGGGTATTGTGCCAGCTGCAATCCATCCAAAATGAGTGTGTACTAGAGTGGGACTATTCCTACCTAGAGTGATAAAACCTTCCTTAAGCGAAGAGTAATATACGTCGGCTCCAATTATGGTATGAAAAACTCATCATCAGCTAAATGCTGCACGAGAGAAGGCGGAATTTCCAATTTTTGTGGATCAATTCGTATTTGGGGTAACAGTTGTGTTATATTTTCTACGACAGCACATGACACTTTGAACTTTGGGTTATCCAAGACTGAATAAATGTTGACATCTGTCATTGTATCTACAAGGTTGTTGCTAGAAAGAATGCTTGAAATTTGCAAGTTGTAAGAGTAACATGTTTTTCCTAATCTAAGGGCTGTGTTACGTTTAATAAATGAAGTTTGACTTCCATTATCTAACAAAGCTTTCAAAATTAGTGGATGACCTTGTTTCGAGTATGCTCGTACCTTTGCGGTAGCTAAAGTACATGGGTATTTTTTATAGTGACTGCTGACAGTGAAGCGGAATTTCGCTCTGCATTGAACAACTTGTTTGAGTTTTTGCGGTGTTGTTGGTGTCATTGTTCAGTGAGGCATTGCGATCTGGAGTGATAACTGAATTGTTGGAGTTCCCATTGTATAGGAGTGTATGGTGCTTTTTATGACAGATGATACATGGGAGTGTGGAGGGACATTGGAGTATCAGATGTTTATTACCTAAACAATTGAAGCATAGTTTGTTGCTCCGTGCTGCGTTAATTCTTTCTAACGGGACCAAGAGAGAAAAATCAGGACAAAAATATATTTTGTTTGTTCTCGAATTACAAAAGTTGCAGATTTTATTGCGAGGAGGAGAGCTTGGCGGAGGCGATCTGAGAAGTCTATTTTGTGAATTGGAATGAGAAACGTTACTACTAGTGTGATGATTATTGGTGTGCAGTGTTACTTTAATATTGAATTTATCTCTATGATGATTTTGTGAGGAATTAAATGAAGTTTCATTAGTGTATTTGTGGTGATTGACCTCTCGGGAGGAATTACTATAAGAGTGAGTTTTATCAAATTCATTATCCTTGTCAGATTCTGTGGTATTCAAGTTGTCTAAGACATGACATCTATGTTCCAAAAATTCAAAGAATTCATCCAAGGTGGATAATGATGATTTTGTACGCTCCTCGTATGCTTTTTTTGTATTGAAATCAAGTTTTCGTTCTAGTATATAGATAATCAAGTTTTCGTACAGCTCTTCAACAAAATGTTTAGAATTTTTTAAAGCATCAATATTTTTTGCTCTCGAGTTCGTTACCAATTGCCGTAAGCTCACATAATTACTTTTATTTAAAACAGGTGCGTGTTTTTAAATGAAACTCAAGGTCTCTAGTTAATTCCACAATATAATAAAGGTTATTGAAAATTCTAAAAAATTGACAATTGTTTCGATAAATCAATATATCGAAACAATTGTCAATTTTTTAGAATTTTCAATAACTTGTATTATATTGTGGAATTAACTAGAGACCTTGAGTTTCATTTAAAAACACTAATATGAGCATATTCCACGAAGTAAGGGTCGAGACAGTCAATTTCATTCAAACAGGTGCGTTTAACAAATTATTAAAATGATTATTAATTGACTGTCTACTATTACTGTATCTTCTGTCTAACAATTGTAATGCAATTTGGAAATTATGTTCCGTTACAGGTAGTTGATCAATAATATTAAGTGGTTCTTCTTTAAGATAAGTTTTTAGATAGAAAAACTTTTCAGCATTTGATGATAAATTAGGGTTGTTTATTATCAAGACTGTGAATAAGTCCATAGAAGATGTGAATTCAAGAGCGTTTCCTATGAAAGTTGGTATTTGTATATTGGGTAGTTTGATATTATTCTTTTGAGATGGGTTATCTACTTTATGTATGTTTTGATACTGGGTTTCTAGTTTAGTCTGTAAGTTCGATAACAAAGCGATAAATTTATTCTCAAATTCTTCCCTATTTTCCGAGTTAATGCCATCGACGTCGATGTTAAAACATTGTATACTTTACACATGGAACCTATTGTTGCCGACATTCAAGCGATCGTTTTAATAACAGCAATTTTCTTACAATTGCCTTCTAAAACTGAAAATCTTGAAAGAATAACAATTATAAATCAATAAAAAAAACTATGATAAGCGGTGTTCGTATAATTAAAAAGATGTGTTAAAAAGTCCATCTCTTCAACAAACTAAATATTTATTAATTAATATTTAATCGTAATCCAATTTCGTTAAAAGTTTTCATTTTTAACATAAGTTTTTATTTGTTAGACATTAACTCTTTTCATTCATTTTTTTTAAACTGTTTGTCTTTGGCAAATTTGGAACAGCTCAGTGAAAATCCACTTTTTTCAATTATAGTTATTGTTATTTCCATTCGGATACGCATTTTATAAGTTGGGCACTAATCAGTCTAATCACTCTTGGGAACGGCCATGTCTTTAAAGTTAAAATATGACTTATATGTTACTGCAGTTTAATGAATAACATACACGTAATCCTTAAAAACGGAGGATAATTATAATTTATCAATTGCTAATATAAGAAACCATATCGACTAGTAATTCGACAACGTTAAAGTCCTGGAATATTTTATTTGCTATTTAATACAAAAATAAAAACGACCGTATTTCCACTGTTATTTCTTTCCGTAAAAAACAGTTCACTAAAACGTGAGTCAGTAGCATAACTACCGTGAGGATGAGGGGGAATAGAACCGCCCCCTCCCCCCAGAACAATAAAAGTAAAAAAGAATCCATAAACATAATCATAGCAAGCCTACTTGAATGAAATGTACTAGAAGCTAGAAACTGTAGGCTACAATTTTATAAGTAAAACTTCAACCCCCCACAGTACTTCATCCTAGTTATGCCACTGACGTGAGATAGAATACGTGATATACGAGTACTTATACCTAAATAACAATAGGTAAAAAAACTTTTTAAGTTAAACGGTTTTATGTTAAACATACATTGCAATGTTTAAGTTAAATGTACTAAAAACCAAAAAATAATATAATAGATACAGTCGTGGGAATTATAAACATATGCATAGACTAGACTAGAATAAAACCGTGGGGCACGTCAATTGTCTACAAATTATCGACTTAATGTGCGATAGAAGAACAGTATACGCTTATAAGTAACATTACAAAACAGAAATTTTAATCAACGATTATCGACTTAATGTGCGATAGAAGAACAGTATACGCTTATAAGTAACATTACAAAACAAAAATTTTAATCAACGATTGTAGACAATTGACGTGCCTCACGGTTTTATTTTAGTCTAGTCTATGCATATGTTTATAATTCCCACGACTGTATCTATTTTATTATTTTTTGGTTTTTAGTACATTTATCTTAAACATTGCAATGTATGTTTAACATAAAACCGTTTAACTTAAAAAGTTTTTTTACCTATTTTTATTTTTTGGTTTTTAGTTTTTATTTCGCATTCTGTTTAATTCATTTAGTGCTTCATTATTGCAAGGTTTCTTGCCCGTTAATTTATTGCAGTCCAACTCCTCTATACGTAGTCCCTGCAAAGATCTTACTCTACTAAGAGCCACGTAGGCTTGACCTTCTTCAAACAGTTTCGCACCCGAGTATACGACTGCGTGATCCACAGTGCTGCCCTGCATTTTATGTATTGTAGAAGCCCATGATAGTATTAGAGGCAACATTCTCCTTTCAGCCGTCCCGTAATTGTACTTAGCTGGAAACTGTATGGCTTTCGGGTGTATAAGATGTACTACGTCTCTTGCGAAATCAATTCGGACGGAAGGTACATCTGTTGCATACATCTGAGTTCGACGAAATTGAGGCCAAACGCCACACAGTCCTCAACACGATACAAAATCTTGACTTGGGTGGTGGATTCAGGCGGGATTAATCAGATACCTAAATTACAGATTCAATTTCTAAATTTAAATTTTATTATTATACGCCATTTAGTGGCTGCGCCCATCTTAAATATTGAGGTTGTATAGTGCACTGTATTCTTCTTGTCAAGCCCTTTTATTTGTTGATACCCATATTGGTGGGATTGATAAAAAATTGTTATCAGCCATTTGGTAGCGGCGGCCATCTTAGATTTCAATTTTGCATAGTAAATTGTATTCTACTTGTTGAGACCTTTCATTCGATACCCATGTTGATGGGATTGATAAATCCTACGTTATCCGCCATTTTGTAGAGGCCGTTATCTTGGATTTTAATTTTATATAGTATATTGTATTCTACTGGTTGAGCACTTTCATTTGATACCCATATTGATGAGATTGATAAAACCAACGTTATCCGCCATTTTGTAGCGGCCGCCATCTCGGATTTAAATTTTTTATAGTATATTGTATTCTGCTTGTTGAGCCCTTTCATTTGATACCCATGTTGATGGGATTGATAAAACTTACGTTATCCGCCATTTAGTAGCGGCCGCCATCTTGGATTTCAATTTTTTATAGTATATGGTATTCTGCTTGTTGAGCCCTTTCATTTGATACCCATATTGATGGGATTGATAAAACATAAATTATCCGCCATTTTGTAGCGGCGGCCATCTTGAATTTATAATGATAATGAATAAACATAATTGTATTGTCACCAAAATCCAAAGTGTATACAAAATTTCAGATTAATCGGTTGACAGGAGGAGGGTGAAATTTGAATTACTAAATTTGACCCAAGAATAAATAAAACAAACGGGGTGAGCTAAATAAAACCGTTTAAAAAACATTCCAATTACTACGAAACAGCTAACGTATGCTCATTATGTAACTTTATTCCAGATAGAAACAAAGAAGTTGAATTTATAAAACAATTTGACTGTTTTCTAATATGGGATTTTTATTCAACTAGTACCTATAGAATGATTGACATTAAGTGACAGTGCTTGTTGAAATTTTATCATGAGTAAAAAAATCAAAAAATCAACAATAAGGTCAGTTCATCAACTGAAATGAATGATGGTGACTCTTTCTAAAAAATAAGTAATATTTTTCTCATGTATTCATCGTTAAACTATTTTTTAGTTAATTCGTATCAATGTTGCTCAGAATTAATATTTTTATTGATTAATATTAGTTATTATTACAATAATCGTTAATAATCTGAATTCGTTTTCTAATACTTTCGGTACTGAAAATAGTTTAAAATATAGCAAGTCAATTTATAGTAAATAAGAAGATTAAAGAAAGAAACATCTCTGTGTGTAACATATTATTTAAAGACATGATAGTTTGGGGACTTGACTAGTCACGATTTTTTCGTTTTATTTATTACCCGATCGTTGCATGCTACTGATGCTGTCATAGGCCTTTTTCGTAACGAATCAACATTTATGCTGTAGTGTAAAGTTCATATCCTAGATGTCGTCTGCTGCAAGCATCTGAGATTGAATCATGCGCAGAGAAAAAGATAGCATGTGGCAGTATAACTCAAAACATGGTACAAGCAAGAGCTCTCGCGTACGAATGCGTTGAACTACGCTGTACCATAATTTTAACTTAATTAAAGAATCGGGCTAGTTCCCACAAGTAGTAAAGTGTTTTTAATACGCATACAATCGGGCAAGTACCCATAAACAACAAACCATTTCAACAGTGCAGTCGATGTGTAAATATGTTAGTGTAAATAAACCAGTGTAAATATATGTAAATAAATTGTACATAGCAAGTAACATCGAAGGAAACTTATTTATTTTAACACAGTCCACAAACCCATGAGTGATATGTGCGTAATCAAATTGTACATATCAATCATTATGGTCAATCGAGCCAGACGTTATTGAGATTTCGCAAGAAAATATCGTGTAATCCAACAGACAAATTTGTGATTTCGTGAAACTGGTGAAACACAAGTGCCAAAAATTGGAAGGAATTGATATTATAGATTTGCAAGATGGCGTCTTAGCGTGCCCTAAAAACTGTTGAGTGAAAAACTAAACAAGTGACGTCGATGCCATAGAAGTCTACAAACTTTGAAAGACTGAATTCGTTTCTCATTCACAAGAGGGCGGTAAAGTCAAATCTGACAAAACTAGAAGCCACCAGTGCTAAAAGATGTCGCCATTGTAATATAAACAAATATGAACTATTAAAAATCAGCTGATTCCGGCCAGCAGTTATATCAAAGATTACAAGTATTCTTTGGTTATGTATATTATGGTTATTGGTTATGGATACATTTGGACAATTGGACATCGAAGCCACGCAGCCCAGGAACAAGATAAGAAACTTTAATTAATAATAAATAATTGCATTATATTCTAAAATAACGTACTTTTTGGTCACTTTATTTCAAAACATAACTTTTTTCTGAAATTACTTATTTGTTTTCTCATTGTGAAACTGTTGAAATCGTTTTCAAAAATGGGGAAAACAGAAGTTGAAATTAAAAAATTGAAAAGCAAAATCAAGCAGTGCAAAACTACTGCAATTAAAGTAGCAAAATATTTAGTAGATCATAAAGACGACCAACTCACTGACATATTAATCGCAAAAACGTTTTAAACAGTGATTATGACTTGTTTAAAGAATCTTTGTCTGAGCTGGAAAGTCTTGATCCAGATTCTATTGAAGAAATTAAATTCAGTGAATTTGAAGACAGTCATTTTGATACAGTTTCAAAAATTAATGCAATTATTTCTTCATATGATAATAATCAAAAAACACCTATGGTAACAAATTCAATGCAAAAAGTCCCAGTTCAAGTTACATCTACAGCTAAGTTGCAACCTATTCAAATTGAACCATTCACTGGGAACGTTTTGAGTAAATTCAAACCTTCTTTGGAACTTTTTGTTGCTTTAATAGATAACAACAAAAATCTTTCAGATGTTGAAAAGTTATTCGATCTCAAATCTCATTTAAAAGATGAAGCATTAAGTCTCATTGACTCGCTTCCAATAATAGGTGACTCTTACAGTAAGGCATTAACATTATTAAATAATAGGTATAATAACCAAACAATGTTAATAAATTCTTACATTTATTCAATTCTTGATTCGCCTAATATAAACAAAGGGACTGCTGTAGCTTTAAGAGAATTTGTTAGCAAGGTTCGACAAAACATTGGTAGTTTAAAAAATATATTAAAGGATACAATTGGCAGTTGGGACATGGTATTAATTTGTATTTTATCAAAAAAGTTAGATTCATTTACTAATAGGGCTTACCAGATTGATAGGGATCCTTCAAGGCTTCCAACATTGGAAGGATTTCTAACTTATTTGGAGAATAGAGCAACTGCTTTCGAAGCTGTTTCATTACTAGACTTAACAAAGAATGTCAAAGAAAAATCACACGTTCACATAGCGGTTGGAAAAAATGATTTCAAATGTGCATTTTGCAATAATTTCAATCATAAAATTTATAATTGTAAAAAATTCCAATCTGTCAATATCAATGAAAGAAATAATTTCATAAACAAAAATAGCCACTGCAAAATATGTTTAAACAAACATATTGGCAAGAAATGTAACTTAAAAGTAACTTGCAGAATTTGTAACAAAAATTCAAATAACACATTACTACAATATGAAAAATCTCAACAAGAAAAGAAATCAAACTCTGAAACAAAAGTAGTTGCATCTACTTCTGCCTCAGTAAACACCACCAATGTGTCAAACAATACAGATGTTTTGTTGCCAACAATTAAAGTTAATGTCAGAGCAAAAAACAATACATCCATTGATGCCATTGCACTTGTTGACAGTGGCTCCCAGTCATGTTTTATTACTGAAAATTTAGTTCAAAAACTAGGGTTAAAAACATATAAAAATAATTTAGACATTCTAGGTGTAAAGGACACCTCATTTAAAGTTAACAAGGCAGTAAATTCAAACATTTATTCAAATTTGAATAAGCGTGAAATAAAATGTGAATGTGTAGTAGTAAACAAAATTACCAGTGACATACCAACATTTAAAATTGACATTGAACAGTTAAATTTACCTGAAAATCTTGTTCTTGCAAACAATGAATTTTACAAGCCAAAAAATATTGACATTTTGCTTTCTGCTGATATATTTTTTAGTATTTTAAGAGATGGTAGGATACACCTAAACAATGGTTATATTTTACAAAATACAACTTTTGGATATCTGATCTCTGGTACGTTTCCATCCTCTTCACAATCCAGAAATAACAATTTGGCTAAAATATCTTGTCATTTAATAATTGATGACACAAACAAAATGCTTTCAAAATTTTGGGAAACAGAAAATGTACCACAGGTTTTCAAGGAGTAAAATAATTTACATGAAGCTTGTGAAACAATATTTCAACAAACAACTTTGTTAGAAAACAATAAATTTCAAGTAGACACTTAAATTAGATATCAATGAAATCAATTTAGGGGATTCATACTATATTGCATTGAAACGTTTTCAAAATCTAGAAAATAGATTTGAATCAGACCAAAAATTGTTTGATCAATATAATCAGTTTATTAAGGAATATTTGAGTCTTGGGCATGCAAAGGTTGTAAATACAAATCTAGTGACACACCAGTATATTTTATGGGACATCATGCAGTAATTCGTGAAGATAAAAAGTCAACACGTTGTCGCGTTGTCTTTGACGGTTCCATGCTCACAAAAAATAAAACCTGTATAAACGATTTTCTTTATAATGGTGACATAGTTCAAAATGAGCTATTTGATATTCTGCTGATTTTCCGCACTTTTAAATTCATTATTTTAGCAGATATTGAAAAAATGTTTCGAATGATATTAATTAATCCTGAACATAAAACTTTGCAGAACATTCTTTGGAGAGATGATCCCAATAAGCCCATTGAGTGTTTGCAACTACAAACTGTAACTTATGGTTATAAAAGTTCCACATATTTAGCTACACGCTGTCTCAAAGAACTCGCGATTAAATATCAAAATGTTTATCCTTTAGCATCTTATGCACTTGAAAATTGTACCTATATTGATGATATTTTGGGTGGAGCCAACACAATTGAAGAAGCCATTCGCTTAAAAAATGAATTGTGTCATTTATTGAAATTAGGTTCTTTAAATTTGCATAAATGGGCATCAAATGACGACAAAATTTTGCTGGATATTCCGTTGCAAAGTCGACAACTTGATGAAATCGACATTAGCAAAAACAATAATGTCATCAAAACTTTAGGTGTTTCTTATGACATCAAAAACGATTGTTTCAAAATATTCTCGCCAAAGGCTGAAAATGATGACTGTCTGACAAAAAGGCAAATACTGTCATATATTTCTGAATTTTGGGATCCTCAAGGTCTCAGCGGGCCAATAATGGTTCAGGGAAAAGTTTTTCTACAAAAATTGTGGTTGGACAAGTTTTCTTGGGATGAGCTGTTGCCAGAAAATATTGAAGGGCCTTGGCAAGAATTCCAAAACAAACTTAAAAATATGCCAACAACTGAGGTACCCAGAGATGTAAAATTCTACGGTGCGGAAAAAAATGAATTAATCGGTTTTTCAGACAGCAGTCTCATAGCCTATGGTGCTGTATTATATGTTAGAGCAATTTTCAAGGTTAAGGCAGTTGTCATTATAATATGCTCAAAATCACGTATTGCACCAATCAACAAAAAATTGACTGTGCCCAGATTAGAGTGGAATGGAGCATTATTAAGTGCTCAATTAGCTTTCAAAGTCTCAAACTTGCTCAAAATACAAAATAACAATGTATATCTGTATTGTGACTCTAACATAGTATTAGCTTGGCTAAACACCGATCCAATGAGGCTCAATGCCTATGTAGCAAATCGCATACTAAAAATTCAAAAAATAACTGAAAATTCTACCTGGTGTTATATTCAATCAAAAGATAATCCCGCTGACATTTTGTCAAGAGGTGCTGATCCTCTCGAATTTAAATCAGACAATCTATGGTTCCATGGACCACAATATTTGTCAGATATTACTTTGATACATAAAAACAAAGATTTCAATATTGATATCACTTATCCTCTACCTGAAGAAAAAACCCACATAGTAACACTAAAAACTTCCACAAGTTCATTGTTTTTCACAGACATTTTTCAAAGGTTTCCTTCAATTTCAAAATTGCAAAAAATAATGGCTTACATCAATAGATTTATTCACAACATCAAAAATCCAACCAATAAAATAATTGACAATTTAAAAATAGGTGAATTAAATGACTCAGTGACTATCATCATTAGAGAAGTTCAAAAAAAAGTTTCTCTGAAGAAATTATTAATTTAAAATCAAAAAGGGATTTAACATCAAGTATCAAATCACTGTGTCCATTTCTTGACAAAAACCACATTCTTCGCGTTGGTGGAAGGATACAGCAGGCTGATATGAAATATGATCAAATTCATCCCATAATCTTGCCAAAAAACAATAGAATAACTGATCTCATTAGTGAAAGAGAACACAAAAGACTCTTACATGCTGGTCAAAAACAGGTGTTGAGTATTCTAAATTTGCAATTTTGGATTGTAAATGGCATTAGAGAAGTAAAAAAGGTCTTACATAAATGTGTAACATGTTTCAAAGCAAAGGCACAATGCTCAGAGCAATTAATGAGCTCTTTGCCGGAACATCGAGTTAACCCTTACAGACCATTTCAAAATTGCGGCTTGAATTTTTTTGGTCCTATTTACATAAAACAATCACATATTAAAAAATCCATCATAACAAAAAGTTACGTTGCATTATTTGTGTGTTTTTCTATCAAGGCTATTCATATGGAAGTAGTTTCAGATCTCACGACAGACACTTTTTTAGCTTGTTTTAAAAGATTCATTTCAAGAAGAGGTAAACCTGCTAACATTTATTGTGACAATGGAAAAACGTTTGAAGGAGCCAATAATCAATCAAAAGAATTTTATAAAGACTTTGTGAATGTTAATAAAGACTCTATAATCAACTTTTCAGTGGAAGAACAAATTAATTTCAAGTTCATACCAAGTTCTTCTCCAGTATTTGGAGGCTTGTGGGAAAGCTCTGTGAAAAGTGCTAAGCACCACATGAAGCGAGTAATGGGCAATAGCCTGTTAACGTACGAAGAGTTCAATACTCTTATTGTTCAAATCAAAGGAATTTTAAATTCCAGGCCGATTACAGCCTTAACAAATCATCCCACAGATTCAAATTATTTAACTCCCGCGCATTTTTTAATAGGATGTCCTATAACCTCATATCCCGAAACGAATGTGACAAATACTCCTGAGAACAAACTCAAATTGTGGAAAATTGTATGCCAAAAACAACAACATTTTTGGCAAAGGTGGTCCAAAGACTATTTAACCATTTTACAAAACCGTCCTAAATGGTATAAAAACATTCCTAACATTCAAAAAGAAACTTTAGTTTTATTAAAGGAGGACAACGTGCCTTCCTTGAAGTGGCCAATAGCCAGAATTATTAAAGTCATACCTGGAAAGGATGGCAAGGTCAGAGTCTGCGATGTCCAAACAGCTTCTGGAACGTATCGGAGATCAGTGACCAAAATGGAAATTTTGCCCCTTTATAACTAATAATTATAAATAAATATATATAAAAAAATATGTATATATATGTGTATATAAATTTAGAATAATAAGTTGATATATAAAAGGTAATGCACCTAAAATTATTAATTATTATATTTAACAATAAAAATGTTGCAACATTTAGTAAGACTTCAAATAAGTCATCAAAATTATTATTTTGTAAAATTCGGGCTTGTACCCACAATCATTTTATTACAGTCAAAATGCTTTTGTAAATTTCGGGCTTGTACCCACAATCACTTTAATTACAAGCGAAATGCTTTGTAAAATTCGGGCTTGTACCCACAACATTTTAAATATAAGCAAGGTGCTTTTTAAAATTCTTTGGGCAAGAATAATTACTGTTTAAAATAACAATAATTATAAAACTGAGAGCATATGGTTTCAAAGAGGCCTGAGGCCCCAGCATGTTGCAAACATTATGCAACACAAAATACACTAAAATTTGTAAGTGTAAAGTTCATATCCTAGATGTCGTCTGCGGCAAGCATCTGAGATTGAATCATGCGCAGAGAAAAAGATAGCCTGTGGCAGTATAACTCAAAACATGGTACAAGCAAGAGCTCTCGCATACGAATGCGTTGTAACTACGCTGTACCATAATTCTAACTTATTTAAAGAATCGGGCTAGTTCCCACAAGTAGTAAAGTGTTTTTAATACGCATATAATCGGGCAAGTACCCATAAACAACAAACCATTTCAACAGTGCAGTCGATGTGTAAATATGTTAGTGTAAATAAACCAGTGTAAATATATGTAAATAAATTGTACATAGCAAGTAACATCGAAGGAAACTTATTTATTTTAACACAGTCCACAAACCCATGAGTGATATGTGCGTAATCAAATTGTACATATCAAACAATACGTTTTAGAATATGTACGAGATCTTCTAGTATCCAGTTTGGTGAATCCAGTCCATATTATATATTATTCTCGAGAATTAATAGGCCTTTGATCAAAATTATTTCGAAAATAGATGCATCTTATGATTAAATTGTAGTAACGTTACTTATATAAAATTCTACGTCAACTGCAGACAATTTTGGGAACAGACAACTTACAAGAAAATTTACGTATTTAACATTGACAGATATCAAGTATAAATTTAGACATTTTGAATTTTCGGTTAAATTTATTTAGATAGGAAATTTCTAACATAGATTGTTTTTAAAATTAAGGTTTGATAGAGAATTCTATCTTTGTTTATGCGTTTACGATATTTTTTGAAGAGTTTTAATTTTTGTAAGTGTTATTTTGATAATATATTATATAAATTTGAATTCCAAATCTCTTTGGTTCTCTTTTCATATTCATTTTCATTATATTTGATAATTTTTATACTATAGATAATTTAGTATAATAAGTGACATCTAGTTAATCTCCTGACAGTAAATTCATATATGTCATAAGATAATTTAAATTGTTTTATAGTGTATTGGACAAACAGTTACTGTAGATTTGAATAGTGTGATACGTAATTTAGAAAATTATTTGGAAATTTACAAATTTGAATTATTAGTTGAAATCTTTGATCCCTCCCTGAGAAAAGAGTGACTTGATTGGTGTTGTATTGATTTATCTTTCATAATATAAAATTTAATATTTATTTAGCCGGGCTTATTAATTTGAGAACTGCTGTCATTAAAAATTTTATAGGTTATATTTAGAGGTAAAGGTATTTTCACAATAGTGTAGTTATTTTCACAAATTGTGATGACAGCTACAAATCAAATTCAGCATCATATGAATTCATATTCATATATAAAATATTATAAAATTAGTAAAACACATTAGATTTACTATAATTTGGTGCCCAAAACGTAGGGCTCTTATAGTATGTCTATAAGAGCCCTACGTTTTTATAATTTGGCGCCGCAAAGTGGGGCAAAAATAGATTTGTCACTATTAGCATAAATATAAGAAATTAAGTATCGACCATGGAAAGAAGAATGACATTAAGAGATGGTAAACGGGTAGGAGTTGAAAGTGGATCTGAGGAACAAAGAGAAGAAAGAAGACATAATATGGGTGATGGTCAGGTGCAATATTTGGAGCAGGGAGGACAGCAATCAGAAGAAGATGCACCACTGTCAGAAGAAACAGGACAAGAGGACAAACAACAATCAAAAGAAAAAGGGGATACGGACGTATAAAGAGTATACTTCAAATGATGATGGAGAAAATTGAGAATATGGAAAAGAATATGAGGGGAGATATAAATAACATGAATGGAAATATGAATAATATGCGGGGAGATATGAATAATATGAGTGGAGATTTAAATGGAAAAATGGACAAACAAAATGAGAAAATGAACAACATGAATGGAAATATGAATAATATGGGTGAAGATTTAAATAGAAAAATGGACAGACAAAATGAGAATATGATTAGTATGCGTGAAGATATGAATAATATGAGTGGATATTTAAATGACAAGATTGATACGATGAAGGAGGAGATTAAGGGGGACATTAACCATATCACCGGAAACATGGACAGATTGGAAACGAAAATAGAAGGAGTAAACATGGAAACCTTAAATGAAATAAAGAAAATTAGAGATGAAAACGAGCAATTGAGTGAACAAATGGCCGATAGGAGAGTAGATATGGTAGAACAAAATAAGAATTTGAAAACAGACCAAGAAAATGGAGTTAGAGAAAAACAGATAGATGAAGTGCAAGAATTAAATAGATGCCTAGAAGAAAATTTATCTGGAGCAATTCAAGTGAAACTAAACAAACAAAATAAGAATATAACAGAAGAAATACGACTTATAAAAATACAAAGTTTAATACATATTAAAGAAGTTGAGAAGGAAATTGAAGAGATACAGGCTATGAAAGTGCAAAGACAAACCAAATATGCAATGGTAGACATTAATTTACAGAATTTAGGAAGTGAAGAAGTGATGCAAATTTATGAAGAAAATATTTATTGGAAAATAAAAGGCTTAGATGGTAATACCGAAAAACAAATCGTAATATATGATAAAAGAAATAATATTTATAATAGGGGGATAAAACTTAATTGGGAGTTAGAGGAAATGAATAAGATACTACAAGAAACTAAGGAAGAAATAGATGAAACCATAAGACAATATATAGAAAAAAGAATTTATGCAGAAAATTTTGAAATGAGAGTAATACTCAGCAGATATATAAGAATAATTGATCCAAGAATATTTAATAGGACAATCAAAAATGAAATGATAGGAAGTGAGAATATTATGGGAAATAAAATAATAAAAAGAAGAAACAATAATTTGAAGGAACTGGAAACGCAAATTTTGATGATTTTATTGGGAGAAATTGATGAGATATGGGACAACAAAATTAAAAAGGATATAGTGGAAAATTTAATTGAATTTAGGAAACCGATAGAGAATCAAACAATAAGAGAAGAGAATAAGACGAAGTTTAGGAAAAGAAAATAAAATTGAATTATATGACAGGATTATAGGAATGAAATCTAGAAAACGAAAAGGAATTGTACATGGTAAAGAATGGATATAAAAACAATATGTAAATAAAATATTTATGATTAACAAGTAATATTTAAATAGAAATTATATAAACATGGATTGATGATAGAAGAAATTATAGACATGTTGATATGAATTATGGAAATGAAAATAGAAGTTACAGAAATAAAAAACGAATATATGGAAATGGAGATAAAATTTATGACAACAAGTTTTGTGAGAATGGAAGAGATTTTATAAACTTTGATAGAAGATATGATAATGAAAATAGAAATGAAATTAAGCAACAAAATAGATGGACAGGATGAAATAATTACATTTATAGGAACAAACGGACGGAAGTTATATGAACTAGGCAAATATATGATACAAAAGATTGAATTAAAGGATGAAAAAGAAGTTGATATGCAAGCATAGTCGATGAAGAAGTTAAAAACAGACATATTTATTGATGAATTGATGAAATATAAGGAAATAATTGATTTTGGATAGATAGATAGAATTAAATGGTAAAATAATTGAATAGGAGGAGGTAAATATGGAAGTATTGGCAATTGAAGAGGATAATAGGAAGTTATGGAATATAAATAGGAATGGAATTATGGTAGAATTGGAGTTAATGAGTGGAAATAAGGAATATGAAGAGAAAGTGAAGAGTTTGATGATGAAATATGAAGGATTGATTGAAAAAGAAATTAGACTGGCTAACTATTATGAGTGTGAGATAGAATAAATAGAAGATGTGAAAAGTAATGGTAATTGGACAGATTGTAATGAAGAATATTATGAAGTTATAAATGAATTATTAAATACGTATGAGAAAAGAATTTTGAAGGAACTAAGGGTTATTCAATGGAAATATGGATATAATAAAGGAGAAGAATACTGAGAAATGTTAAAGTGAAATCATATCCAGTTCCATGTAAGTTGTTTAGGCGGAATAGAATAAAAGAGAGTTGGAAACATTTGATACCATAAAAAAATGTATCAACGTGTGTATATAGGAAATTTTAGAATAACTATTATGTTACGTGAAATTTTAATAGATATAGTAGATTTAAGAAGTTTTATGGGAATTAGGAATAATAGTTGTAAATTCTTATATGTCATAAGATAATTTAAATTGTCTTATAGTGTATTGGACAAACAGTTACCGTAGATTTGAATAGTGTGATACGTAATTTAGGAAATTATTTGGAAATTCACAAATTTGAATTATTAGTTGAAATCTTCGATCCCTCCCTGAGAAAAGAGTGAATTGATTGGTTTTGTATTGATTTATCTTTCATAACATAAAATTTAATATTTATTTAGCCGGGCATATTAATTAGACAACTGCTGTCATTAAAAATTTTATAGGTTATATTTAGAGGTAAAGGTATTTTCACAATAGTGTAGTTATTATCACAAATTGTGATGACAGCTACAAATTAAATTCAGCATCATATAAATACATATTCATATATAAAATATAATAAAATTAGTAAAACGCATTAGATATACTATAATTTGGTGCCCAAAACGGAGGGCTCTTATAGCAATAAAAGGATGTTTCATACTATATTAAACTGGATAGAACGGGGAGAGAAAGGATGATTTAACGTTATTATTTTGTTTTGATTTATGTTTAATTTTGATTTGCCCGGTATATTGTAAATTTAAAATTTTATTATTAAGATTATCACACTTTGAACATGAGAAATTCTTTAACCTCAGAGTAGGGTTCAGATATAGAAAAACAAAAAATTCAATTTTTAATGTGAGCGCCTAAATTTGATCAGATATCTCTATCTTCATAAAAATTTTGTCAATCAAAAATGTACTTGCTTTATTTAATAATACCAAATAAATTCCAAAGACGGTCCTGTGTTCAAAGTTGAACCTCTCCACGATTCATAGATGTCAGTTTAAACTACCAATGGTTTAAACTAGATGGAGCCATCACCACAAATAAATGAAATATATCAAAAATCAATTTTACAATGTTCTTCAAAATAGAAAAACGTTATTTAATGTTATGAAAAGACAAATACATTGTTCTTTTACAGGACACAAATTAATAAAAAACTTATTATCTATTATGATCACTCATTCGAACAAAATCATGTACTCAGATGAATAATTATCTCTATATACAATTCCAAAATAGGCAACATTTAATACAAATCTTATAATACGAAATCTTTTATATGAACGTCTATGATTTAAAACTGGCGAAAGACAAAGGTTGCAAATGTTTGTTTAATACCAAAGTTCAATTCTTTGCACTAAATCGGTAAGTTTATTTAACTTTCTTTACGTATAATGAAAATAGTTTAAATACCTTATTCTTGTATAGTAATTCACGTCAATTATTAGTTTTCTTTACTTTATTTCAGGTTACCTTCTGGAAATTACCACATGACTGGTTCAGCTTGCACAAAATCAGGAATCAATGCTATATTTCGTCCACATCAATACATTTCAGTCAAATCACATAATCCAAAGCTTTCTAAAAGGTATGGTGGATATATCAATCCCACCATACAAAATATTAATAAAATATCATCTATAAATTATACGGTTAGTATTCAAATATAATTACCAAATTCTTTCTTAGTTTGTACATCTGCTTGTTTTAATATATGATTTACTAGATCACAAGTACAATGTATTTCCTTCCTTGAATTTTGATACCAAAAACGTTGTTTTCCGAAAAGTTCAATTAATTTAAAGTAATTTTGCTTCTTCCAAAAATTTCTACCACCCCAAAAAGAAAGTTCCTAGTGAATAGCATGTATAATCAACAAACTTTTTTCATTCAATTTTTTTTATTATTAACAAACTACTTGTCGCTGATAAAAGTATGTTGAATACATTCCACCAATCAGATTTGGTTATCAAAACTTTTCTTGATAGATTTCTTCTCAAATAGTGAATTGTCCATCCATCATATGAAAACACTTTGTTTTAAGTTTCTTTAATGATTTTAACTCATATTTTATCTCTTAAATTATATTTCATTCAATTTACAAAATGACATTTCCAACTTTATAAAATATGTATTCATAATGTCAAACCGTTCAATAAATGTCACATTCCATAGAATTAATGTTTTCACTTTACTTCTTATATAGTCTTGTTTTTAAATATTTATAAAATCTTATTTACACATCCTTCAATCCCTAATATCCATATTAAAAAAGAATCACACTATTTATTTACTTTGACAATAAAAACAAAAGATTATCATTTCCATTTGTATATGTAATAACGTTCTAAAATTCTGTCTTGTAGGTTTATAGAAATTTTGTTATTTCATTTCACATATGTTTTAAATCTTATTTTAAATCTTCTTTATAATTATACAATTAGATGCTTTCTCTATGGAATAGTACATGGTACAGATTGTCTCCTTTTTAGATAATCTTTTTTAAAAAAAATCAAATTTCAAAAATTTTAATTTCTTGAAATAGGTAGTCTTTTATTTTATGTTCAGTATACAGGGTGTTGTTTCACTGTATGTTAATATATATATATATATATATATATATATATATATATATATATATAATATATATATATATATATATATATATATAAATATATATATATATATATATATAAATATATATATATATATATATATATATATATATTATTATAATTAACACTTCAAAGCGACAAATTCTATTATGATTGTGATTATTTCTATATACACAATTTATTTTAATTAACTTTTGATATATATAACGCGTATTGCCATATATTTAATAATTTATGGACACCAACTTACCATAAATAGGTAAGTAAAATTTAATATAATTATTCTGACTTAAATCATTCCATAATATTTAATCTCTGTTTTCCATATACTGTTTTAATTTTCAATTATATTTGTTCTATTCCTTGTATTGACTATGTTATTTTAATTTTCAATCCCTGAATCGTCTCCAATATTATATATTTAGTTATTTTTTCGTCCTTTCGGGATAAAAAACTTCCGTCACCAAAATATGTCAAGTGAATAGTCTCCCGTTTCAACAACATCTCTCCTCACTTCCTTCCTTAGTTTCCTTAAAGGCTCGTTCAAATAAATTTTTATTTTTATTTCCATCAATGTCATGTATTGTCAAACTCAGATTTTATTCGATGGAAATGAATAGATCAACTATCAACAATACAACCACATCGAACATATCATTTTCCTTTCTAATCATAACAATTCTCAAATAAAACACTTCTTATTTCCTACTTATACCTTTTCAGAAGTTTCACACCCGTTTCACAGCTTTTTGTAATTCCTACACTAATAAACTTCTTGATTATCTTTCATTTTAACCTAAATCAGTCATCCCCCACCCACCCCCTAAGGACAGAGGGGGGGGGTGACTTTGTAAAATAGTCGTAAAAATGAATTTTTGAATTTGAAATCAAATTCTCCGTAATTTAAATTGCATTTTGATTAACTATTTTCATATAGTTATGCAGAAAAGATGTTATCAATAAATTGATTATTCAATGGTGTAGGGCACTAGATTCTAGCATACTTCCATATTCGATAAAAATACATTTTCCACGGGAATGTATTGATGGACGGTTACCTTTTATTTTAACCTAAATCAGTCATCCCCCACCCACCCCTTTGGATAATAGTAGTAAAAATAAGTTTTTGAATTTGCAATCAAATTCTACGTAATTCTTTACGTATACACATAGAATTTCATTTTGATAACTTTTTTTTATAAAGTTATGCAAAAAAATGGTTATCATAAAATTGATTATTCAATGGGGTAGTGCTCTCGGGTCTAGCATACTTCCATATTTGATAAAAAAAGTTCACGGGAATGTATTGTTGGATGATTATCTTTCATTTTAACCTAAATTTGTCATCGTCCACCCCATATCTCGCAAATGAAGTCTCCATGTCTTCCCGTTTCTTATATAACAGAGTGTCCTCAGATCCAGAATCATCCATCGCATTCTCTCTGAAATTTTGTTAAAGTCAATACCTGAGAAAAATTTCAAGTTCAAGATAAAATTATGAAAATTTGGGACCATACATACAAATATTCAAGAAAAACGATGACGTCGTTGGAATTCAATTTTTTCCAAAAATAAGAGTAGGCACCCCCAAAAAAACTACCCCTGAGGGGGATTTTTATATTGAATGTGTTTTTTTGAGATTTCACACATCGTTTATGCCCTATTCCGAAAATGAAGTCTCCATGTGTTCCCGTTTTTTATATAACAGAGTGCCCCCAGATTCAGAATTATCGCATTTTCTCTGAAATTTTGACAAATTCAATATCTGAGAAAAATTTCAAGTTTAAGATAATATTATGAAAATGTAGGACCGTACATAAAAATATTCAAGAAAAACGATGACGTCGTTGGAATTTAATTTTTTCCAAAAATAAGGGTGGCCACCCCCAAAAAAACCACCCCTGAGGGGGATTTTTAGTTTGAATGTGTTTTTTTGAGATTTCACGCATCGTTTTTGCCCTATTCCGAAAATGAAGTCTCCATGTGTTCCCGTTTTTTATATAACAGAGTGCCCCCAGATTCAGAATTATCGCATTTTCTCTGAAATTTTGACAAATTCAATATCTGAGAAAAATTTCAAGTTTAAGATAATATTATGAAAATGTAGGACCGTACATAAAAATATTCAAGAAAAACGATGACGTCGTTGGAATTTAATTTTTTCCAAAAATAAGGGTGGCCACCCCCAAAAAAACCACCCCTGAGGGGGATTTTTAGTTTGAATGTGTTTTTTTGAGATTTCACGCATCGTTTATGCCCTATTCCGAAAATGAAGTCTCCATGTTTTCCCGTTTTTTATATAACAGAGTGCCCCCAGTTTAAGAATTGTCGCATTTTCTCTGAAATTTTGACAAATTCAATATCTGAGAAAAATTTCAAGTTTAAGATAAAATTATGAAAATTTGGGACCGTACATAAAAATATTCAAGAAAAACGATCACGTCGTTGGAATTTAATCTTTTCCAAAAATAAGGGTAGCCACCACCAAAAAAACACCCCCCCGAGGGGGATTTTTATTTTGAATGTGTTTTTTTGAGATTTCACGCATCGTTTATGCCCTATTCCGAAAATGAAGTCTCAATGTTTTCCCGTTTTTTATGTAACAGAGTGCCCCCAGATTCAGTATTATCGCATTTTCTCTGAAATTTTGTCAAATTCAATATCTGAGAAAAATTTCAAGTTGAAGATAAAATTATGAAAATCTAGGACCGTACATAAAAATATTCAAGAAAAACGATGACGTCGTTGGAATTTAATTTTTTCCAAAAATAAGGGTAGCCACCCCCAAAATAACCACCCTTGAGGAGAATTTTTATTTTGAATGTGTTTTTTTGAGATTTCACGCATCGTTTTTGCCCTATTCCGAAAATGAAGTCTCCATGTGTTCCCGTTTTTTATATAACAGAGTGCCCCCAGATTCAGAATTATCGCATTTTCTCTGAAATTTTGACAAATTCAATATCTGAGAAAAATTTCAAGTTTAAGATAATATTATGAAAATGTAGGACCGTACATAAAAATATTCAAGTAAACGATGACGTCGTTGGAATTTAATTTTTTCCAAAAATAAGGGTGGCCATCCCCAAAAAAACCACCCCTGAGGGGGATTTTTAGTTTGAATGTGTTTTTTTGAGATTTCACGCATCGTTTATGCCCTATTCCGAAAATGAAGTCTCCATGTTTTCCCGTTTTTTATATAACAGAGTGCCCCCAGTTTAAGAATTGTCGCATTTTCTCTGAAATTTTGACAAATTCAATATCTGAGAAAAATTTCAAGTTTAAGATAAAATTATGAAAATTTAGGACCGTACATAAAAATAATCAAGAAAACCGATGACGTCGTTGGAATTGAATTTTTTCCAAAAATAAGTGTAGCCACCCCCAAAAAAACCACCCCTGAGGTGGATTTTTATCTTGGATGTGTTTTTTTGAGATTTCACGCATCATTTATGCCCTATTCCGAAAATGGAGGCTCCATGTTTTCTTGTTTTTTATATAACAGATTGCCCCCAGAGCCAGAATTATCGCATTTTCTCTGAAATTTTGTCAAAATCAATACCTGACAAACATTTCAAGTTTAAGATAAAATTATGAAAATTTAGGTCCGTACATAAAAATATTCAAAAAAAAACGATGACGTCGTTGGAATTTAATTTTTTCCAAAAATAAGGGTGGCCACCCCCAAAAAAACCACCCCTGAGGGGGATTTTTAGTTTGAATGTGTTTTTTTGAGATTTCACGCATCGTTTATGCCCTATTCCGAAAATGAAGTCTCCATGTTTTCCCGTTTTTTATATAACAGAGTGCCCCCAGTTTAAGAATTATCGCATTTTCTCTGAAATTTTGTCAAATTCAATATCTGAGAAAAATTTCAAGTTGAAGATAAAATTATGAAAATCTAGGACCGTACATAAAAATATTCAAGAAAAACGATGACGTCGTTGGAATTTAATTTTTTCCAAAAATAAGGGTAGCCACCCCCAAAATAACCACCCTTGAGGAGAATTTTTATTTTGAATGTGTTTTTTTGAGATTTCACGCATCGTTTTTGCCCTATTCCGAAAATGAAGTCTCCATGTGTTCCCGTTTTTTATATAACAGAGTGCCCCCAGATTCAGAATTATCGCATTTTCTCTGAAATTTTGACAAATTCAATATCTGAGAAAAATTTCAAGTTTAAGATAATATTATGAAAATGTAGGACCGTACATAAAAATATTCAAGAAAAACGATGACGTCGTTGGAATTTAATTTTTTCCAAAAATAAGGGTGGCCATCCCCAAAAAAACCACCCCTGAGGGGGATTTTTAGTTTGAATGTGTTTTTTTGAGATTTCACGCATCGTTTATGCCCTATTCCGAAAATGAAGTCTCCATGTTTTCCCGTTTTTTATATAACAGAGTGCCCCCAGTTTAAGAATTGTCGCATTTTCTCTGAAATTTTGACAAACTCAATATCTGAGAAAAATTTCAAGTTTAAGATAAAATTATGAAAATTTAGGACCGTACATAAAAATAATCAAAAAAACCGATGACGTCGTTGGAATTGAATTTTTTCCAAAAATAAGTGTAGCCACCCCCAAAAAAACCACCCCTGAGGTGGATTTTTATCTTGGATGTGTTTTTTTGAGATTTCACGCATCATTTATGCCCTATTCCGAAAATGGAGGCTCCATGTTTTCTTGTTTTTTATATAACAGATTGCCCCCAGAGCCAGAATTATCGCATTTTCTCTGAAATTTTGTCAAAATCAATACCTGACAAACATTTCAAGTTTAAGATAAAATTATGAAAATTTAGGTGCGTACATAAAAATATTCAAAAAAAAACGATGACGTCGTTGGAATTTAATTTTTTCCAAAAATAAGGGTGGCCACCCCCAAAAAAACCACCCCTGAGGGGGATTTTTAGTTTGAATGTGTTTTTTTGAGATTTCACGCATCGTTTATGCCCTATTCCGAAAATGAAGTCTCCATGTTTTCCCGTTTTTTATATAACAGACTGCCCCCAGTTTAAGAATTGTCGCATTTTCTCTGAAATTTTGACAAATTCAATATCTGAGAAAAATTTCAAGTTTGAGATAAAATTATGAAAATTTGGGACCGTACATAAAAATATTCAAGAAAAACGATCACGTCGTTGGAATTTAATCTTTTCCAAAAATAAGGGTAGCCACTACCAAAAAAACACCCCCCCGAGGGGGATTTTTATTTTGAATGTGTTTTTTTGAGATTTCACGCATCGTTTTTGCCCTATTCCGAAAATAAAGTCTCCATGTGTTCCCGTTTTTTATATAACAGAGTGCCCCCAGATTCAGAATTATCGCATTTTCTCTGAAATTTTGACAAATTCAATATCTGAGAAAAATTTCAAGTTTAAGATAATATTATGAAAATGTAGGACCGTACATAAAAATATTCAAGAAAAACGATGACGTCGTTGGAATTTAATTTTTTCCAAAAATAAGGGCGGCCTTCCCCAAAAAAACCACCCCTGAGGGGGATTTTTAGTTTGAATGTGTTTTTTTGAGATTTCACGCATCGTTTATGCCCTATTCCGAAAATGAAGTCTCCATGTTTTCCCGTTTTTTATATAACAGAGTGACCCCAGTTTAAGAATTGTCGCATTTTCTCTGAAATTTTGACAAATTCAATATCTGAGAAAAATTTCAAGTTTAAGATAAAATTATGAAAATTTGGGACCGTACATAAAAATAATCAAGAAAACCGATGACGTCGTTGGAATTGAATTTTTTCCAAAAATAAGTGTAGCCACCCCCAAAAAAACCACCCCTGAGGTGGATTTTTATCTTGGATGTGTTTTTTTGAGATTTCACGCATCATTTATGCCCTATTCCGAAAATGGAGGCTCCATGTTTTCTTGTTTTTTATATAACAGATTGCCCCCAGAGCCAGAATTATCGCATTTTCTCTGAAATTTTTTCAAAATCAATACCTGACAAACATTTCAAGTTTAAGATAAAATTATGAAAATTTAGGTCCGTACATAAAAATATTCAAAAAAAAACGATGACATAGTTGGAATTTAATTTTTTCCAAAAATAAGGGTAGCCACCCCCAAAAAAACCACCCCTGAGGAGGATTTTTATTTTGAATGTGTTCTTTTCAGATTTCACGCATCGTTTATGCCCTATTTCGAAAATGAAGTCTCCCTTTTTCCCTGTTTTTTTATAACAGAGTGCCCTCAGATTCAGAATTATCGCATTTTGTCTGAAATTTTGACAAATTCAATATCTGAGAAAAATTTCAATTTAAGATAAAATTATGAAAATTTAGGACTGTACATAAAAATATTCAAGAAAAACGATGACGTCGTTAGAATTTAATTTTTTCCAAAAATAAGTGTAGCCACCCCAAAAAAAACCACCCCTGACGGGGATTTTTATTTTGAATGTGTTTTTTTGAGATTTCACGCATCGTTTTTGCCCTATTCCGAAAATGAAGTCTCCATGTTTTCCCGTTTTTTATATAACAGAGTGCCCCCAGATTCAGAATTATCGCATTTTCTCTGAAATTTTGACAAATTCAATATCTGAGAAAAATTTCAAGTTTAAGATAATATTATGAGAATGTGGGACCGTACATACAAATATTCAAGAAAAACGATGACGTCGTTGGAATTTAATTTTTTCCAAAAATAAGGGTGGCCACCCCCAAAAAAACCACCCCTGAGGGGGATTTTTAGTTTGAATGTGTTTTTTTGAGATTTCAAGCATCGTTTATGCCCTATCCCGAAAATGAAGTCGAAAACCAAAAACCATCTCCGAGGGGGAAATTTTTTGAATCTGTTTTTTTGAGATTTCACGCAATGTTTATGCCCTATCCCGTTAATGAAGTCTCCATGAATTCCCGTTTATATATAACAGAGTGTCCCCAGATCTAAAATGATCGCAATTTCTCTGAAATTTTGTCAAAGTCAATACCTTGCGTCCAACCTTCTGCAGAATACACGGGAGCGCATTTCGCTTTTACTTCTATTTTCGAATGCATTGAGTCGTACTCTATTTCCGTGGGACCACTTTCAAAAAACTTCTGATATGTTTGGTTTAGAGTATGATGACTTGAGACAATTTGAAGGCACATAGCAACGAAAATGGAGTTTTTTGCTGGCCACCACACCCTTGGGACATCATTCGAACCTCTTTAATATTTTGATGTGCTAAAATGTAACCGTGAATACAGGAAGATATTTCAACTGATCCTCTTTTTCCTTGAGATTCCTACCAAACAAAATCTTGGTTTGCTAAACTGTTAATTGAGAAATTGTAGATAGTTAATTTGCTCAAATAAAGGATTTAACCTGCTGGACCTTTGGGTGTTGTAACAACTGCTTGTAGATCGAAATTCAAAGATAAAACTTCCGTATTTTCCTTTTCAATTTTTTTGTCCTGATCCCTGGACTTTCGAGCTAATGGTTTTCTTTCTAAATATTCTCGACATTTATTCTCTTCTTTTATTATTTCAGTTTCTGTTATTGTCTTTTGATCTAATCACAAAACAACACTAGTCTTTGCCTAGTTTTTTGCAACGTGGAGAACAGGAAAGTGCAATGTTTTCTGGCATTTATGAAATAATTTGCAATTACAAAAGCTCGAAAGTGTTACATTCACGATTATTTAGAAAGTTCATCGGAAAAGATAATCAGGAAGCTGACAAATTCGCAAGCATCTGAATAATTGTTTGCAACGTCAGACACGCGAAAGTGGTACATTCAACCAATACCCTTTTTTGCATCTTTACCATATTCTAGTGATCTTACACCTAGAATTTCCAAAATTTTACAGGAAGTAACTAACATAAAACTTGCAAATAAAAATGATCTGACAATTAATCGTGTTTTTAGTAAATTGAAAAAAAATGATCCTTATACTGAACGTTCTAATGTTGTATATAGATTAACATGCTCTACGTGCGAATCTGTATATTATAGCGTTGTTTTGTGCAAGTTTTTTTTCATCTTTTGAATGTTGTTGTGCCCTGCCAAATCAGACTGTAATACAGCTTTTCCGGCGGCTAGGATCGTGGGTAATAGAAGGCGCCAGATCCCAAAATTGGAGCCAAGAAAACTTGATAATCGAAATATACAGATAAATATATATATATATATATATATATATATATATATATATATATATTAAACTGAAAATTATCTATCAAGATAAATTAAAACAGAGATATCACTAAGTTAATGTGAATCTTAGTAATAGATGACAATAAATCCAATAAATTGCATAATAGTCCATAAGACAACAATTTAAATATGAGTATAAATATGTGAAGAAACACTTACAAACAAGATACAACTAATATTGCATATAAAAAAATTGCTATTTAAGTTTGCAATTATTTTTTCTTCAAATTATATTTCATGACAGAAAACACAGACGTAACAAATAAATTACGTAAACATTAATTTGGTACATAACAATGATTATCACGGTATAATATTACATGAATTTCAAAATAAAATTCCATAATTGTAATTTTATATATTATAGACACTTTTCAGAAACCCTGTATGTTATGTAAATTATTGATTATTTTGGTATAAACTTCAAGGTCAAAATGTCATCGTAAAATGACGTTCGGTTAATAGTTCGAACGGTGTAATTTCGGAGTGACATTAGGAATGCATAAGAACAAAGTGAACTTATCTACAATAACATAGAAAACAGATATTTGGATTTGAAAACAATGATGTTTATTTATAAACAATTGAAAAATAAAACAAAAATCAAAAACAACTAAAAGTTGTTGATTGAGAGCTTGAAGAGACACGCGGTGTAGATTCAATAATGTGAGGACGCATTAAAATTACTCTCCTCTAAATTTTTATAAATCTCAAACATTTTGATATATTTTAAGTTTAAAGAATTAATCATAGTATTTAAAAACAATGATGCTATAAAATAACAGAAACTTTCTATCGAATACATAATAAAAAGTGATAAAATTAGTGAAACGCCGAGAATTGGTAAGATGAACAATTTACCTTTATTAATCTGCTTTTCGTTTGCTCATTCACGTATCTTCTGTGAATAAATTGTTGCTCCTGGCGAAATAAATCACGTTACATCATTTTAATATCAAGATTTCGCATATATGATCATAGGCGATCGTATTTCTTCCAAATGTTTAATCCCAGAGACAAGAAGATGCCAAGCATAGACTTTTCTTTTCGTGTGTAACATATTTGTCCTATAAAACATCGTCCATAATTTTCATTTGTTAGGTTATATTGTGTAAAAATTTATTCGTTGGTAAAATTATTAGATATAGATATTCAATCTCCACTAGATCGGGATAGAACATTGAACTTACATTAAAGGAAATAATAAAGGAAATAATACTCACCAAATCATTACGATAAATCATCAGTTTGCCTCACAAACACACTTGGTTTTCATTCTTTATTTAATAACTGAATTATCATTACCATAGAATAACTCAACGTCACGTCAACATTAACAAATTATTAGAGTAGAGATTGAATGGTTTGTGGAAGCTTTCAAAAACACATAGAGATAAGTTATAGGAAGCGAAATTTATTTGATATGTTTCATATTCAATAGTATGCATTAAAAAATAAATAAAAAAAAAACGTACTTACGCAAAGGTTTAATTAATATGATTATACAATTATGATTCAGAAAATGTTCATTATTCAAACAACTATTCACAATTAAAATCTATTTATCTATGTTTTTCCTTTCTTTTCTTTGATATCTTACCTTTCAGTTTCTTGTTACTGCCGATCGCCAAGTGCCGAATCTCATCCCTGAGGTATAGTGTCATAAAGTTACATAACTCATAATTTTGTTACTAAATAAAATTTTGAATTGGAAATTAGCGGTTAGCTAAACCAATTCTGGCGCCCACAATCATTAAAAAAAAAATATATATTTAAAGTCAAATCAATTATAAATAAATACTCATAAATATAAGATCCATAATAAAGTAGCATCCCAATATAGGATCATTAATAAATAAGTAAATGTTATTACTCCAATATTTAAATACATGATAAAAAATGGCAAGCCCAACGCATGGCGATTGTTGAACAATTGAAATAACGCTAGTAACAGGAACAGGTTATTATTTTTGAGATATCTGAGGGAATTTTTTTTTAAAAACAATGACAGACAAAACAATAAACGTTGACGAACTGACGGTAGAAGACTTAAAAGAACTTTTAAAAACTAGGAACATGGACGTGAAAGGAAATAAGCAGACACTGAAAGAACGTTTGACAGCGACCCTTCAAGCTGGAGAAGCAGCAGGATTGGAAGAAGGAGATGGCATAGTGAAAGAAGTTCACCACTACGTAAAACCAACACCAAATGAAAATCAACAACTACTAGACATGATGAAAATAATGATGGCAGATATCAAAAGCGCAAAGGAAGACATCAAAAGGACCAAAGAAGAAATAAAAGGGGACATTAAAAAAACACAGGAAAGCACAAAAGATGAAATAAAAAGTACAAAGGAAGAAATCAATAAAAAACTGGATCAACAAGAAGAAAAATTTGCAGGACATATGGTGGAAATGAAAAAACAGTTTGAAGATCATAAGAAAGAACAAGAAGAGAAAATGGATAAGTTATATGGACATCTAATACAAGAAGGCAATATTAGGAAACAAGAAATTGAAGAGATGGGAAATAAACTGCGAGAAGAAGGAAAGGAACAGATAGGCAGAGTGGAGAAAAATATAATGAAAACCCACGCCAGAATAAACGATGTTGAACAAGGCATTCAATTAAATTTGTCGATTGCGGAGGAGATGAACCTAAAAACGCGAAAAGAACTTATATGGGAAATGGATTCAAAACTAAAACAAATCAAGGAAGATGAAAACTTACGAGACTTTACAAAATTGGAAAAGGAAATCAAAGAAGATTTCAAGAAGAAGATGATGGAGTTAGAAAAAGAATTTGGAAATATAAAAAACAAAACGAATACAAACAGTAGCACTTAAGGGGTAAATTATATCTACAATCATGGGGAAAGTAACCTCAGATTTGACGGGGATACCAGGAAAATGCATCCGAAAATTTTCCTGAGATATCTTAAAAATAAAGTAAAAGGTATCAGAGAGATAGAGGATCTTAAGGAAATAATAAGATCTCATCTACATGGTCAGACATTACTTTGGTTCACATGTAATGATGTGAACATTAATAACTTCACTGATTTTGAAAATAATTTCCTAAAACAATATTGGGGGGAAACTGAACAAAATTGTGTTAGGGAAAAGTTGTACTTTGGTAAGTTCGATACCAGAAGGAACAGCAATATGAGTAGTTATGCTCTATCATTATATTCACAGGCACAGTATTTAGAGCCAACTATTTCCGAGCAAGAAATAATAATATTCTTGTCTCGACAATTTAACGATAACGTAACGCAAGGCATAGCCATACAAAACATAACAAATTTCCAATCATTATTAGATTACCTAAATAGAGTACAGAGAACAGTTCATCATAACAATAATAGACGTGACAACGACGACTATAGAAATAACAATTACAGACATAATAATTATAACAATCAATATCATGACACAAACAATACCAACAACAACAGGAGATTTGACAGAAATAATGATAGGACAAATAACAACAATAACAGGTACACCAATTATCCAGATAGGAGACAACAACAAAACAATTATAATAGGAGAGAGAGAAGAAACTCTGATGGAGATATGAGAAGGACGAACAACATAAGACGTGACACAAGAACTGACAGAACGAACAGTTTAGAAAGGAATACAACTAATAGTGACACAAACTTTAATCAAACTAATTTAAGTAACAATAATCATAGTAATAATAATGTTGTAGTTCCCGTGTCATCCTCTGGTGCGGAACAACAGTTTTTCCACTAGAGGGTGAATATGGTAGGTTGAGTTGGTGCAGCTGTGTTCACCCACGCGAATTTCTAAAGGTACAGGACCAGCTAGAACAAAACAATGAAACTTTAATTTATATATATGGAACGATAGAAGGCATTAGTATAAAAATATTGATCGATACCGGGTCAGAGATATCATTAATAAATAACAAATTCGTAAATCAATTAAATACATCAAAGAAAAATTTCGTCAAGGTACCAAAAGTAAGCTTAATAGGAATAAATCAAAAGAAATTAACTATTTCAAGTACTTCGATAACCGTCGCATTAAAATTCAAGGAATGGGAATCTATGGTACAACTGCTAGTAGTGGAAGATATGGAATGTGAACTATTGCTAGGATCGGATATTTTGTATGAAAACAAAGCAATTATTAATTATGAAGGAATGTACATAATCTTTAATAAAGAAAAAGTGGATTTTAGTTATGAAGAGAAAAATAATAATTCAAAAAGGGATGAAGAGTTAATAAAAGAAGTAGATAAATGTATTAATTATAATAAGAAAATCGAAGATGATATGGAACAGAGATATGATTATAGGCAGGAAGGAAAAATGAATGGAGATATGATGTTGGATGGCAATGGAGAAATAAATTTGAATAATAATAATATGCCGGAATGGAATTTGGATATAGATGGAAAAATAGAGTGGAAAAATGAAGTAATGGAGATGTTGAGAGAACATGGAAGTTTGATTAATGAAGAATCTCGAATTGCAAGAAATTATGTACACAAGATTGAAATGAAAAAGGATCAACAATTTCAACAAAGAAGCTATCCGATACCCTACAAATATCAAGAAGATGTGAAGAAATCTATAAATAAATTATTAGAAGATAAAATAATAGAACATAGTACCACCCCGTATATCAATCCAGTAGTAATAGTGAAGAAGAAAGACGGAGATATAAGAATATGCCTTGATGCACGAAATTTAAATAAATGTACAATGCCCGAGTATGAATCACCTTTAACTATCGAATCGATACTAGGAAAGATAAGTAAAGTAAAAGTTTTTTCCAAGCTAGACTTGAAACACAGCTTCTGGCTGATACCACTACATCCGGAAAGCAGGAAGTTTGTAGGTTTCAAAATTAATGGGGAAGTATATCAATTCCGAGTAACGCCATTTGGTATACAGAGCGCTACAGCAGCACTATTAAAAGCACTAAACAAAATTTTAAATAAATATGACCAATTTACGATACACTATGTAGATGATATACTTGTTTTTTCAAATAGTGTAGAAGAACATTTACAACACCTACGGACAATTATAACAGAACTTGACGAAAACGGACTGAAACTGAACATACAGAAATGCCAATTTTTGAAGAGAGAAGTGATATATTTAGGCTACAAGATCACAGAGACAGGAATCGAGATGGATCCAGAGAGAGTAAGAACCATTAGAGAGTATAAAAGACCGAAAAATCTGAAGACACTTCGGGGGTTTCTTGGTATGCTTAACTATTTTAAACGAATGTTGGAAAATTTAACTGATCTAGAACTACCTTTAATGGAGCTACTGAGAAAGGGAGTAAAATGGAATTGGACCAGTAAACAAGAAGACGCCTTCAATAAGATCAAGGAACAGTTCATTAGAAACATAAAATTATACCATCCGAACTATGAGAAGATTTTCATTTTAAGGACAGATGCATCCAGAAACAGACTAGCTGGAGTTTTAATGCAGGAATATGATGACATGTATGTACCCGTATCATTTGTCTCTAGAATAACGAAAAGAGCAGAGAAGAATTATGGAGTAAGCGAATTGGAGCTTGCTAGCATCATATTCTGTGTGAATAAACTCAGATACTTCTTACTGGGAGGAAAATTTATAATTGAAACCGATAATCAGGCTTTGTTGACAATATTGACCAACAAGATGAATAATGCCAGAATCCATCGATGGGCATTACTTCTACAGGAATATGACTTCGAGATAAAATATATTCCAGGAATTCAAAATGTAGTACCAGACTCGATCAGTAGAATGGACGGAGAGAAAAGAAGAGATACGAACGAAGCTAGAGTGGGAATTAACATCATGAAGCGGAACAGTGGCATGTTTTCTTTGGAACAAATAAAACAGGAACAACTATTACTAGAAGAGAAATACAAAAGAAGATGCTCTGAAAAGGATGGAATATTGTATAAATTGATGAATGACAAGGAATTGTATGTAATATCTGAAAATTTAACAAATTTAATTGTAAGAAAAATACATTTAGATTTTAATCATTTAGGAATTAGGAAGACTCATATGATATTTCGAGAAAATTATATATCAAAAAACGATATCACGATCATAAAGGATTTCATTAAACAGTGTGAACTATGTCAACTATCAAAGGAAAAGAACATACATCATGAAAACGTACCGAAATCCATCATAGCAGAAAATCCATTAGATATAGTAGCAATAGACTTCATCTCAAACCTTATACCAAGTTATAATGGTAACAAACACATTTTGGTAATCGTAGACATTTTTTCTAAGTTTATTAGTACCTATCCTTGTAGTAAAACAAATGAAAACTCCATTAAAGCATCGCTAGGAAACTATTTCAAGAAATATGGAAAGCCAAAGAAGTGCATAATGGACAATGCTACATACTTCCGGAACAAAAGGATAGTAAAATGGTTGAGAGATCTGGAAATCCAACAGGTCTTCACAAGTATCAGACATCCCAATAGCAACCCTGCAGAGCGAGGAATTAAGGAGGTGATAAAGCATCTGAGGATACTTACATATTACGAAAGCCGTATGTGGGAAGAACGTCTAAAGGAGACCACAGACTTTATAAACAACATACCTAATATCGTTACGGAAATAGCACCCATTACTTTATTTACAGGAACAGAACCAGATAGACCATGGATTAGTGAAGTCAACTATAGTAAACTCATTAGAATAGCAAGAGAAAGACAAGCAAGACAAGCTGACAAATATATTAAAAGAAAACTAGCTAAACTTAGAAATAGGAAAACATTTAAAAAAGGTGACTTGGTAATAATAAAAGCATTAAGAGTACCTAATCATAAAAAAGGAATATGTTCTAAGCTACAGTTACCTTACGAAGGTCCTTATTTAGTCGAAACCAGTCATGGAATAAATAGCTATAAATTGATACATCCTGACACTCATCGAGAACGTGGAATTTTCCATATCAACCAGCTGCATCAATTTAACACCAACCAATCATCAATTTGACACCATCAGTTGTAACTAAAAAATTGAGAAACATTGGAATTAGAGATATTATTTAGTTAATCAAGTATAAAATAGTTTATTTAGTCAATCTTAATTGAGAATTAATATTAGTGGAATTAAGATTCATTAGTAGGTTAAGTATAAGTTAATTATGAGAATCTAGAAGATTTCTTTAGTATTGAGAGAGATTTAAATGGGGAATTAATTAAATAAGTAGTACATGATTATGAAATCATATATAAAAAAATCAAGGTAAACTTCTATAGAATATTCTTGTCAAACCAAGAATAATTCTATAGAATTTAAGGGAATGTTAAACTGAAAATTATCTATCAAGATAAATTAAAACAGAGATATCACTAAGTTAATGTGAATCTTAGTAATAGATGACAATAAATCCAATAAATTGCATAATAGTCCATAAGACAACAATTTAAATATGAGTATAAATATGTGAAGAAACACTTACAAACAAGATACAACTAATATTGCATATAAAAAAATTGCTATTTAAGTTTGCAATTATTTTTTCTTCAAATTATATTTCATGACAGAAAACACAGACGTAACAAATAAATTACGTAAACATTAATTTGGTACATAACAATGATTATCACGGTATAATATTACATGAATTTCAAAATAAAATTCCATAATTGTAATTTTATATATTATAGACACTTTTCAGAAACCCTGTATGTTATGTAAATTATTGATTATTTTGGTATAAACTTCAAGGTCAAAATGTCATCGTAAAATGACGTTCGGTTAATAGTTCGAACGGTGTAATTTCGGAGTGACATTAGGAATGCATAAGAACAAAGTGAACTTATCTACAATAACATAGAAAACAGATATTTGGATTTGAAAACAATGATGTTTATTTATAAACAATTGAAAAATAAAACAAAAATTAAAAACAACTAAAAGTTGTTGATTGAGAGCTTGAAGAGACACGCGGTGTAGATTCAATAATGTGAGGACGCATTAAAATTACTCTCCTCTAAATTTTTATAAATCTCAAACATTTTGATATATTTTAAGTTTAAAGAATTAATCATAGTATTTAAAAACAATGATGCTATAAAATAACAGAAACTTTCTATCGAATACATAATAAAAAGTGATAAAATTAGTGAAACGCCGAGAATTGGTAAGATGAACAATTTACCTTTATTAATCTGCTTTTCGTTTGCTCATTCACGTATCTTCTGTGAATAAATTGTTGCTCCTGGCGAAATAAATCACGTCACATCATTTTAATATCAAGATTTCGCATATATGATCATAGGCGATCGTATTTCTTCCAAATGTTTCATCCCAGAGACAAGAAGATGCCAAGCATAGACTTTTCTTTTCGTGTGTAACATATTTGTCCTATAAAACATCGTCCATAATTTTCATTTGTTAGGTTATATTGTGTAAAAATTTATTCGTTGGTAAAATTATTAGATATAGATATTCAATCTCCACTAGATCGGGATAGAACATTGAACTTACATTAAAGGAAATAATAAAGGAAATAATACTCACCAAATCATTACGATAAATCATCAGTTTGCCTCACAAACACACTTGGTTTTCATTCTTTATTTAATAACTGAATTATCATTACCATAGAATAACTCAACGTCACGTCAACATTAACAAATTATTAGAGTAGAGATTGAATGGTTTGTGGAAGCTTTCAAAAACACATAGAGATAAGTTATAGGAAGCGAAATTTATTTGATATGTTTCATATTCAATAGTATGCATTAAAAAATAAATAAAAAAAAAAACGTACTTACGCAAAGGTTTAATTAATATGATTATACAATTATGATTCAGAAAATGTTCATTATTCAAACAACTATTCACAATTAAAATCTATTTATCTATGTTTTTCCTTTCTTTTCTTTGATATCTTACCTTTCAGTTTCTTGTTACTGCCGATCGCCAAGTGCCGAATCTCATCCCTGAGGTATAGTGTCATAAAGTTACATAACTCATAATTTTGTTACTAAATAAAATTTTGAATTGGAAATTAGCGGTTAGCTAAACCAATTCTGGCGCCCACAATCATTAAAAAAAAATATATTTAAAGTCAAATCAATTATAAATAAATACTCATAAATATAAGATCCATAATAAAGTAGCATCCCAATATAGGATCATTAATAAATAAGTAAATGTTATTACTCCAATATTTAAATACATGATAATATATATATATATATATATATATATATATATATATATATATATAAAAAAAAAGATGTACGAATAGTGCGTGACATATGAACAATAACAAAGAACAGATTAGTGGGTATTGCACGCAAATAGAAGAAGGGGCTACTGAAAAGAGTGGTAACCGCAGACATGCATGTTTCTGGCTCATTAGCTTTCATCGGTACGGCATAACCAAGAAAAGGTGTACAACTTGGGAGCAAGGATGTTAATTGAAACATGAGAAAACACAAACAACGGATTTCAACAAGATAACCAAACGCACATTTGTGCCTTCAAATGGATGATGCCGAGTTTTCAGGACAACAACCAACAGAGAGACGGAGGCGCCTATAGCTCTCCAACCTTCCGACCCTGGAAATATATATATATATATATATATATATATATATATATATATTTATATATATATATATATATATATATATATATATATATATATATAAAAAGGTTACGAAGAGTGCATGACATATGAACAATAACAAAGAACAGATTAGTGGGTATTGCACGCAAATAGAAGAACGGGCTACTGAAAAGAGTGGTAACCGCAGACATGTATGTTTCTGGCTCATTAGCCCTCATCGGTACGGCATAACGAAGAAAAGGTGTACAACTTGGGAGCAAGGATGTTAATTCAAACATGAGAAAACACAAACAACGGATTTCAACAAGATAACCAAACGCACATTTGTGCCTTCAAATGGAAGATTCCGAGTTTTCAGGACAACAACCAACAGAGACACGGAGGCGTCTATAGCTCTCCCGTCTGAACCTTCCGACCCTGGAAATATATATATATATATATATATATATATATATATATATATATATATATAGTAATCATGGGAAAGCACGCAAAAATAAAGAGGTTACTGAAGAGGAGTGGTAACCGTAAACATGCATGTTTCTAGCTCATTAGCCTTCATCAGTACGGTATAACCAAGTATGGATGTGAAACTTGGAAGCAACGATGTTGAATGGAACATGGAAGAACACAAAGAACGGAAAATAACAGGACAACCAAACGCACATTTGTGCCAACAATTGGAAGATTCCGATTTTGGAACAACAACCAATATCAACACGGAGGCGCATAAATCCCTCCTGTCTGGAAAAACCAACCCAAGGTAAAGAAACAAGATCAAAAATGGATCATGCGTGAATTTAACAAAAACAAAGAGCAAACAACAAGTGTAATCATGGGAAAGCACGCAAAAATAAAGAGGTTACTGAAGAGGAGTGGTAACCGTAAACATGCATGTTTCTAGCTCATTAGCCTTCATCAGTACGGTATAACCAAGTATGGATGTGAAACTTGGGAGCAACGATGTTGAATGAAACATGGAAGAACACAAAGAACGGAAAATAACAGGACAACCAAACGCACATTTGTGCCAACAATTGGAAGATTCCGATTTTGGAACAACAACCAATATCAACACGGAGGCGCATAAAGCCCTCCTGTCTGGAAAAAACCAACCCAAGGTAAAGAAACAAGATCAAAAATGGATCATGCGTGAATTTAACAAAAACAAAGAGCAAACAACAAGTGTAATCATGGGAAAGCACGCAAAAATAAAGAGGTTACTGAAGAGGAGTGGTAACCGTAAACATGCATGTTCCTAGCTCATTAGCCTTCATCAGTACGGTATAACCAAGTATGGATGTGAAGCTTGGTAGCAACGATGTTGAATGAAACATGGAAGAACACAAAGAACGGAAAATAACAGGACAACCAAACGCACATTTGTGCCAACAATTGGAAGATTCCGATTTTGGAACAACAACCAATATCAACACGTAGGCGCATAAAGCCCTCCTGTCTGGAAAAAACCAACCCAAAGTAAAGAAACAAGATCAAAAATGGATCATGCGTGAATTTAACAAAAACAAAGAGCAAACAACAAGTGTAATCATGGGAAAGCACGCAAAAATAAAGAGGTTACTGAAGAGGAGTGGTAACCGTAAACATGAATGTTTCTAGCTCATTAGCCTTTATCAGTACGGTATAACCAAGTATGGATGTGAAACTTGGGAGCAACGATGTTGAATGAAACATGGAAGAACACAAAGAACGGAAAATAACAGGACAACCAAACGCACATTTGTGCCAACAATTGGAATATTCCGATTTTGGAACAACAACCAGTATCAACACGGAGGCGCATAAAGCCCTCCTGTCTGGAAAACACCAACCCAAGGTAAAGAAACAAGATCAATAATGGATCATGCGTGAATTTAACAAAAACAAAGAGCAAACAACAAGTGTAAGTGTTTTTGTTCAATTCACGCATGATTCATTTTTGATCTTGTTTCTTTACCTTGGGTTGGTTTTTTCCAGACAGGAGGGCTTTATGCGCCTCCGTGTTGATATTGGTTGTTGTTCCAAAATCGGAATCTTCCAATTGTTGGCACAAATGTGCGTTTGGTTGTCCCGTTATTTTCCGTTCTTTGTGTTCTTCCATGTTTCATTCAACATCGTTGCTCCCAAGTTTCACATCCATACTTGGTTATACCGTACTGATGAAGGCTAATGAGCTAGAAACATGCATGTTTATGGTTACCACTCCTCTTCAGTAACCTCTTGATTTTTGCGTGCTTTCCCATGATTACACTTGTTGTTTGCTCTTTGTTTTTGTTAAATTCACGCATGATCCATTTTTGATCTTGTTTCTTTGCCTTGGGTTGGTTTTTTCCATACAGGAAGGCTTTATGCGCCTCCGTGTTGAAATTGGTTGTTGTTCCAAAATCGGAATCTTCCAATAGTTGGCACAAATGTGCGTTTGGTTCTCCTGTTATTTTCCGTTCTTTGTGTTCTTCCATGTTTCATTCAACATCGTTGCTCCCAAGTTTCACATCCATACTTGGTTATACCGTACTGATGAAGGCTAATGAGCTAGAAACATGCATGTTTACGGTTACCACTCCTCTTCAGTAACCTCTTTATTTTTGCGTGCTTTCCCATGATTACACTTGCTGTTTGCTCTTTGTTTTTGTTAAATTCACGCATGATCCATTTTTGATCTTGTTTCTTTGCCTTGGGTTGGTTTTTACCAGACAGGAGGGATTTATGCGCCTCCGTGTTGATATTGGTTGTTGTTCCAAAATCGGAATCTTCCAATTGTTGGCACAAATGTGCGTTTGGTTGTCATGTTATTTTCCGTTCTTGGTGTTCCTTCATGTTTCATTCAACATCGTTGCTCCCAAGTTTCACATCCATACTTGGTTATACCGTACTGATGAAGGCTAATGAGCTAGAAACATGCATGTTTACGGTTACCACTCCTCTTCAGTAACCTCTTTATTTTTGCGTGCTTTCCCATGATTACACTTGCTGTTTGCTCTTTGTTTTTGTTAAATTCACGCATGATCCATTTTTGATCTTGTTTCTTAACCTTGGGTTGATTTTTTCCAGACAGGAGGGCTTTATGCGCCTCCGTGTTGATATTGGTTGTTGTTCCAAAATCGGAATCTTCCAATTGTTGGCACAAATGTGCGTTTGGTTGTCCTGTTATTTTCCGTTCTTTGTGTTCCTCCATGTTTCATTCAACATCGTTGCTCCCAAGTTTCACATCCATACTTGGTTATACCGTACTGATGAAGGCTAATGAGCTAGAAACATGCATGTTTACGGTTACCACTCCTCTTCAGTAACCTCTTTATTTTTGCGAGCTTTCCCATGATTACACTTGTTGTTTGCTCTTTGTTTTTGTTAAATTCACGCATGATCCATTTTTGATCTTGTTTCTTTACCTTGGGTTGGTTTTTTCCATACAGGAAGGCTTTATGCGCCTCCGTGTTGATATTGGTTGTTGTTCCAAAATCGGAATCTTCCAATTGTTGGCACAAATGTGCGTTTGGTTCTCCTGTTATTTTCCGTTCTTTGTGTTCTTCCATGTTTCATTCAACATCGTTGCTCCCAAGTTTCACATCCATACTTGGTTATACCGTACTGATGGAGGCTAATGAGCTAGAAACATGCATGTTTACGGTTACCACTCCTCTTCAGTAACCTCTTTATTTTTGCGAGCTTTCCCATGATTACACTTGTTGTTTGCTCTTTGTTTTTGTTAAATTCACGCATGATCCATTTTTGATCTTGTTTCTTTACCTTGGGTTGGTTTTTTCCATACAGGAAGGCTTTATGCGCCTCCGTGTTGAAATTGGTTGTTGTTCCAAAATCGGAATCTTCCAATAGTTGGCACAAATGTGCGTTTGGTTCTCCTGTTATTTTCCGTTCTTTGTGTTCTTCCATGTTTCATTCAACATCGTTGCTCCCAAGTTTCACATCCATACTTGGTTATACCGTACTGATGAAGGCTAATGAGCTAGAAACATGCATGTTTACGGTTACCACTCTTCTTCAGTAACCTCTTTATTTTTGCGTGCTTTCCCATGATTACACTTGTTGTTTGCTCTTTGTTTTTGTTAAATTCACGCATGATCCATTTTTGATCTTGTTTCTTTACCTTGGGTTGGTTTTTTCCAGACAGGAGGGCTTTATGCGCCTCCGTGTTGATATTGGTTGTTGTTCCAAAATCGGAATCTTCCAATTGTTGGCACAAATGTGCGTTTGGTTCTCCTGTTATTTTCCGTTCTTTGTGTTCTTCCATGATCCCGAGTTTTCAGGACAACAACCAACAGAGGCGGAGTTGTCTATAGCTTTCCCGTCTGAACCTTCCGACCCTGGAAATATATATATATATATATATATATATATATATATATATATATATATGTATATATATATATATATATATATATATATAAAGATGTACGAATAGTGCGTGACATATGAACAATAACAAAGAACAGATTAGTGCGTATTGCATGCAAATATGAGAAGGGGCTACTGAAAAGAGTGGTTTCCGCAGACATGCATGTTTCTGGCTCATTAGCCTTCATCGGTACGGCATAACCAAGAAAAGGTGTACAACTTGGGAGCAAGGATGTTAATTGGAACATGAGAAAACACAAACAACGGATTTCAACAAGATAACTAAACGCACATTTGTGCCTTCAAATGGAAGATCCCGAGTTTTCAAGACAACAACAAATAGAGACACGGAGGCGTCTATAGCTCTCCCGTCTGAACCTTCCGACCCTGGAAATATATATATATATATATATATATATGTATATATATATATATATATATATATATATATATATATATATTTAATTTTAAATCAACACTACAAGTAAGTCGTAATGATTTCAGAAGTTGTTTTCTTTATTAAGTTAACCGATTTTTTCTTTCTGGTTTATTATAGCCTTTGAGAATGAAGACAATGCTCTTCGAAAGCTTAGGTAATGTACTATTTGATTCACTTTATCTCTAACCTGTAAAGTTTTTTTGGCTGCTATCCCCACGATTTTGAGGGTTTTTTAACAAAGACCACTCTTTGAAGTTTTATATGTATATATATATATATATATATATATATATATATATATAAAGATGTACGAATAGTGCGTGACATATGAACAATAACAAAGAACAGATTAGTGGGTATTGCACGCAAATAGAAGAACGGGCTACTGAAAAGAGTGGTAACCGCAGACATGCCTGTTTCTGGCTCATTCGCCCTCATCGGTACGGCATAACGAAGAAAAGGTGTACAACTTGGGAGCAAGGATGTTAATTCAAACATGAGGAAACACAAACAACGGATTTCAACAAGATAACCAAACACACATTTGTGCCTTCAAATGGAAGATCCCGAGTTTTCAGGACAACAACCAACAGAGACACGGAGGCGTCTATAGCTCTCCCGTCTGAACTACAAGGTGTCCCGGGACTAATGGGAAAGAAGTCAGGAGCGTATAATCTGAGCCAAAATAATGTTATTACTTCATATAAACTTTTTCTATGCAGGCCCTCGTTTTCGAGTTATAGGCCCCCAAAGTTTTAATTTTGAATTGGGTTTTAATTTTTATTTTTTGTACTAGTTATTTGATCTTTATAAAATTTACGGCAAAGCTAAAATATACGTGTACATTTATTTTGGAAAGGTAAACAGATTTACAGTTGTGTCTTGAAGCCAGGGACGGACTACCCGCAATGGCTAGTGATCCAAAACTTTCGCAGGGATGGGACACCCTGTATGTATATATCGAAATTGACTTCCTCACACATTACGCTAACGAAAAGGTACTCTTTTTGGAATTCGATAAAATGAGCCGTTTGGCTAATATTTACAGTTTTATTAATGCACTAACTACCAATTTACCTAACTAACTTATTAATACGATGTCCAAGATTTGCCTACAATACTACAAAAATATAATTTGATGATAGCATATGATAGAAACATTAGGAACTCATTTAATGGGAATTAAATAGGAACGGAAACAACGTAATTAGTTGCGTTTAATCAAAATTACGAACACAACATTATTAAGCCATTACGAAGACCTCTAAAAAGACAAGTTCAAAAACATTTGACAAAAACTAATTCCTAAACAACAACAAAAACTAACGTTATTGTAATGAGTGTTAAATATCAGCTCCTCCCACTTCCACGCACATTCTAAGTCTACGAAGGTTGTTTCTTTGCACTTGAAAGAGCAATCCCATATTATTTCTAATAACATTGCAGTGTAACATAATTCTGTCTATTGAATCTTGGCTTGTTTGGACAGGTGCTGCGTATACCTTACTTTTGAGATAACCCCAGAGAAAGAAAAGTATAGGATTAACGTCTCCTGATCGCGGTGGCCATTGAAAAGGGCCTCCACGACCAATCCATCTATTAGGAAACATTGTGTGTAAATGCTGGCGTGAATCTAAACTGAAATGAGGAGTGGCCCCATCATGCATGAACCATAAATTCCTACGAGTTTGTAGAGGCACATCATCAAACAGGTTCCATAACTCATTTTGCAAAAACTCCAAATATCTCTGACCGGTCAAAGTACCGTCAATAAAGTACGGTCCTATCAAATGATTGCCCAAACATTAACCATGAATCTATGCTGGTTCCTAGTTTGGATAATGCCATGTGGATTCACATCATCCCATAAATGCATATTGAGAGAATTAATGAATCCATCTCTGGTGAAACCAGATTCGTCCGTAAAAAGAATGTTACTAATTAATGTATTGTCTGCTTGTTGTTGTCGCAGAAACCACTGGCTATACTCAATTCGTACAGGATAATCAGCGACTGTGTACTTTTTTCATGTGAAAAGGATATAAAAGCTGTTCTTTTAAGACGCGATGAACAACTGATTTCGAGACGTTATGTTCTCTCGATAATTTTCGTAAACTCGATGATGGTTCATTATCAACTGCATTTAACAAGTACTGCCACAGTACGTACGCTTCGTACTGGACCTTCTTCACCGTTTTTGGCACTAAATTTTGTTTTGTATACATGGAAAATTACATTTACTTATTCATACCTATTTCTCGTAACCTGAGATCAATACGCTCAAACATTCGTCTGTCTGGCAATGCTCTGTTTGCAAAATGCTCTGCATAAAGCCTTATGGCTTCTAAACAGTTTAGAGAAGCCAGTCCATACATTAAATGCAGTTCTGCGCACTCAATAAAAGTGAATTGTGCCATAGTAACTGTTAAATTAAGGACTTATGAATTATTGACTACGAACTATTCTACACAACGTTTGACCAAATTATCCTATGGTTAGTTCATAAACGGTAAAAACACTTTTAAAAAGTTTCTACCAACTTTCGAATTAATAAGTCGTTAATGTTTTTCATCTTCTGCTATCGTTAAATTATTTTGTTGTAGTACTGTAGGTGTAAATCTTGGACATCGTATTAATAAGTTAGTTAGGTAAATTGGTACGTAGTGCATTATTACAACTGTAAATACTAGCCAAACGGCTCATGTTATCGAGTTCCAACAAGAGTACCTTTTCGTTAGCCAAATGTGTGGAGAAGTCAATTTCGATAATTTAATACAGGGTATGCCATCCCTGCAAAATATTTGGATCACTAATCATTGCGGGTAGTCCGTCCCTGGCTTCAAGGCACAACTGTAAATCTATTTACCTTTCCAAAATATGCATACACGTACACTATAGCTTTGCCGTAAATTTTAGGAAGATCAAACAAATAGTACAAATAATAAAAATTAAAACCAAATTCAAAATTCAAACTTTGGAGGCCTATAACTCGAAAACGAGGGCCTGCATAGAAAAAGTTTATATGAAATACTAACATTATTTTGGCTCATATTATATGCTCCTGACTTTTTTCCCATTAGTCCCGTGGCACCCTGTATATATAAAAAGATGTACGAATAGTGCGTGACATATGAACAATAACAAAGAATAGATTAGTGGGTATTGCATGCAAATAGAAGAAGGGGCTACTAAAAAGAGTGGTAACCGCAGACATGCATGTTTCTGGCTCATTAGCCTTCATCGGTACGGCATAACCAAGAAAAGGTGTACAACTTGGGAGCAAGGATGTTAATTGAAACATGAGAAAACACAAACAACGGATTTCAACAAGATAACCAAACGCACATTTGTGCGTTCAAATGGAAGATCCCGAGTTTTCAGGACAACAACCAACAGAGACACGGAGGCGCCTATAGGTCTTCCGTCTGAACCTTCCGACCCTGGAAATATATATATATATATATATATATATATATATATATATATATATATATATATATATATATATATATATATATATATATATATATATATATATATAATTTAGAAATATTTGTGAGGATGTAGCAATTAGCTTGGAAATTAAACTCCTATTTCAATTTAGTGAAAGCTTTCGTAATAGTTTTATTACTTCGTCAGTCACGCTAAAATACAATGTATAACTAAAAATGAAAAATCAAAAAATGGGTACTTACATTAAACGAGTAAAAAATATAAATTAAAATTCAGAAAAAACAGTGTCAAAATATTGATATATGCTTGAGACTTTTCAAAAATTATTGTCAATATGAAGTTGACAAATGGATGATATAACAGAAATGTTCGTAAAAATTATTGTAAAAGGTTGAACTAAGATATTGATGAAAAATTATTATTAGATCTGTGATTCTTTTTATTTAATTTTGTCTCAATGTCCATAATATTAGAGTAAATAATGTTTAAATTTTGAAAATCACTTTTCTTGTTCAATCTATTTGGTTCATTTTTTATATAAACCATTCCTAAAAAACATCTTTTGAAGAAGTTATTTTCTTTGGTTAAAATAGAAACGTTATTGAAATCTATATAATGTCCTGTTACATTAACGTGCTGTGACAAAGCACAAGCATTCGGTCTTAAAAGAATATCGCTCTTATGTGAAGTAATTCGTGATTTTAAATTTCTTGAGGTCTCACCAACATATTTCTTATCACATTGTTGACAACTGATTTTATAAACAACATCAGTCTGATCAAGTATAGGTGTTCCATCTTTTAATTTTGTGAATAATGAGTTTTAATAGGTTTATTAGCCAGAACTATGTTTTTTCCTTCTTTTAGTACATTACTAATTTTGGGAGTGAGTTCTTTTATGTATGGGAATGATCGAAATTTTTTAATGATATTTTCTTGAGAGTTTTCATTATTATTTATAATATTATTTGTTGGAAATATCAATTTATAAAGTAGTCGTTTTGGGTAGGAATTTTCAATAAGTAAATTAAATAATTTCTTGAAATTTTTCATTTTCAAAGTTCCATGACATATTTTGTCTATTCTATTTTTCATCCCATGTACTAAATTAATTTTGGTTTTTTCCGGATGATAGGAGAAATAGTTCATATATCTCCCAGAACTTGTAGGTTTAATATACCAGTCTACTAATATTTTATTTTCTGGTGTTCTTATGAGTTTTGTATCTAAAAATGGAACACTTCTTTCAGTTTCGGTTTCAATTGTAAATTGAATATATCTGTTATAATTATTAAAAGAATTAAGAATCTCACTTTCTTTACCTTCGGGTATCGCACAAATAATATCGTCTACATATTTTTTTAAAAAAGGAATTTCAAAAGGTAATTTAGGTATACAATAATTCAGTAAGTCATCCATAACATATTGAGCAAGAATAGGTGATATTTTTGATCCCATGGGAGTTCCGAAAATCTGTTTATAAAATGTTTCATTAAGTGAGAAAGAAGTATTATTAAAAATGAATTTAATTATCTTAATGAAATTATCTTTATCCAGAGAACAATGATCTTTGATAGAGTTCCAATTATTGATAACACTATTGATAACTAATTCCTCAGAGATGTTAGTGAAAAGTGAAACGACGTCAAGACTCATAATAACGTGGTTTGATGGTAATTGGAAATCATTAACTATTTCTGAAAATTTGAAAGAATCTTCAATATAATATTCATTATCTACGTTATATGCTTTGGTAAGTATATCTGTGACGATAGATGTTAATTTATCAGTAGGTGCATCAATAGATGCAATAATAAGTCTTAGTGATAATATTGGTTTGTGAATTTTAGGTAAACCATAGAATTTTGGACACATAGAGTTATAAATTGTTAGTGATTTACTAAAAGTTTCGTCAATATATTTATCTTTTTCCAATTGACTAACTAATTTATTAGCTCTTTGTTGTGTTCCTGATGTTGGATCTCTGGGAATTCTTTTGTAATAGATTTCATTATCAACACTATTTTCGGCTAATTCAATATATTTATCTCTATCGATAGCTACTGTGATGTTACCTTTATCAGATCTTGTTATGTGAATTTCAGGATGTTCTTTTAGGAAAATTTTTGTTTTATCAAACCATGAATTAAATTCGGAATATTGGGAACATGAATTGTGTAAAAAATTGGTGATAATATTGGTTATTCTAGAAATGTAAATATTCTTTTTGTCAGGATCCTTTATTTCATTTATTGAAAATTCAATATCTGCCAAAATATTTTTTATAGAAATATCTTCTATAGTAGGTTGAAGACTAAATTTAGGGCCTAATGATAACATTTTTTTGACTTAATTGGGAATTATATTATTTGTTAAATTTTTAAACCAATTCTCTTTAATTTTTATATTAGTCCTAGAGTTCTCTTTCAATTCTTTGATCTTTTTTAAATTTATTTTCTTCACATCATTAAATTTTTTATTATATTTATTTGTCTGTTCGATTTTGAAAGAATTCCAAATATTTTGTGGAAGAGCTTGGATGATCTGTTTTTCTAAGTTATCCTTTCCATTGAGTAATCTGTTAATATGTATCTGTGTGATATGTATATTTAAATTCAAAACCTTTTTGTTCAACCTTTTACCTAAATTTTTAATATATTGTCCAGTTCTCCCATCGTGGATGTCGATTGAACCATATACATCCTTAGTTCATCAATATCTTAGTTCAACCTTTTACAATAATTTTTATGAATATTTCTGTTATATCATCCATTTGTCAACTTCATATTGACAATAATTTTTGAAAAGTCTAAAGCATATATCAATATTTTGACACTGTTTTTTCTGAATTTTAATTTATATTTTTTACTCGTTTAATGTAAGTACCCATTTTTTGATTTTTCATTTTTAGTTATACATTGTATTTTAGCGTGACTGACGAAGTAATAAAACTATTACGAAAGCTTTCACTAAATTAAAATAGGAGTTTAATTTCCAAGGCAATTGCTGAATCCTCACAAATATTTCTAAATTGTGAAATAAACAGCTGCTAATACGAATTATTACTAATAAGTATGGGGTTTTACCAACATATTGCATCAACATATGGAATCATCTATATGCGTCATCTCAAGTAATGGGCAAATATCAACATCAAATTGGCATCTCAGAATAACAGAAAAATATTTTTACTTCAATGTAGAACTTATGGCTTAACACCGAGACATATTCAAGACAGAACTAAGGATGTATATGGTTCAATCGACATCCACGATGGAAGAACTGAACAATATATTAAAAATTTAGGTAAAAGGTTGAACAAAAAGGTTTCGAATTTAGAAATACATATCAAACATATACATATTAAGAGATTACTCAATGAAAAGGATAACTTAGAAAAACAGATCATCCAAGCTCTTCCACAAAATATTTGGAATTCTTTCAAAAACGAACAGACAAATAAATATAATACAAAATTTAATGATGTGGAGAAAATAAATTTAAAAGAGATCAAAGAATTGGAAGAGAACTCTAGGACTAATATAAAAATTAAAGAGAATTGGTTTAAAAATTTAACAAATAATATAATTCCCAATGAAGTCAAAAATATGATATCATTAGGCCCTAAATTTAGTCTTCAACCTACTATAAAATATATTTCTATAAAAAATATTTTGGCAGATATTGAATTTTCAATTAATGAAATGAAGGATCCTGACAAAAAGAATATTTACATTTCTAGAATAACCAATATTATCACCAATTTTTTACACAATTCATGTTCCCAATATTCCGAATTTAATTCATGGTTTGATAAAACAAAAATTTTCCTGAAAGAACATCCTGAAATTTACATAACAAGATCTGATGAAGGTAACATCACAGTAGCTATCGATAGAGATAAATATATTGAATTAGCCGAAAATAGTGTTGATAATGAAATCTATTACAAAAGAATTCCCAGAGATCCAACATCAGGAACACAACAAAGAGCTAATGAATTAGTTAGTCAATTGAAAAAAGATAAATATATTGACGAAACTGTTAGTGAATCACTAACAATTTATAACTCTATATGTCCAAAATTCTATGGTTTACTTGAAATTCACAAACCAATATTATCACTAAGACCTATTATTGCATCTATTGATGCACCTACTGATAAATTAACATCTTTCCTCACAGATATACTTACCAAAGCATATAACGTAGATAATGAGTATTATATTGAATATTCTTTCAAATTTTCAGAAATAATTGATGATTTCCAATTACCATCAAACTAAGTTATTATAAGTCTTGACGTCGTTTCACTTTTCACTAACATCTCTGAGGAATTAGTTATCAATAGTGTCATCAATAATTGGAACTCTATCAAAGATCATTGTTCTCTGGATAAAGATAATTTCATTAAGATAATTAAATTCATTTTTAATAATACTTTTTTCTCACTTAATGAAAAATTTTATGAACAGATTTTCGGAACTCCCATGGGATCAAAAATATCACCTATTCTTGCTCAATATGTTATGGATGACTTACTGAATTATTGTATACCTAAATTACCTTTTGAAATTCCTTTTTTTAAAAAATATGTAGACGATATTATTTGTGCGATACCCGAAGGTAAAGAAAGTGAGATTCTTAATTCTTTTAATAATTATAACAGATATATTCAATTTACAATTGAAACCGAAACTGAAAGAAGTGTTCCATTTTTAGATACAAAACTCATAAGAACACCAGAAAATAAAATAATATTAGACTGGTATATAAAACCTACAAGTTCTGGGAGATATATGAACTATTTCTCCTATCATCCAGAAAAAAACCAAAATTAATTTAGTACTTGGGATGAAAAATAGAATAGACAAAATATGTCATGGAACTTTGAAAATGAAAAATTTCAAGAAATTATTTAATTTACTTATTGAAAATTCCTACCCAAAACGACTACTTTATAAATTGATATTTTCAAAAAATAATATTATAAATAATAATGAAAACTCTCAAGAAAATATCATTAAAAAATTTCGATCATTCACATACATAAAAGAACTCACTCCCAAAATTAGTAATGTACTGAAAGAAAAAAAAACATAGTTCTGGCTAATATACCTATTAAAACTGTTAACTTATTATTCACAAAATGAAAAGATAGAACACCTATACTTGATCAGACTGGAGTTGTTTATAACATCAGTTGTCAAGAATGTGATTAAAAATATGTTGGTGAGACCTCAAGAAATTTAAAATCACGAATTACTTCACATAAGAGCGATATTCTTTTAAGACCGAATGCTTGTGCTTTGTCACAGCACGTTAATGTAACAGGACATTCCATAGATTTCGATAACAATTCTATTTTAACCAAAGAAAATAATTTGTTCAAAAGATGTTTTTTAGAAATGGTTTATATAAAAAATGAACCAAATAGATTGAACAAGAAAAGTGATTTTCAAAATTTATACATTATTTACTCTAATATTCTGGACATTGAGACAAAATTAAATAAAAAGAATCACAGATCTAATAATAATTTTTCATCAATATCTTAGTTCAACCTTTTACAATAATTTTTACGAACATTTCTGTTATATCCATTTGTCAACTTCATATTGACAATAATTTTTGAAAAGTCTCAAGCATATATCAATATTTTTACACTGTTTTTACTAAATTTTAATTTATATTTTTTACTCGTTTAATGTAAGTAGCCATTTTTTAATTTTTCATTTTTAGTTATACATTGTATTTTAGCGTGACTGACGAAGTAATAAAACTATTACGAAAGCTTTCACTAAATTAAAATAGGAGTTTAACTTCCAAGCCAATTGCTGCATCCTCACAAATATTTCTAAATTGTGAAATAAACAGCTGCTAATACGAATTATTATATATATATATATATATATATATATATATATATATATATATATATATATAAAGATGTACGAATAGTGCGTGACATATGAAAAATAACAAAGAACAGATTAGTGGGTATTGCACGCAAATAGAAGAAGGGGCTACTGAAAAGAGTGGTAACCGCAGACATGCATCTTTCTGGCTGATTAGCCTTCATCGGTACGTCATAACCAAGAAAAGGTGTACAACTTGGGAGCAAGGATGTTAATTGAAACATGAGAAAACACAAACAACGGATTTCAACAAGATAACCAAACGCACATTTGTGCCTTCAAATGGAAGATCCCGAGTTTTCAGGACAACAACCAACAGAGACACGGAGGCGTCTATAGCTCTTCTATCTGAACCTTCCGACCCTGGAAATATATATATATATATATATATATATATATATATATATATATATAAAGAAAATGTAGGAATATCGCGTGATATGTTAACAATAACAACAAAGAGATTCATGGGTAATTCACGCAAAATAAGGGCAACTGAAATAGAGTGGCAACCGCGGACATGCATGTTTCTGGCTCATTTTGCCTCTTCAGCACGGCATAACCAAATGAGGATGTGAAATTTGGTTATGCCGTGCTGAAGAGGCAAAATGAGCCAGAAACATGCATGTCCGCGGTTGCCACTCTATTTCAGTAGCCCTTATTTTGCCTGAATTACCCAAGAATCTCTTTGTTGTTATTGTTAACATATCACGCGATATTCCTACATCTTCTTTGTTATTTACCATGGGTCGGAAGGTTCATGGCGGGGGGCTATATGCGCCTCCGTGTCGATGTTGGTTGTTGTCCTGAAAACTCGGGATCTTCCAATTGAAGACAAAAATGAGCGTTTAGTTTCCCTGCTGAAATCCGTTATTTTGTGTTTTCCCATGTTTCGATTAACATCTTTGCTCCCAAATTTCACATCCTTATTTGGTTATGCCGTGCTGAAGAGGCAAAATGAGCCAGAAACATGCATGTCCGCGGTTGCCACTCTATTCAGTAGCCCTTATTTTGCGTGAATTACCCATGAATCTGTTTGTTGTTATATATATATATATATATATATATATATATATATATATATATATATATATATCAAAAGTTGTACGAATAGTGCGTGACATATGAACAATAAGAAAGAACAGAATAGTGGGTATTGCACGCAAATAGAAGAAGGGGCTACTGAAAAGTGTGGTAAACGCAGACATGAATGTTTCTGGCTCATTAGCCTTCATGGGTACGGCTTAATCAAGAAAAGGTGTACAACTTGGGAGCAAGGATGTTAATTGAAACATGAGAAAACACAAACAACGGATTTCAACAAGATAACCAAACGTACATTTGTGCCTTCAAATGGAAAATCCCGAGTTTTCAGGACAACAACCAACAGAGAGACGGAGGCGTCTATAGCTCTCCCGTCTGAACCTTCCGACCCTGGAAATATATTATGACGATATTTATTTCTATTGTAATATAAATTTGGAAAATTAAAATGAAATTTTGTTTAATGTCACTGTCAAATTATAAATTGTCACACTTGGGCTTTAACAAATAGTTTATTTTATCAAATTTGAATTTCTGGGCTCCGGCTATATAATAATTTTCACTAGATTTAAATTTTAGTTTTATGTAACTTTATCTTAATTGAGAACTCTTTGCTTCCGCACTCTGGGCGTACGGGTTCAATATCTCATTTTTCCAGACCTATGGCCTCCAACTGTGTCAGACATTCACTATATTATAACACACAATAAACTACTCCAAATAAAAAAAACTAATCAATTCCAAAATACGTCTATTACTTCGTTAAGTTTGTAATTTTGAATAACGAATTACCAAATTTAAGTTAACAATAAATATACATGAAGAATTAAAGATTGTTATTATTGGACGTAATAGATGGAATGCATTCTCTCTACTAAATAAAAGAGATGAAACTTAACCTATAAATTTACAATGAAAAATACTGAACAATTATGATTTCTCGGACAAAATATTAATAAGACTTGTTACCTTGCAGTTCAATTGTCAAATACACTTAATAAAGGAAATCCTCTTCAATAATTATTGAACTCCTCACTAAACCAAAACATAAGGTATGTACCATTCAACTTTTATTATTCTTTTTATAAATTTTGGGAAATTATCCCCTTTACCATTCATATATCTTTCAAATATTTTCTTATCTCTTCAATTTACATATCATCCAGGAATGTTCATGAAAATTTTTTATGTAAAACGAATCCAATTCAGCCTTCTTTCTTTTTCTCTTTATATCTTATATTGTATGTTCAAAAGACCTCCATTTCATCAATTATATCTCTTTTTTGAAATCTCTGACCTCTTTTTATTATTTTAACTCTTGACAGCTCATTCAAAATTTTCTTCCTGACACTATATTATTTATCTCTTAGTCACCTGGATTTGTATCTTTTGGTTGCCGCAAACAATCAGAGAGTAGTCATTAGACAGAACAAGTATCCTTTCTCCTTACTCATCACTAACTTTCTTCTATAACCTTAAATTGTCACCATTTGTCACCCGCACTTGACAAATATAAATTTTATAACATACTCTGTATGTTCGGTAAATTACTCTACCTTCCCATAATTAAAATGCTACATAATATCTAAAATAATTTACAATCAATAAAATAATCTTCTATACTCCTGGACTTTGGTCAATGGCTTGTGAAGGTATGTTTCTATATTACACTGTACCATTTTGATTTCATTTCAATTTCAAAATCTTCACCTAACTTCTGATTAATTATTTAGGTACTTTTCAAATTTCTACAGTGTGTGCCAAATTTATCTAATATTTTATAAATCATTTATTGTTATTTGGTACATTATTCTAGCTAAAATTTTCTAAGACAATTTATTTGTCTTAACATTCCCCCTCAAGCCTTTGAGCAATTTATATGTTTACAGTAGAAATTCTCAAATGATTGACCCATATTTGGTAACAAGTTGAACTAAGCAATAATAAATAACTTATAACTTCATATACTATTTCTATATTATGTTGATGAGCAACCATGATAATCAAATAACTGATCAATGTTGAATACACCACGTGTATTTCCCGTCTCTGGATGTACTAGTACATAACTATTCACTCCACCTTTATTATGAATTCTATAAGGACCTTCAAACAAACTATCCAGTTTCTTACATTTATCATGTCTGTGATCAGCAAATCTCAGTGCTCTCAATAATACTAAGTCTCCCTGATTAAAAACTTTCCTATGTTTATTTTTTTTAAATTGTTTTTCTCTATATCTCTTTTCTTTTATGGACTCTTTTACTCTGGCCTGTTCAATTATCTGATTATAATCAAAATCAATTATCCATGGTCTATCTGAATTTATTCCTTTGAATAGCATAATTGGTGAAAATCCTGTATTTATATTTGGACTATTATTTATAAAGAATTCTACATCTGACAATTTATCCTCCCATTCTCTATGATTATAAGAAACCAGTAGCCTTAAATGTTTAATGACCTCTTTAATTCCCCTCTCAGCTAAATTAGCTTGAGGATGTCTAATACTAGTATATCTATGATTTATTTTATTTTTAATGAACCAATTTTGTAATTGTTTACTTCTAAAATATGTAGCATTGTCCATTACACAAGTATCAAATTTTCCATGATCTTTGATAAATTTATTCAAGAAAAATTTTACCATCGTTTTATTTGTTTTAGAACATGCATGTAAAGATATGTATCTCGAAAAAACATCTAGAATTACAAAAATATGGAGATTTCCGTGTGTGCTTGGAATTAAATTTGAAATAAAGTCTACAGTTATTAGCTCTAGTGGTTTACTAACTATTAAAGATCTTGGTAAGTTCGTATAATGCATATTTTTTTCTTTATTGAACTGACAAGTAGTACAATTTCTAATTTGTTTTTTTTATTAATGATAAATCATTCTTACAATAATAATTCTCTCTAAAAATTAAATGAGTACGTCTAACTCCAGGATGATTAAAATTACTATGTATTTGATCTATTATTAAATTAGCCAACTCGTATGTTATTGCATAAATTTCTATTCCATTCATTATTTCAAAATAAATATTTTCTTTATATTTTAGCCTAGCCTTATCCTTATCTGTTAAACTATTTTGGTTAATTTTAATAGCATCTAACGAAAATATTCCCTGTTCAAATTTTAATTGATTAAGTCCAACTTTATGAGTGTTTGGCCTACCAAGGCTTTCCCCTTCCATTCTTGTGATAGCATCTGATACAATATTCAAATGTCCAGGAATAAAAATTATTGTAAATGAATACTCTTGCAATAATAGACTCCATCTGTGAATACGAGAATTATTATACCTATTATCTAAGATAGTAGTTAGAGCCTGATTATCTGTCTCAATTATGAAATGACCGCCCAATAAGAAATATCGCAACTTATTTACAGAGAAAATTATACTGAGAAGCTCTAGTTCACTTACTCCATAATTTTTTTCTGCTTGACGAGTTAAGCGAGAAACAAAAGATATTGGAACTTCTACATTATTTTGTTCCTGTAAAAGCACACCAGCTATTCTTTGTATAGAGGCATCTGTTCTTAACTTAAAAACTTTTGAATAATCAGGATGATACATTTCTACGTTTTCATGGAAATCTTCCTTTATGGACTTGAATGATTCCTCCTGTTTATTCGTCCATTTCCAAGTTACATTTTTCCTTAACAATTCAACAAGTGGTAATTCCTTTCCTGAAAGATTTGGTACTAATCTTTTAAAATAATTTGAAGTTCCCAAGAAACCTCTTAAAGTTTTTAAATTTGTAGGCCTTTTATAGTCCTTAATCAAACTTATCCTTTGTGGATCCATTTCTATTCCCAATGGAGTTTGAAACCTGAATATATGACTTCTGTTTTAAAAAACGAGCATTTTCCTAAACTAAGCTTGAGACCTGCTGAATCAAGATCCTGTAAGACATTTTTCAAATGAGTAAAATGTTGATTCTTGTTTTCTGAGAAAATCAAAATATCATCTACATAATGAATAGTGTAAGCTTCATGTCTTTCTAAGATTTTATTTATGGCTTTTAGTAATGCTGATACTGAACTTTGTAAGCCGAATGGAACTACATTGAAATGATATACCCTACCATTTATTTTGAAACCTACCAAATGTCTACAATCTGGATGTAAAGGAATTAACCAAAAAGAATGTTTCAAATCTAGTTTTGAAAAAACTTTAGCATTTGTTACTCTACCTAAAATTGATTCTACTGTAAGTGGTGCTTCAAATTCTGGAACACAACATTTATTAAGATTTCTTGCATCAAGACAAATTCTCACTGAATTATCTTGTTTCCGAACAATCACTACTGGATTAATATATTGTGTGGTGCTATAACTAATTATGTTATCTCTCAATAAATTATTTAATGCATTATTAACATCCTCCCTATACTTATATGGTATTGGATAACTTTTTGCATGGAATTGTTTCATGTCTTTTATCTTTATTCTATGAACATAATCTTTAGCTATTCTTGATTCCTCATTTATTAAATCTTTATACTTTCCTATTAAATCTACCATTCTATCTCTCCACTCATTATCACAATCAAAACCTATATTCTCAAGTACCACTCCTTTTATTATGGCATCTTTGGTCTGAATCCTGCTTTCAAAAATCTCTCTTCCATTTGACCTACTAACATAATCATATTTATCCTCCCTATTACTTTCATTTAATATTTTATATTCATCATAATTATCATATTTATTCATTTCTTTATCATTCCATGTACAAAGAATTCTATCTATAAAAATCTTATCATTTTTTTTATTTTTGCAATTATTTTTATTTTCCGAATTATGTTCACAAAAATCCCATATACTAATTATATTCGAGTTTTTTACTACCCTTATACTTTCTTGTAATGAAAAATTTAATTCAAACTCTTTATTGATTTTAACAATTCCTTTTTCAAAATTTATTACAAAGTTATTTTTACTGAGTTCATCACTACCAATAAGTATATCGCATTCCAGATGGTTTACTATTAATAATTGAACTATAATCTCAAATTTTTCAAAGTGTATTTTAGTAACCACTGATCTATTTGTGTATCCTAAAGTTTTTTCATTTATGCCTACTAAGTTAGTTTTAGGAATTTTAATTATATCATTTTTCAAACATTGTACTTTATCAACAAATTTTTCTGATATTAAAGAAGCTGTAGATCCTGTATCTAAAATTATGCTAACATTATTGTCGTATATTTTACCATTTAAAATTATTAAACCTACATTTTTTTGTTCCAGGTGTACATTATTATAATCTCCGAGATCAAGAAATTCACGTGGGTGCATGTATTGACACCTAGTTGCAACATCATACACCCATTTTAAAAATGCGGTTCGGTATCATGTCTATTCCGATAATCTTCTGAGGAACGAAATCTTCCTGTAGATCTGAAATTTTCCTGAGAAGCAAAACTTTGTGAAGTACATCTTTCTGCACTTCTACCTCTGTGATTTTCATCTACCACATCCACTCGATTAACACGTCTCACATGTTCACCTGAGTCTCGAGAATTTATGTCTCTGTTATAACCATTATTGTTATTTTGGTTATCAAAATTTTGTTGGTTTCTTGTATTTTGGTTATAATTATGATTTAGATTGTGACTGTTCTGATTACCATTATTCCCCCGATTATAATTGTTATGATTATTTCTTTGGAAGTTATTATTTTGATTTTGGTAATCGCGGAAATTACTATTTTGATTATATCTATTAAAAATTCTATTTCCATTATTGTTTGCCTGATTATATTGACTGTTCCTATTTTGGAATCCTCTATTAATTTCATTAAAATTTTTGTAATTATAATTATTTTTAATCTGATTATTTCCATCAATTAATTCATTATAATTCCTATTATTTCGTGCCCTATGTTGATAATTTCTATTCTGGTTACCATCCAAATTTTTATATTGAACACTGCCATCTAAGTTTCGTTCAACTCGAGTTAAATATGACAATAGCATATCAAACTGACTAATATTTTGTATACTTATAGTTTCACAAATTTCACTTTTATAGTGCCTAGACAAAAACATAACGATTTCTGATTCAGGTATGCTTGGTACAAGCATACACCTGTAAAGCATAATTAGTTAAATTATTGCGTTGTGAGTCAAATTTACCAAAATACAATTTTTCACGAACTTTTCCCTGCTGTAACTCACCCCAAAAATTGTGTAAAAACAATTTTTCAAAATCATCCATATTCTGAATTTTATCTTCCTTACAATTCAACCAAAGTAAGGCCTGACCTGTTAAATTACTCCTCAAAAATTCGTGAAGATCTCCAGTGTTTTCAATTCTCCTGGCTCTACTTTTAATTGTTTTTATAAAATTTATAGGGTGTACCTTTCTAAAGTCACCACAAAATTTTGTAGACTCATCAACTTTACTATTACAACCAAAATACATAGAACCTGATGACTCACCAATAATACGATTATCTGATAAGTTTTTTACTTCTGCTGTAATATTTGTTAATTTTTGTTCTACCTGTCTCCTAAAATTTTCCATTAGTTCATTGTTGTTTGGATTGTTTCCTTGTATGCTTTTTTTTAACTCTTCTCTAAATCTTGCTTCTGTCTTTTTGTTTTCGTTTTCGGCCAGATCCAATGTTGTTTGTATTTCCTTTCGAACATCTTCTTCGAAATCTGTTATTCTCTTGTTAGTTTTCATATTTTCATTAGTTTGCCTTCTTTCTATCCGTTGCAGATCTTCTTTGAATATCTTTTCTTGTTGCTTGGCTTCTTATCTTAAGCTCTTGGTCTCTTGTTTTAAGCTTTTCTCCATACCATATATTTTTGTTTCTTGTTCCCCCATTTTATCTTCTATCTTATCGATTCTTGCCTGATGAAACTTTTATATCTTCTTTTACTCCTTGGATTTCACTTGTCACCCCTTGGATTTGACTTGTTACCCCATGGATTTCACTTGTCATCACTTGCATTTGACTTGTCATCATTTGCAAAAATCCTTTTAATTGTATAATATCAATATTTTCTTGAGGATTAGTCTGTTTTGGGCTTTCTTGAAGAACTCGAGTATCCTGTTTCTCTTTTTCTTGAGTTCTTCTGTCATCATTGTTACTCTCCTCCACATCATTTCCCAATATTTTGTCCTGTTCATCCAAATTTTTCAAAGTTTCTTGTTCCCCCTGTATATCTCCTTTTCCACATTCACAAGATTCCATTCTGATGGCTTCAATAAGTCTCTTTTGCAGCTCTGCTTTCTTTCCACTATCACTTAAATTCCTTTCCACCAAAAGTTCTGTCAATTGTGCTATAGTGTATTCTTTTATCTCTAATTCTTGCTCATCAGACATGTCGTTTTATTGTGTATATTATAAATTTACTCTACAATACTGATGATACAAAACAGCAAAAACACCTGAGACGTACCAATCAAGCAAATAGCAAATGTTTCACAGAATCTGATAATTATTTTAATATTAATTGTATAAATAAATTGTTTCAAAATGACTACCTGTAATTATCAGTTTATCTGAAGTAGATATTGTTGTTACTAGGAAAAGGATAACCTTACGTCTGGAAAATTATTTATCCCTGTTTTTGAAAAAAAAATACCGCCCCACGTTGGGCTGACAAAATTGTGACGATATTTATTTCTATTGTAATATAAATTTGGAAAATTAAAATGAAATTTTGTTTAATGTCACTGTCAAATTATAAATTGTCACACTTGGGCTTTAACAAATAGTTTATTTTATCAAATTTGAATTTCTGGGCTCCGGCTATATAATAATTTTCACTAAATTTAAATTTTAGTTTTATGTAACTTTATCTTAATTGAGAACTCTTTGCTTCCGCACTCTGGGCGTACGGGTTCAATATCTCATTTTTCCAGACCTATGGCCTCCAACTGTGTCAGACATTCACTATATTATAACACACAATAAACTACTCCAAATAAAAAAAAACTAATCAATTCCAAAATACGTCTATTACTTTGTTTAGTTTGTAATTTTGAATAACGAATTACCAAATTTAAGTTAACAATAAATATACATGAAGAATTGAAGATTGTTATTATTGGACGTAATAGATGGAATGCATTCTCTCTACTAAATAAAAGAGAAGAAACTTAACCTATAAATTTACAATGAAAAATACTGAACAATGATGATTTCTCGGACAAAATATTAATAAGACTTGTTACCTTGCAGTTCAATTGTCAAATACACTTGATAAAGGAAATCCTCTTCAATAATTATTGAACTCCTCACTAAACCAAAACATAAGGTATGTACCATTTAACTTTTATTATTCTTTTTATAAATTTTGGGAAATTATCCCCTTTACCATTCATATATCTTTCAAATATTTTTTATCTCTTCAATTTACATATCATCCAGGAATGGTTATGAAAATTTTTTATGTAAAACGAATCCAATTCAGCCTTTTTTCTTTTTCTCTTTATATCTTATATTGTATGTTCAAAAGACCTCCATTTCATCAATTATATTTTTTTTTTGAAATCTCTTACCTCTTTCTATTATTTTAACTCTTGACAGCTCATTCAAAATTTTCTTCCTGACACTATATTATTTATCTCTTAGTCACCTGGATTTGTATCTTTTGGTTGCCGCAAACAATCAGAGAGTAGTCATTAGACAGAACAAGTATCCTTTCTCCTTACTCATCACTAACTTTCTTCTATAACCTTAAATTGTCACCATTTGTCACCCGCACTTGACAAATATAAATTTTATAACATACTCTGTATGTTCGGTAAATTACTCTACCTTTCTAATTAAAATGCTACATAATATCTAAAATAATTTACAATCAATAAAATAATCTTCTATACTCCTGGACTTTGGTCAATGGCTTGTGAAGGTATGTTTCTATATTACACTGTACCATTTTGATTTCATTTCAATTTCAAAATCTTTACCTTCTGATTAATTACTTAGGTACTTTTCAAATTTCTACAGTGTGTGCCAAATTTATCTAATATTTTATAAATCATTTATTGTTATTTGGTACATTATTCTAGCTAAAATTTTCTAAGACAATTTATTTGTCTTAATATATATATAATATATATATATATATATATATATATATATATATATATATATATATATATATATATATAGAGAGAGAGAGAGAGAGACAAGTAATCACGGCTGAACTATTAACAAACAAAATTGAAAATATCACGGGGATTGCAGCCTAAATAATATTTATATTCTTGTTATACAAAACCGAGCGCTTTCGAAAGACTATTTCTTTCTTTTTCAAGGTTGCATGTTAGAATTATAAGAAATCAAAGAAAACAGGATACATAGTAATCACCTCCGACTTAAGTTAGAGCTAAAATCAATGCCCCAACATTGAATTAAAATGCAATAGGAAACCAAAAAATTGAAAAAGTGAACAAGTAAAAAATTCTAACATGCAACCTTGAAAAAGAAAGAAATAGTCTTTCGAAAGCGCTCGGTTTTGTATAACAAGTATATAAATATTATTTAGGCTGCAATCCCCGTGATATTTTCAATTTTATATATATATATATATATATATATATATATATATATATATCGCGATAGCGGTAAAAGTGGCGTCCGTATAGATTTGTAGCGCTGTGGCATCCTCAGATATACACAATATGTATATAGAACAGCCCCAATGCATAGAGATCACGCACAGAGTGGCTTCCTATTATTTGGCAACACTGAGACCTTGATCGATTATTAGTAGGTAGATTTGAATTTCTTTAAGAATCGGTGTGTCCTGTATATTGTATATAGATCGCGTTCAAAGTGACTTCCAGTAATTTTAAATACGTATTTATTTTTCTTTTGAGAGAGGAGAATGAAACTTATTTTCTAGTAATAGGGATGTTGACGGTACAAATCCATGTGAAGCAATATTTTACACATAAAAGATAGTTTTTAGAAACCTAAAATAATATTTTAAAAAACTTATTATTCGTTCCAGATTAAACTTATTTCTCATAACCCAGTTATGAATATAAACTATTTTTCTTGTTATTTTGTTGGAACAACGATAATATTCTACGATTTTTATCACAATGGAGACTGGATCCATCAAAAGAAATAGCTGTAACTTACCGAAGATTGATTCTATAATGGTGCGTACATTGACATACTTTATTACAAATGAGAGAGACACATTACTCATTTTATATATTCTTTTATCATATTTAGAGCTACTTAACATCTGAATCAACGAACTAAAGCTTGGAATCAGCTCTGTAAACGTACAAACTACTAATAATTAATTGACTTTTTATTTTTACCACAACCAAAAATATGTAAAATGATTTTCAATTTGTATTTGTAGTTTATCACAGATTATTACTTACATTAATGTTAATGAAAAAGACTATCCATGTCAAATATTTTATGTAAGGAAATAGCAGTAAGTAAAACGCAAAATACGTACTACAGCATATATTATTACAAGTTACAAGGGCAACTAGTTTCGGCACACTGAGCTATCATCAGGGCTTTAATGTATATATCATTCACATGAAAAGTATTATAAAAGGAAAGTTGTCACATGCCCGTGGCCTCCAGCAGAATCCAAGATGTGTCAGTAGGTAATATGGAAAATATATTGTAGGAAAATTTTATTAAAATCAGGAAAATTTACATAATTATGCAAACGTCAAACAAAATTAAAATTAGGTAACGTTAAGAGAAGCAATTAATATTAAATTATTGTATAATTAAAAGAAAAAGAAAGAAAATATGGACTTCGTCTTACGGCAGAATCCGTCTGAAGCAAGAAGTCCAGTAATTGAATAGTCGTATTAGGAAAATGAATAATAGGGAGGACCGAATGCGGACTAACGAAAAACAACTTTTGCGTTTTGTTACTCCGCATGATAGTAATTATATACTCAGAATTCATATTTTAATACTCATAATTCACACCATTTGTATATTCATGGTCGTGGGAAAAATAGAGTACATAACTCGGTAGAAATTGTATTTCCTGCACTCGTCCGGAGTATGTCACTTTCCACACTTCTTATACAATGCTATTCAAATTCGAGTCTATGCATTGGGATCATGGTAACGGTAAGAGATATAGGGATAGTTGAATGGGGGCAAAGTTGTGTATTTCAGAGGTCATTCATTTAATTCAATACAATCTAGCTTCTTTAGTTCTGGAGTTATACCGGAAAAATTGGAAATTTTGAAATTCTTCTTTTGCCCACATTTTTTTATTTTGCGAGGATTTTCCAAAACTTTGCCATAACAACTTTTTGTATATTGAACTATGACTAGAACAATTGTAACCTCTTTTAATATTGCATAACAGCTGTAATTGAAAAATATCAATGAGTAAGAAGTGGATCAATGCCAAGTTGATCGTACAACAAGGTCTTGTTTAATTATTGTAGATTTGAAATTTTACCGGGAATAGTTCAATATTTCCAAAACAGTCTGTAGTTCAGATGTAAATACTACGCCGATATGAAACATGACTCTTGGCATTTGAATCAATGCAATTGAAAATATAGATTCGTATTTGAAAATAAAAACTTGAGGGTGGCACAATTTTAACGATACTTTGGATATAATTTTTTTTCACATAGAGCATGCTGCAAAATTTTTTAGTTCGTATACAAAAGCTTTTCAATCTGTAACCTACAGAATAATCCACGTAATACATACAAAGAAATTATTTTTCACTTTCTAGCGCATTTGAATAAATGTTTGTCATTAAAAAGTTTTTTTATGATTTTATTTTATGCTTTTAGACCCCAACCCACAATTGGACAATAATCACCAATCTCGTCCGACATTTTGGAGCCGCGATTTGATTTTATAAGTTTTGATATAAAGATTAATATTTCAGGTATTCAAACATCTGACTATGATTTAGGGTTCAAATGGAAATTCAATGAAGTTTTTTTTTCAAATAGAATATCCTAAATATTTTTTAATATTTGGATTCTTGAAAACTTGAAACATGTATCATACTCTATCTTTAGCTATGACGGTTCCAAGACATGTCAAATGAGTCGCCCATTTTATCAGTTTGAAATAAAATAAACTATTATACCAGAAATCCTAAATATATTGCATTGTAATTTCGGCGGCCTTGTATGTTCCAGTACTAAAAGCATTCCTTCCGATTCTAATGCTGTAAAATTTGATATTCAGACGCTGATTTTGAAAATAACTTAAGTTGCATATTCAGAAAATTTCAACGTTATAAATGATTCTCATGCAGCCATTAATTCTCATCATCATATTAATCAAAATCCCAACATTGAAAATTTCATCATGATACCTCTGAAAATCGGAACTTTAGACCCAGAACACTCTGGAAGATTTTGAATATGGGGTTTAATAGTTGCCTTCCACTTGAAATAAATATTTGACGTCATCAACATCTGACTGTCAGATTTAACACCACCTCTTGTAGAATCGGAAGGAATGTTATTGTTCTTATCATACCTACATACGTATGAAATGACATTGAAAAATAATATCGGACTTCTCGCACACACTTTCACTTTGTGTTAGAAAGGATAAAATGTACGACTCAAACATCGTCAGAGATAAGTCAAGGATATGATAAATGTTTAATATTTTTTTTCTCAGAATCCAAATTAAAAAAACATTCAGGGAGCTCCTTTCGTAATGACGAACTTCGTTAAGTTTCCGATTGAACCGGAAATGACAGTCAGATGTTAAAATCCCTGAAATTTTCATCCAATGTACCTATACAAATCACTCAAATTTCAAACCGACCGCCCATTTAATAACAAAATAGCGGGCTGGCTAGTAATTTCGTTGGCAAACTATACATAAATAGAAAACATGTCTATGGAATGTGTACTGTTTATTTTTTGTACGAACATTTGTAAAAGTTTCATAAAATATTTTTTATGTCTATTCCATCTGAAACGCACAATAGGAAGAGCTTTAATGATGATACTGATCTGAAAACTTGTACTCAGTCATGATGGATTCCTCACTACTTCATTATCTCTTTAGATTCCTTATTCTTTTGATATGATCTTCATTAGCGTTACACCTAAGACTAGCAATTCAAGTGAATTCAAGGCTTTTTTTCTTTAAATTTCGTGTTCACACTTTTCTTTTTGAAATTCTGTTTCAAATTTTTTCTTGAAAATTCAGAGCCTAACGTTTCACGGGTTTCGAATTATTCAAAAGTATGAAAAAAATCCTTCATCAAACGCACAAGGCTCAATGGAGCATATAATGGAAAGTTGATTTCAATCGCCCTATTTTGAGCTCCAGTTCACACTGTAGGATTAATAGTATGTTGGTCTGGGCCACCCTGTATACAGACATCACACCATAGAACCATTAGCACATGTTTAAGTTTTGCATGCATTTATCAGACTCCCTAAATATTGGAAAATTGCTTTCATTTTTGCTCTGCACTGTTAGGAACCGGTGGTGTAGTAATGAACAGACCTAATCGCTATGGTGTTGAGAAAAAAACTCTTGTGTATAGATAGCTTTTATTGCCCTCTACAACTTTTATTTAAGACATTTTTTGCCATAGATCAAATAAGGATGCAGTTATCGTTCATACAGTTATCATTGATACACCCTGTATATGCCAGAGAGAGTTTCAACGTCCTCGAAATTTTTGTGAAATTCAATATTCTAGTCAACTACTAACAATCCACCCACTAATCTGATTGCATTTAGGTTTTCGGAATTTTCATAAAAAAAACTACTTCTGCTATAGCGAAGTAGAAAATTATACCCATTCGAAAATTAACCTGGGAATTGAGTAGTAATTTTACTTCATCTCGTGGTTTACGTTGGAAAATTCAATTCATTTTCCCCTTATTTACGGAAATTCAGAATTCTCTAGTTTGTTTTATCGCCAGCTTTATTCATTTTTATCGCCTGTAGTTTTTTATTTTGCCTCAAAATCAAATTTAAGTGAATTCAATAAATTAAAACAGATGTAAATCATCACATTCAATGTTAAACGCTTTCTATAACCAAAAGTGAGATCGGCAACACTGCCAGGATGCCACTATGCAAGAAAAATACATATACAGACGCCAAACTATACCGTTCTTCGATATGTATACTGACGGATGCCACTTTGTGCGTCAGATGTATAATAAATATATTAGTGTGCTACTATAACGCCGCGTACGGAGAACCTGTGAACCTTGGTGTATAGGTTTATACAAAAACGACCAAAGTGGCGTCCTGCTGATTTCCTCAGCAATATATTCCCAAGCATTCACTGAACCGTTCGCGATATTTTGGAGCTCGATACACTTTGACGTCCGTATATCGGATGTCATAGTACCGCGGACGCCACAGTTACCGCGATTTTAACATGGGCGGATGCCACTTCACGCCGTGAATGTATATATATATATATATATATATATATATATATATATATATATATATATATATATATATATATATATATATATATATATATATATGTATATATATAAAGATGTACGAATAGTGCGTGACATATGAACAATAACAAAGAACAGATTAGTGGGTATTGCACGCAAATAGAAGCAGGGGCTACTGAAAAGAGTGGTAGCCGCAGACATGCATGTCTCTGGCTCATTAGTCTTCATCGGTACGGCATAACCAAGAAAAGGTGTACAACTTGGGAGCAAGGATGTTAATTGGAACATGAGAAAACACTAACAACGGATTTCAACAAGATAACCAAACGCACATTTGTGCCTTCAAATGGAAGATCCCGAGTTTTCAGGACAACAACCAACAGAGAGACGGAGGCGTCTATAGCTCTCCCGTCTGAACCTTCCCACCCTGGAAATACATGTATATATATATATATATATATATATATATATATATATATATATATATATATATATATATATAAAGATGTACGAATAGTGCGTGACATATGAACAATAACAAAGGACAGATTAGTGGGTATTGCACGCAAATAGAAGAAGGGGCTACTGAAAAGAGTGGTAACCGCAGACATGCATGTTTCTGGCTCATTAGCCTCCATCGGTACGGCATAACCAAGAAAAGGTGTACAACTTGGGAACAAGGATGTTAATTGAAACATGAGAAAACACAAACAACGGATTTCAACAAGATAACCAAACGCACATTTGTGCCTTCAAATGGAAGATCCCGAGTTTTCAGGATAACAATGCCACCTACCGTTATTCACTCTGAGATCTATGAACCTAAAACTCGGTGCATACTGTGCGCTTCTAGGCGTTGCCTCTAACTCTTGCGGAGACGGGGGTCCGTTGTTCATAGACTAAATAAATGTAAAAGGGCGCCAGGCAATCTTGCCTACCGACAACTACCTTCACAAGTTTTTCCCACCCTAAGACTACCAAATAGGAGGAGAAATAAAAGTCAGATGTCGCTTACCCAAGTCTAAGTTTAATGAATTGGCTTAGTATATCAAGTGATCTTACAAGGTTTTACTAATACAACTAGTACATACAAGGGTACCATAAAATTACAATAAATTCCCCCAGGTGTCCAAAATGACTCATAAGTCATAAACACAAATTATCATAGGTAAGTGAAATTCCCCCTTGATTAAATGATGTACAAAAATTTATACAAATATATATATACAAGTAACCCAAGCCAAAAATATATATCCCGTACCTTTAAAACCAATGTATCCCTCCCCAGTAGTAACCCAATCCTACTACAATTTGTACAAAAAAAAGGTTGACAGGCTGTACCCACTAGTACCCAACGGTACTTTAAAACCCTATAAATCCTTGGGTTAAGATCCTATATATTCCCTAAGTAAAATCCTTTAATTCCCCCCAAGTGAAATCCTATAAACCCCCTGGTGAAATCCTATACAACCCCCCTGGTAAAATCCTATGAAATCCCCCTGGTAAAATCCTATAATTCCCCCCGATTGAAATCCTATGTTACAGCCTGGATTGTTCGTTGGGTATAAATATGTACAAACCAGTACCTACATACAAATGAAATTTCTCAAACGAGTACTCGATTAGCCGGTAGAATGAGAAACTATATACTTAAGTTCCAAATACAATAAAGGGTTAACCTTTATGTGACTGAATAGGTACCCGGGTACCTATTCAGATTTTAGATATAAATACTTTTTTTATTTAAATTCTTTGAAGTGTGTGATTTCGTGACATTTCTAATCTAGGTTTTTTCTACACAATGTTACAATAGAAATAATATTTTTACGCTATTTTAGAAATAAATAAGGTCCAAAGTTTTTTCACCCAGAAATAACGGTGTAGGTACCTGGGTACCTCTATCAGTTTTAAATGCAAATAGATATTTTTTATAGCCATAATGAAAACGCGAAGTTTATCTGCATATATTTATTTATATGAATGGTAACAAAAAAACAAAAAAATCTTACATATAAGGTCAGTTGGTTTTTTGGCAACATTTTTTACATATAGTTTGATCTACAGAGTGTTCATTACAAACTGGCTTACAGCAGGATTTACACGCTTTACGAGTCTTCCTTTGTTTGAGCTTTAATTCTCGACAAATTTGGCAGCTACCAACAACCATAACACGCCCAGAAGCATCCCGTCTTGGTTGTTCTCCGGCTGGAGTAACAATGGGCTCGATTATTTGTCGACCAAGAACCATTTCTAGCGACTGACGTGTGAAATAATTACCAACAACTTTTGGAATAAGGGATCGCATTTGTATAGCTGGCAAGCACATGTCATGAGCAAGATCTTTTAGAAATCTTCGACGTTGATCAGTTGCTCTAAAATTTGGATTGTGTTCCTTGTAAATACAATAAGAAGCCAAGCCACCAACATCTATTGTGTTGAAAAAAAATGCCAATGGCCAACGATTTGTTCTACGTTTTACTGTATACTCGCCTAGCATCTTATCCATGGTGTCAACGCCTCCTTTTGTTTGATTATAATATTTTATTATTTCAGGCTTCACCACGGTAGTATCATCTACTTGGCCTGTAGTGTGCATCGTTGATAAAAGAATAACAGATTTGTTTTTCTTTGGAACATAGGAACATATTGTTGCATCTTTGTTGAATGCGAAAATGGTTGAGTATATAGGCCTGTCTTTAGATGCCCGCATATTTGGTGGTAAAAATGCCTTATTTTTCCTGAGAGTCCCTACCAAAGTCATCTTCCATGAATTCAAAGTACGGGCCAATTGCAGACTTGTAAAAAAATTATCCGTTGTTACATTTCTTCCCGAACCCTTATACTTTGCCACTAGATCCAAAACTGTACGCTCACCGACATTTACCTGTCGTTCACCATCTAATGGTTTTCCAGTGTATAGTTGACCTTGTAAAGGATAAGCATTTGCCGCATCGCAAGCCCAAAAAATTTTTATTCCATATTTTGCGGGTTTCGATGGAATGTATTGGGTAAATTTAGTATGTCCCCTGTAAGGAAACAATTGTTCGTCTACTGTTATACATTCTTTTGGCTTGTAGTTCTTTGCCAAATTTGAATTTAGCATAGTCCAAATATCTCGAATTGGGGCAGCTTTATCATTTTTGGCACGTTCGGCACGTGTGTTCTGATCATCAAAGCGAATAAATCTGAGAAACATTTTGAACCGATCTCGAGACATGGCCGCTCGAAATAGAGGTAAGGACTCTAGTTTCCACATTTCAGATACGTGTTTCCTATTAGACCTGTGTACGCCAGCAGCAATAAGAACTCCTAAAAATGCATCTAATTCTACTTCAGTAAATGGAATGAATACTTTCGGGCTTGGTGTGTTGGGAGGTGGATATTTATCTGCCAATTTTCGGTTCCATTCGTCCGTTACTTTTCTACCTTTTTTGTTAGAATGCCTTAGAATTAAGGTACACATTTCTGGAGATATAATAGACTTGAAAATTTCTCGAGCCGTGTATGAACGACTAAAGGATGATGCGCCACTTTTTTCGTGCAGAATATTACGATCTATTGTTTGCCTTTGTATTGATGATGTGTCACTCCACTGAGTGCCATCCTTGCCAGCCCAAGTTGTTTTTGTAGGCGCTTCTTCTTCGTCAACGTTTTCATCGGAATCAGTATATTCTTGCTCCACTATCAGATTCCTCGGATTCTCCACCTGATAACAATTGTGGAATATATTCGTCTTCATCGGACGCAACAAATGGCTCTTCATCAGACAAATGTTCTACTGCTTCTCGTAATTCTGCAGAGGTCAGCCTGAAATAACATATTTCGAATTACCTTTATTAGTATAATTATTGTTCTTGTTTCTTTGTAAGATAAAAAAAAACTTCCACTCCACTGCGGCTCCTACACACATAGACAGGTAAGCAAAATAACATGACAGTTTTCATTATTCATACACTACTAAAATCAAAGAATCGTCTTATTTCTTACCTTTTATTTCGCCATCTTGGTTTCGCAATATTGGCTTGGCTTGAACCAGCCTTACTATCAGACATTCTAAAACAAAATTTAACAAATACGCTTATTCACCCGCAGTTGTTTATTCGACAAACTCAAATATGCAACTGACCTGTAACTAGGAATAAATTCAGTTGATGTCGCTGCGCTGTTGCCATTTAAACAAAGTCTTATTTTGTCAAATACAGATAAGTTAGAAATTCATAAATCACGTATTGTGTACCTATAAATACATATATGGAGTTTTTTGATAAAAACAGGTATTTTGCGTTTATATTCAAAATTATTATACAGTAGGTACCCAGGTACCTACGCCGTCGTAAGAAGGTGTTTTTCTTCCCAGTCACATAAAGGTTAAATCAATACAATATACCATACGTATCTATGGCACAAAATAACGTTTATGCAATTAAATGTGAAATTTTGAAAGTATATATTAAAAATACAATATGGCGCAATATCATATGAGCTCATACGCGTACTACCACCAACTCAAATAACTCAGTATTTTAAAATTGAATAGCCACAGTAACGTTTACAAATTTAACAACAATGGGTGTAGTTATCACCAATCCACAATGTGAGTATAAATGGTAAAACAAGTTCAATTGAATAGTGTATGTTGATCAGACTATTTGTAATACTTTGATCAACACAAGTATCGTAAACTGCGTACCACAAGTGGCTTACGGTAATAAAAAAAGTTATCTACAATCTACACTGACGGATATAAACAAGTGTTATGCGCAAAAGGTATTTTACATAAACCAAAGTTTAAAACTTGCGTGAAATCCACTGTGTCTTGATGGTTGCTAGTGGTGGCTACCAACTACTACTTCTATAGAATGCTATAAGATCCAATATTGTACTCTTCAGTAACAATCCAAATTTTTCCCCATACAAGTTTGTTGTTCTGACTCAACGTTGTCCCATAAAATGAAATCCAAAACCAAATCCAGAATAGTAAAGATTGACGAACGAGAAAAAGAGCAGAACAGAAAAGAAGAGAAGAAAAGAGAAGAGAACAGGGAACAGAGAACAGAGAACCCTAAAATGAGAAATATATTAATACTCTATACATTTTCTTTCAGTCTCAATGATCAAAACGAAATATCAATCTAAACTTTACCCCCTAATCGATTAACTCCCTCTAGCAGTCATATATCCGATATGAGTAATCTCTATTACTGATCTCTAAACTGAAATATCTACTAATCTCATAAGAGCAAGACTTCTATTAATCATAAAGACTAATCAACTAATATTGATATTACTTAATTTTGCTAACAAAAGTTAACTAGAAAATTCTATATTTCATGTTTGACCAACAAAAAATTATAATACTAATCGAGCTTAACATATTAACTATAATCTTCTTACATTTGACATAAAAACAAGATACGAGCTCATATGGAGCCAATACCTATGAACTAAGTACCTAAACTATAAAACCAGTTGACCTTCAATCAACAAAAAAAATACATTATCCAAAGATAAAACGCTTTGAAATTACTAGAATATTCATCTATATATAAAAAACTGTAATATTTCTTACCAAATGGCCAGTTTGACTTCCAAATATATAGGGCAGAAGGTTTTATTACCCTAGGTACTGTGATAAAGGCCTACTGAAACAATATACCCTCTTCAAGATTGGTTTTCATGTACAATGTACAGCTATAAAGGAAAATCAATTCATCAGATAATGGACAAAACATCTACGATATAATTTGAGAACAATCTAGTTAATGAAACTATAGAAACATTCTTATACTTACAATTAACTGGAATGACAGCCTAAAAAAACCACCTGTCGGTTGAATTATCTGATCCCAAAAAATGGTATTTCCACAGGTCTATACTCTCCTAAAAATTCCAAAAATATCAAACGATACCTGGGAAATGTGTATCACCAATCGGTCATCCCTTAATATAAGGTGAAATATTCAATTATTTCATCCAAAACTGGTGACATAAATTCAACCCACTTGACTTCGATATACCCAGCGAACAATGAATTGTCCAGTATATTCACAGGCTAAATCAAAAGGTCTCGTGTCAAACCAGCCAGCCAATCAGAATGCTCTCGAGATGTCAAAGCTTCCAATAACCAATAAGAGCTGAGATATCCAACAAGTATATATCACAGAATAATATATGCATAGACACATCACGGAGAATCGCGTTACAAAGATATGTATCAGGGATAGTGCGTTCGGAGTAACACCACGGGGACATGCTCCACAAAAATAAAATAAATACTTGACGTATAGTTAATTAGGAAAGGTAATAAAAATTACTCGCATACTCTCAATATTAGCTAATTGAAACAATAAACCCAACTCTAACGTCTGAATCACACACCTTTAACTCCAACGTGTTGACTGTCGAACGATTCCTTAATCCGAGTTCAGAATCGCTCCAACGAACGCAAGTCTGTAGTGCCTGCAGCTAACATAGACATCAGATCTGTCACAAATGAAAACATAATAATATGCGGTGATAAGAATTCATGTTCTTAGTATACAACAAAATAATGTAATCACTCTTTTATTACCGATCTACTATTGTTTATGGCTGTACAATATTATTAATTATTTCCAATATAGATGCCACTGGATTTCCTAATATACATGGTAGGTCAAAATGATGTTAAATTGCACGACGAATCATATTTTCAAGTACCTGTAACTTAATTTGCACAACCAAAAAATTGAAACGTACCAACAACGAACATGTTCCAATTAACATCCTTGCTCCCAAGTTGTACACCTCTTCTTGGTTATGCCGTTACCACTCTTTTCAGTAGCCCCTTCTTCTATTTGCGTGCAATACCCACTAATCTGTTCTTTGTTATTGTTCATATGTCACGCACTATTCGTACATTTTTATATATATATATATACATTTATATATATATATATATATATATATATATATATATATATATATATATATATAATATATATATATATATATATATATATATCCATATATTTCCAGGGTCGGAATGTTCAGACGGGAGAGCTATGGACGCCTCCGTGTCTCTGTTGGTTGTTATCCTGAAAACTCGGGATCTTCCATTTGAAGGCACAAATGTTCGTTTGGTTATCTTGTTGAAATCCGTTGTTTGTGTTTTCTCTTGTTTCAATTAACATCCTTGCTACCAAGTTGTACACCTTTTCTTGGTTATGCCGTACCGATGAAGGCTAATGAGCCAGAAACATGCATGTCTGCGGTTACCACTCTTTTCAGTAGCCCCTTCTTCTATTTGCGTGCAATACCCACTAATCTGTTCTTTGTTATTGTTCATATGTCACGCACTATTCGTACATCTTTATATATATATATATATATATATATATTAAGACAAATAAATTGTCTTAGAAAATTTTAGCTAGAATAATGTACCAAATAACAATAAATGATTTATAAAATATTAGATAAATTTGGCACACACTGTAGAAATTTGAAAAGTACCTAAGTAATTAATCAGAAGTTAGGTAAAGATTTTGAAATTGAAATGAAATCAAAATGGTACAGTGTAATATAGAAACATACCTTCACAAGCCATTGACCAAAGTCCAGGAGTATAGAAGATTATTTTATTGATTGTAAATTATTTTAGATATTATGTAGCATTTTAATTATAGGAAGGTAGAGTAATTTACCGAACATACAGGGTATGTTATTAAATTTATATTTGTCAAGTGCGGGTGACAAATGGTGACAATTTAAGGTTATAGAAGAAAGTTAGTGATGAGTAAGGAGAAAGGATACTTGTTCTGTCTAATGACTACTCTCTGATTGTTTGCGGTAACCAAAAGATAAAATTTCAGGTGACTAAGAGAAAAATAAGATAGTGTCATTAAGAAAATTTTGAAAGAGCTGTCAAGAGTTAAAATAATTTTAAAAGAGGTCAGAGATTTCAAAAAAGAGATATAATTGATGAAATGAAGGTCTTTTGAAAATAAACTATAAGATATAAAGAGAAAAAGAAAGAAGGCTGAATTGGATTCGTTTTGCATAAAAAATTTTCATGAACATTCCTGGATGATATGTAAATTGAAGAGATAAGAAAATATTTGGAAGATTTACGAATGGTAAAGGGGATAATTTCCCAAAATTTATAAAAAGAATAATAAAAGTTAAATGGTACATACCTTATGCTTTGGTTTAGTGAGGAGTTCAATAATTATTGAAGAGGATTTCCTGTATTAAGTGTATTTGACAATTGAACTGCAAGGTAACAAGTCTTTATTAATATTTTGTCCGAGAAATCATCATTGTTCAGTATTTTTCATTGTAAATTTATAGGTTAAGTTTCTTTTCTTTTATTTAGTAGAGAGAATGCATTCCATCTATTACGTCCAATAATAACAATCTTTAATTCTTCATGTATATTTATTGTTAACTTAAATTTGGTAATTCGTTATTCAAAATTACAAACTTAACAAAGTAATAGACGTATTTTGGAATTGATTAGTTTTTTTTTGGAGTAGTTTATTGTGTGTTATAATATAGTGAATGTCTGACACAGTTGGAGGCCATAGGTCTGGAAAAATGAGATATTGAACCCGTACGCCCTGAGTGCGGAAGCAAAGAGTTCTCAATTAAGATAAAGTTACATAAAACTAAAATTTAAATCTAGTGAAAATTATTATATAACCGGAGCCCAGAAATTCAAATTTGATAAAATAAACTGTTTGTTAAAGCCCAAGTGTGACAATTTATAATTTGACAGTGACATTAAACAAAATTTCATATTAATTTTCCAAATTTATATTACAATAGAAATAAATATCGTCACAATATATATATATATATATATATATATATATATATATATATATATTTATATATATATATATGTATATATAAATATATATATATATATATATATATATATATATATATATTTCCAGGGTCGGAAGGTTCAGACGGTAGAGCTATAGACGCCTCCGTGTCTCTGTTGGTTGTTGTCCTGAAAACTCGGGATCTTCCATTTGAAGGCACAAATGTGCGTTTGGTTATCTTGTTGAAATCCGTTGTTTGTGTTTTCTCATGTTTCAATTAACATCCTTGCTCCCAAGTTGTACACCTTTCCTTGGCTATGCCGTACCGATGAAGGCTAATGAGCCAGAAACATGCATGTCTGCGGTTACCACTCTTTTCAGTAGCCCCTTCTTCTATTTGCGTGCAATACCCACTAATCTGTTCCTTGTTATTGTTCATATGTCACGCACTATTCGTACATCTTTATATATATATATATATATATATATATATATATATATATATATATATATATATATATATATATTTCCAGGGTCGGAAGGTTCAGACGGGAGAGCTATAGACGTTGTTTGTGTTTTCTCATGTTTCAATTAACATCCTTGCTCTCAAGTTTCACACCTTTTCTTGGTTATGCCGTACCGATGAAGGCTAATGAGCCAGAAACATGCATGTCTGCGGTTACCACTCTTTTCAGTAGCCCCTTCTTCTATTTGCGTGCAATACCCACTAATCTGTTCTTTATATATATATATATATATATATATATATATATATATATATATATATATATATATATATATATATATTAAACTAGATTTTTAATTAATTAATTTATAATTTTAATTGTTTAGATAGATATTTATTTAGATATGTTTGAATTTTTGTGTGGCTAGCTCAGTTGTTTACTATTTGATATATATTGTTATTTTATATTATATAATATTGGTTCGGGAGCATGAGACTTCCTCTACTCTTTGAGTCCTGGCTTTGTTTAGAGATATTTCGCTCATTCACAATAAAAAGAAACACAAAACACAATATTTTCAATCATTTAATTTTATAATGAAATTTTTCATTTAAATATATTTTCTAATCAAAACGGTTACGCCTATGGAATTTACCAACACAGAATTATCAAGAATATACCCTATCTTATGCGCATGCCCAAACTAACAACGAACATATTCGAGATGGAACGAACGTTTCTTAACGACGCTCTGAACCTGCGTGAATATTAGATACATAGCATCATTCCCTTTAGAACAATGCTGATGGATTTGCATAAAAGAATTTACGTTGAAAATTATATACATACACTAAATAAATTGTTCAGAAGAAATATGTTATACATTTATATATACAAATGGAAAATTATGGGAATGAAATAAGATGCATCTTTCTTATATGATTTGAAAATACGTGAGTACAAGCATTATTATATCATAGAATAGGCCTTTTTAATTAATATTTAGAATTTGTCTAGTGAATAAACTACATAAAGTCCTTTTTATTTTTTATAGATCGATCATATAGACGCAAGAATTTTTATATATATACATCGAGATAGTCACTGAATTTATACTCAAGAGTTATTATTCTTATTATTGGCCAATAATATTTGAAGAAGCACTGACCTGATGCCTGGAATTCTGGATATATCCCGTCTGGATACAGGACTACGCCTTCCGAAGTTCTAGCTGCTCGATTTATTGAGAAATTTGGATATTCTCTCGGCAAAAACGACAAAAAAGTGTTCTGGGTTTTATCTTTGTTATGAATTTGTGGCTTTTATTATGAAAATTTTTAATTTAACTTGAAATTTCAGGAAAAGTTTCTTATCACATCCTCACCATTTCGACGCCAAGAACCAACTTCCAACGCTTCTATCCGATCGTCAATTTTTTAATCAACAACCAATATATTGTTCCTAAGCACACTGATTATCGACACATTTTTTGTTGAATTTTATTTAATCGAAATTTGTCATGTCACTTTCCACCAATCACGTTGTTTCTGTAGATGTCAAACTATTTTACACTTGCTACACTTTAGGAGTTTCTTTGAAAATATATATAAATGTGAATTCCACCCGAAAAGTATCTGTTTTTTTCTACTGTTCAAATAATTTCAATAGAACAAATCTCTTACTGATAGTGAAATTCCTTTTATATGTCGACATGGCAATGTCTAATTTTGTTTTGACATATACATATGATAATTTGAAAATAACATCTATTTTTATGAACATAAATTCTTTTATAAGATCTTTTTGCTCTGATTATTTATACTATTTAAGTTCTCTAGTAGCAAATATTTCTTTTAATCCATCATCATTTAATATTCATAAATTTCATAAAATTTTATATACTTTATGACATATAAATTATCTTTATGTCTTGATATTTTTCTATTATAAATTTATCTATTTCTTATTACTAAATATGAAATTGGTTTATATTATTACTGTTTCAACTAACTACTTATTAAATTAGATAACTAAACTTGTTCAATTTCAGGTGAAACAGCTGATTTCTTCCTGACAACTAAACATCTATATTTGGGCAGATTCCGTGTTCTCCATTATACTTGTTAAGCATTTTCTAACTTAAGACAATTATTCAGGTAATTTCTCTATTTTATTGTTGTTCTTTTGATTATTATAAACAAATGATTTAATATATTCTGATTTTATATGCATTTTTACTTATGATTGTGTTTCTTCATGATGTGTTTTTAACTACATAGTTTCAATTCATCCCAAATAATAAGCAAAATATTTTCAAACAGCTGATACTCTTTCGTGTATAAGATATATGGTTCAATTTATATATATAAATATATATATATATATATATATATATATATATATATATATATATATTTACCCCCAGATGGCGGAGTGCGTTAGAGCGCCGGAAATTGGGTTTTCTTGACCTGAAGGACGGGGGTTCGAATCTCACTCTAGTAAGGGCTTTTTCATGAATAAAAGGTTCCACTAAAAATATGGGGGTACAGGGTCCGTCAGTAAATGGCGAAAACTGGCGGACGACATCCCTCGCCCCTTGCCAACCCGCATTGAGGCAGCGTGGTAAGGTACGCCTCACAACCCCAGCATGACAGACAAGGACAAGTTACGGCCCTCATTCTCCGTAAGCCCGAAGGGCCCTAGGAGGGGTAGATCCTGGGAACCAGCCACGAGGGCAGAGGGTGCTAAGAATCTGCGGAGTCTAAACCACTACCCATTGACTACATTACACCTAGCAACTTATAACTGCCGTACACTCTCTAATCAAGCTAGGATTATGGAACTGGAAACAGAGACAGCAAAAATAAAGTGAGATATCATGGGCATTAGCGAAGTAAGACGAAAAAATGGAGAACTCATAGAACTTGAATCAGGGAATCTTCTATACCACCAAGGAACACCAACAGAAAGAACAAGCGGAGTAGGATTCCTAATTAAGAAAACCTGGAAAAATAGAATCATAAGGATAACAAGCACCTCAGACAGAGTAGCCAGCATAACACTAAGACTCTCCAAAAGATATACTATCCAGTTTATTCAGGTATACGCCCCAACAATCAGCCATAGTGACGACGAAATAGAAGAATTCTATAATGAAATAACCCAAGCGCTCAGCAACGACAATAGTCACTTCAAATACATAATGGGAGGCTTTAATGCCAAAGTAGGACACAGGAAAGACCAAGAAAAAGGAATGGGGAAATATGGATTTGGAGAAAGGAATGAAAGAGGAGAGAGATTAATACAGTTCGCACACTTTCAGAACATGTATATGGCAAACTCCTTCTTCAAGAAGAACCCTAACAGGAAATGGACGTGGAAAGGCCCCGGTGCAACTATCAGAAACGAAATAGACTTTATCCTCACCAATAAAATTAACACAGTAAAAGATCTAAGCACGCTCAACAAGTTCACTACAGGAAGCGACCATCGACTAATTAGAGCTCGACTGGTCTTAGATATAAAACTAGAGAGGTCAAGACTAATCAAAATCAACACAATGAAAAACATGAACAACGAAAGGCTGAGAGAGAACTCTCACCAATATGAAGCACTACTAGAAGAAAGACTACAACAAAAAGTGGAATATAACAACCCTGAACTGATGGACACAATTCGAAACCGCGCCGTAGAAGTGGGAGGTCTACAACAACGAGCTGAACACAAAAAACTAACTCCGGTAACAAAAGCACTATTACAAAAACGAAGAGAAATGAAAAAGACAACAAACATTCAAAGAATTGAATACACCGAACTGTGCAAGACGATACGAAAGAAAATCGCAGAAGATATCAGGAATTACAACGAGAAACTGGTACAAACAACAATAGAAAACCGTAAAAGCTACAAAAATGCAAAAAGGGCACTAATAATAGGGAAAAGACAGATAGTTGCATTAACTGATGGAAACACAAGAACCACAGACAGGAATGAAATAATAGACCTAGTAGCCAAATTCGATGGAGACCTATACAAGGCCCCTGAAAATTTGGAAGAAATAATAGAACACTCAGAAGATGCCATACCAGAAGTTTTGGTGGAGGAAGTACAAATGGCACTGAAAAGCATGAAAAATGGCAAAGCAGCGGGAAATGACGGCATCACGACCGAAATACTCAAATATGCAGGAGCTAAAACATGGAAGTACCTTGCCAAACTATACACGAACTGTCTGATGTCCAGGAGCATACCTAAAGAGTGGAACAGCGCCCTTATAGTGCTGATCCACAAGAAAGGCAGCAAAGAAGACATTAAGAACTACAGACCAATAAGTCTACTACCAGTGACGTACAAGGTATTCACAAAGATCATTCACAACAGAATACAAAATACACTAGACTCGGCCCAACCAAGAGAACAGGCTGGATTCCGCAAAGGCTTCAGTACAATAGATCACATCCATACCCTCAAAGAGGTTATCAGTCGAACCAAAGAATACAACCAACCCCTAGCACTAGCCTTCATCGACTTTGAGAAAGCATTCGACTCTATATATCCCAGAGCAGTAATAAATGCCCTAACAGAACAAGGGGTCGACAAGCCATATATTGAGATCCTAGCAAATATATATAGGGAAGCTAAAGCGAGAGTTAGGGTATATGAGGGCACACCAGAATTCCCCACCAGCAGAGGAGTTAGACAAGGAGACGCAATATCACCAAAGTTATTTACAGAAACACTAGAAAGCATCTTCAGAAAACTGGGCTGGAACAACACAGGTCTGAATATAGATGGAGAATACTTGAACCATCTAAGATTCGCTGATGACATCATCCTGATAGCGAGTAACCCTGGCGAAATGCAACAACAAATAAATGAATTGAATGCAGCAAGCAACGAAGTAGGCCTTAAAATAGATCTGAGTAAGACCAAGATAATGTATAACGAACTGATAAACGCACAAGAAATAACAATTAATGACACTGCCCTGGAAATAGTAGAGGAATACATATACCTGGGCCAACTAATACACATATCAGGCTCTCTACTTCCAGAAATAAACAGAAAAATCAAATTAGCATGGAGAACATTTGGACAGAACTCTATCATCTTCAGGTCTAGAATGTCACTCCGTTTGAAAAAGAAAGCGTTTGATCAGTGCGTACTACCAGTATTAACATACGGCTGTGAAACCTGAACCCTGAAAACTGATATCATTAGAAAACTCCAGGTAACGCAGAGGTCTATGGAACGATGCATGCTTGGAATAACAAGGAGAGATAGAAAAAGACAAAAGACCCAAGTGATAGATGTCATAAATAGAATCAGATCCCTAAAGTGGCAATGGGCGGGGCATCTCGCTAGAAGGACAGACGATAGATGGACCACAAAGATAACGCAATGGTATCCCCGAGGCGTGAAAAGACCAAGAAGACGCCCCAACTTAAGATGGGACTACGACATAAAGAAACTCGAAGGATCAACTTGGGGCCGCATAGCTAGCAATAGACAACAATGGGCCCACATGGAAGTGGAATATATAAATATGTAAAGGGAGGATACACTATAACAACATGGTTGAATAAGCTGCATATGATGATGATGATGATGATGATGATGATGATATATATATATATATATATATATATATATATATATATATATATATATATATATATATATATATATATATATATATGTTATATACGAAAAAACGCTTATGTTTAAGTAATGTTACGCAATGTCAAACATCAGATTACGATTTCCGTATTTTCATGAGAACGATGCTACGTTGCGTTTTTATAAAATAAACACATTAAGTAACACAAATATTATGTTACAGAAAAATAATGATTTCTGCACTTTCATGGGAGCGACGCTACATCGAATTCTCCATGAAAATAAACGCTGACGTTGATTTAACAAATTCTATAAATTCTTTGACTTTATGTAAAATAGTTAGTTACAATTATAATTTCAACCTATTACATCTTTTTTATATAACATAAAACTGTGTAACTCAATAAAAATTGTTTTTAAAAAGTTTAACGTGAATTTGTGAATATAACAGTGGCGCAGTCAGTAGGATTCCTAAACACATTTAGAACAAGGATTGCCTAACTAAGTGTGGTGGTTCCTAAACCTTTAAGGAATTTTCAAGTACCAGCTCCAGATCTTCAAGAAGCAGACGGTCTCTCCGGCACCAGGAACACGCAAACTGCTAACCAGGTGTAGCAAAGCTCACGGATAAGGATTTCAGCTGCCAAGGAAGGAATGAAAATATTTACGTAAGAATCATCTCGTTTTATTTTTATTTAATATTTTGCAATTTATTTTCTATTTTTACCAAGTTCTATTGTCATAATTTACTTTTTTTTGAATACAATCATTTTAATATAAAGCAAAATGCCTGAAACACGTAGTGCAACAAACGCTAATGCCAATGCTAATACTCCAGTTGCTCAAACCGATCAAGCGTCGAATCTAGAACCTTACAGATTATCAGAAATATTTTCAATAATTCCGGAATATGACGGTAATCAAATTTTCTTAAATACTTTTATAAATGCTTGTAAAACAGCTTACAGAATGGCCGACAACGACCAAAAAGTACTTTTAACTCTTCATATTAAAAACAAACTTAAAGGAAGAGCCGCTGAATCAGTTAATTCACGCGACCCTTCAAATTGGGAAGAAATTAAAACATTATTAAATACTCACTTTGGAGATTCTCGCGACTTAAATTCGTTGATTCAAGACCTTCAAAGAATGAAACAACTACCAAACGAATCGCCTTTAATTTTTGTTTCGAGATTACAAACTCTGGAAGCAAAAATGTATTCAGCTATAAGTAAACAACAGCATTTAACAATAGATCAAAAAGTAGCACAAACACGTCTTATAGAATCATTAACTTTAAATACTTTATTAACCGGTTTAGATCCAAAAATCGGTCAAATTGTTAGAGCTAGTAATCCAATAAGTGTTTTATCAGCTATTTCACGAATCAGAAGAGAACTTCAATTAACTTACTATGAAAACCACAAACCTCAGACTAATCGTAATACAAATAATATACCTACTCGTAGATTTAGCCAAAATTCACCAAAACAATGTAATTTTTGTCATAGAATAGGACATACTATAAATGAGTGTCTCACACGTCAAAGACAATCTCAAAATGTAGCTCAGGGTTCCTTTAGACCAAATCAAACTCCTAATTCACATAACCAAACAGGCCAAAATTTTCAACAAAGGCCACAATTTCAAAATAACCAACAAAATCAAAATCGCCCATCTGTAATTAGACCAAATCCAAGTTTTAGACCTCAAGGACCACCGGGAAATCGACCCAATACAAATTTTAATCAACAAAGAACTTTTCATTTCAATCGAAATCGTGATTTTAACAAACACTCTCATAACAGTTATGACTATTATACAGATGATAGTCAAAATTATTATGAAAATCAAGAACAATACTCCGATAATTCACTTGATTATCAAGAATATTACCAAGAAATTAACCCCAGTGCTCCTGACTATTATACTGTTAATAGTGAAATAGAGGAGAACTATTATACTGCTGATAGTGATCCTAACTCTGATAATGGTATACCAGTTTGCAATACGAATGAAGACGAAACTTTCGATTATAGCCATATCGAACAAGACAATTTTAATTATAATAATGAAAATGTTTATAATTTTGATTCTGATAACCTCCTAAATTCAAATCATGATTATTATCAGGATTTTCGACAAGGCCCTCTACAAACGAAACCCCCAGATCCGCTAAACGACCAAACTTCAAATTTGTCGATCCCAGACCTCAGTTCACAAATTCAAACCATGAGTTTGAACAGTCCAGAATCGGACTGCCTCGAACAGATGTTCATGTAAAAAATACCTTACCGGTAAATTCTAAAAACTTATACTATATTAAAGACAGAACAAACACTTATAAAATTCTAATTGATACAGGTGCTGGATTATCAATTTTCAAACCCAAAACTTGCGAAAATTATAGAAATCGATCCCCTGAAAATGTAATTATTCAAGGTATAACGAACCAAAAAATAAGAGTTAACGAATCAACCCTTATTCCATTTATACCTAACGATCCACACAGAGTATTCATTTGTAATTTAGATATTGATTTTGATGGATTATTAGGCATGGATTTTTTAGAACATTATAATTGTATAGTTGATCTAAAAAATAAACAACTTATTACTGATTTCAAAATTGTACCATTATTTAAAGTAACAGATAATGAAACTACCAATATTTCAATTGAAAACCAATTTCCACAAATTTACAAAAATACAATTTCCATTGAACCTAGGACTGAACAAATATTTAAACTAAAATGCGATTTAGTTAATACTGATGCTATACTGGTAGGTCAAGAAGTAGAGAAAGTTAAACTACCAAACGCATTAGTTAAAATAAATGAAAAAGGAGAATTTTTTGTTTCAGTATTAAATGTTAATTGTATAACTAAAACTGTAACATTTTCAAAACTTAACTTAGAACCATATGAAATAAATAATGTAAATAATATTCAACTAATCACCCAAGAAATGTGCACCGACAGAACATCGGAATTAAAAAATCAACTAAGACTTGATCATCTTAATGAAGAAGAACGAGACCTAATTTCCCAACTTTGTCATGATTTTTCTGACATTTTTTATTTAGAAGGAGACATACTTACTTTCACTAACGAAATAAAACATTCCATAGATACGCAAAATTCTAAGCCCACTTATGTAAAATCATATCGCTATCCCCAAATTCATAAACAAGAGGTGAAAGATCAGATCAATAAAATGCTTTCACAAAACATTATACAACCCAGCAATTCCCCATGGTCATCGCCCGTGTGGATTGTGCCCAAGAAGCTCGACGCATCAGGTAAACAAAAATGGCGTGTTGTCGTAGACTACAGAAAACTGAATGAGGTTACCGTAGACGACAAATACCCGTTACCAAACATTGGAGATTTATTGGACCAGCTTGGTAAGTGTCAATATTTCACGACAGTAGATCTTGCATCAGGCTTTCATCAAATTGAAATAATTCCTGAAGATATACCAAAGACCGCCTTCACAGTTGAAAACGGACATTTCGAATTCCTCAGAATGCCGTACGGTCTAAAAAATGCACCTTCAACATTCCAGAGGGTCATGGACAATGTCCTTGCTGGAATTCAAAACGAGCGATGTCTTGTCTATATGGACGACATCATCGTCTATTCACCGACAATTCAAGAACATATTACCCGCTTAACGGAAGTATTCAAGAGACTTCAAAAAGCTAACTTAAAACTTCAGCCAGACAAGTGTGAATTCTTGAGAAAAGAAGTCGCCTACCTTGGACATTTAATCACGGAAGATGGCGTTAAGCCATTTCCGGCAAAAATTGAATGCGTCCAAAAATTCCCTCAACCTACGAACCAAAAGGAAATAAAATCCTTTTTGGGACTCGCTGGTTACTACAGAAGATTTATACCGAACTTCGCTAAAATTTCCAAACCAATGACAAAACTTTTACAAAAGGATGTCCCATTTAATTTTGACTCCGAATGTCAAAAGTCATTCCAAGAATTAAAAAATGCTCTTACTTCTACTCCGATATTGATATACCCAAACTTTGAAGAACGATTTCTTTTAACTACCGATGCTAGCGCATTTGCAATCGGTGCAGTTTTGTCACAAGGCCCAATAGGTAAGGATTTACCGATAGCCTATGCGTCCAGGACATTGTGCAAAGCAGAAACCAAATACTCTACGATAGAGAGAGAACTTTTGGCAATTGTGTGGGCAGTTAAACACTTTAGACCCTATTTATATGGCCGAAAATTTACCCTTATAACTGACCACCGTCCACTTACTTGGTTATTCTCTATAAAAGACCCCGGTAGTCGTCTAGCACGATGGCGCCTCAAATTAGAGGAATACGACTATCAAATTGAATTCAAATCTGGCAAATCCAATAAAAATGCCGATGCCCTTTCTCGAATAAAAATTAACCACATAAATGACTTTGATTCATTTCGTTCAAAATTAGGAAACTTTAAATATTTACCTTACCCAATTTATCCCGCTCTTGAAGATGCAGGGCCATCCCAACAAACTGAAAATAAACCTGAAATTGACTGGGATGTCGCTGCAGAAGAATTTTTCTCTTTTGAGGAACTTTATAAAACAAAATCACTGATTGACTATTCTAAAATAGAATATTCCAATAATCATCTACTAGACAAACAGAATAAAAACATTTTAACCTTTTTTCAACAAAACAATTTACAAGATTTTCATGAAAAAATAATTGAGGATATATTTGAGGAAAACCCCGACTTTTCTTATGCAAAAATTAATGTACTTAGCAGTAAAACTGTCAAAAATAGAAAATACCTTATTATTGCTATACCATGGGATCCAGACAGTATTAGTGAATACTTATTTGCTGCAATTTACAGAAATCGAGATTTATTTAAACCTTCAGAAAAATATTTTATCGAAAATAATCCTGACCTTCCAATACTAGAAACACTATCATTTCTACTTTCGGAAGTTGACGTAAAATTCACTATTTGTCAAAATATTACTAAAGAGCCAGAACAAAATCAAATACCTATCATCTTAGATCAATTCCATAATGGCAAAAGCCACCTTCACCGCGGAATTAATGAAACTATTAGGCGAATACGACAAAAATATAATTGGGCCGGCCTCAATCGAGATGTCGAAAATTATATTAAGTCATGCCGGGCATGCCAAGAGACAAAAATATGTCGCAAAAATTTGGACAGTCCCCTCGTTATAACTGAAACGCCTAAAACACCTTTTGAACGTATTAATATTGATATTTTAGAGGTACCTCAAAAGAATTACGCTCTTACAATAAGAGACGAACTAACAAAATTTTCTCAAGCATATCCGCTTGAAGATAAAAGTGCCAAATCCGTTGTCACTTCATTATTAGCTTATTTTCAGCATTTTGGTGCACCACTTCGCATTCATTGCGATGCCGGTCGCGAATTCAATAATGCGTTAATGAAAGACCTTTGTAATATGTTCGATATTAAGTTAACATATTCAAGTGTCGGTCATCCGCAAAGTAACGGATCTCTAGAAAGATTACATGCTACTCTGTTAGAAATGATTCGATTAAATTTAGCAGACCACCCCAATGAACACCCCTTCAGTATTTTACCATTTGCTATTATCGCTTATAATAACTCTATAAACAAAACACACGGATTCACACCATACGAACTTGTATTTGGACACACGTCCAGTAGACCTCCCGAAAAATTATACAATGAACAAGAATTAATTACTAAATATATTAGAGATCTAAATAACCGCATATCCTATTATTATAAAATAGCGAGAGAAAAAACCATAAAGCAAAAAGAAAAAGCTAAAGACCGATTTGACAAACATGTCTCCGAAAACAAACCAAATTATGAAGTAGGTGACAAAGTTTACGTAAAAGAAACTCAAATAAAAAACAAGTTAGAAAATAAGTTTAATGGCCCTTTTGAAATACTAGAGATACACAGAAATTCCGCAACAGTATTAAATTTAGAAACAAATAACAAATCAAAAATAAATTTCGATCTTATGAAACCCTATGTTGAAAATTAACTTATTTTCAGGTTTCTGCTGCTGATCGGAACAGCAACATGTCAATATAAAATCGAACCCATAAACAATACAGTTGGAATCTACTACCACGACGAAACCAAAATAATGGTTTCGAACGACGAATGGACTTTATTAGTGCATAAAAATATATCAGCTTTTAAACAAACTTTTGAAAGAAATAATAGAATTCTTGACACAATTCAAAATACCTTTACTTCAAACTACTCCAGTATGAAGTCCTTCCGATCCGAAGTAAAATCACATTTGGCATTATTGCAACAAATTACAAAATCTATTGGCGATAAATTCAGTGAAATATCTTTCGATGTTAAAAGACAAAAACGAGGGTTAATTAATGGTATTGGCACCATATTTAAATCAATAACCGGAAATCTCGATGCGTCTGACGGTGAATATTATATGGACTGCATTAATAAATTAAAAACTGATCAAAACCAGATAGAAAACTTATTAAAAAATCAAATATCAATCACAAGCTCAGTCATAACAAATCTCAACAGTACCATGGGACAATTAAAATTAAATGAGAAAATATTTAATTCAGATATAGAAAAAATTGAAACCACCATTCGACAATCAACAAACGAAATTGCGCTTATCGAAGCCAAATTAAATTTCTTTGAAATTTGCGAACAACTAATGGAGAGTTATTCGTATCTTGAAAATACTATTAATGATATTCTAAACTCTATCACTTTTGCACAGCTTCAAATAATTCATACTTCTATTATTGAACCAGAAAATTTGATCACTGCTCTTAAGAAAATATCAGAAAATACAGTAAGAAAAGGTTTACCGCTACCAATAAAATATTCTGAAATTTCACAGTATTTGGAAATAATCGATCTCGAAGCATATCAAACAAATTCAGATCTTGTTTTCGTTCTTAAAATACCTTTGATTGAACCACAAGTATTTACTTTATTCCACCTATACCCAATACCAATTTATGATAATAGAACTGGATTTCACCACATTTTATCATTTTCACAAAAATATTTAGCGCGAGATGATGATTCTTTATCCTACATTCCAATCCACGATTTACAAAAGTGTAAACAGTTATCTACGCATCAAAAGTTGTGTCGCGATGTTTACGCGTACCCTATAGACGATAACGCGATATGTGAAGCCCGTTTGTTAAGACAATATAAGACATTTCCTGCGAATTGTAAAAGTGCGGTAGTCAACGGACAAGGTTATAATGTGCAAAAACTCGAAGAAAACGTGTGGCTAGTGTCGATTGCCGAACCGGTACACGTGACCATAAGTCTTCCAGACACAAAAACGAAAACATTAACCGTAAATGAAAATTCTATTTTACAGCTATACTCAGGATGCTCCGCTTTTGTTGGCATTACTAAAATACAAGCTAGTACCAGAAAAACTATAAACATTCCTCATGTACTTCATCCCGTAATGGTTGATTACAACTGTTGCCTAGACATTCCAAACAAAGTAGAAGTACCCAAAATAGAACCACTAGATCTTAATAACATTAACTTGAATGATCTGCAAGTGACAAAACACAAACTGGACCAATACTCAAAAAGTTTAGATGAACTCATAAACAAACCGTTTGATGAGAAAAATATTTCGTGGTTCACATATACTACGATCTCACTCATCGTTGCCTTGATCGTCCTCTACACCTGTTATAAGTGTAGAAATATTAAATTCAACAAATCGCCAGGAAAGCCTGTTCCGGACCAACCGAATGATGTTTTTATCAAAATTCATAACATTCTGGCAAAAAGAAGACCCAAACTTGACACTGAAGCCTCTGAGGAAGTGGAAATCGAAAATTGACAATTTCATGGTTTAATGTATACCTTTATATTTTTATTTTTTGTATTTTGCGTATTTTCCTTTTAATCTTTAAATCTCTGTATATATTGTATTGTCTATTTTATATTTTATGTATTTTGGTTTTTATTCTCAAAATTGTTGTTTATTAAACAACAATTTTAATTAAGGGGGGAGTTGTTATATACGAAAAAACGCTTATGTTTAAGTAATGTTACGCAATGTCAAACATCAGATTACGATTTCCGTATTTTCATGAGAACGATGCTACGTTGCGTTTTTATAAAATAAACACATTAAGTAACACAAATATTATGTTACAGAAAAATAATGATTTCTGCACTTTCATGGGAGCGACGCTACATCGAATTCTCCATGAAAATAAACGCTGACGTTGATTTAACAAATTCTATAAATTCTTTGACTTTATGTAAAATAGTTAGTTACAATTATAATTTCAACCTATTACATCTTTTTTATATAACATAAAACTGTGTAACTCAATAAAAATTGTTTTTAAAAAGTTTAACGTGAATTTGTGAATATAACATATATATATATATATATATATATATATATATATATATATATATATATATATATATATATATATATATATATATATATATATATATATATGGTAATTTCTTGGGATTCGGTCCTTATTATAAACTTTCATCAAACTACATAATACGATTCATCTAATATACTTCAGTTCACATTTCGGCTGATTTTTTAGCCTTTTTTTAAAAAACACTACAATAGAAATTCATATTGACAACACAGAGCTCATTAATTACTCCTAATCAAACAGCTAAAATTCAAATAAATAAAATTCTACTTACAGTTATCAGGAACAATAACTTTTTTATTCACATAGTGGGAACGTCACATTTAAAATTAATTTATACAATAACTTCACGTACAGAAACAGGGACTTCATGATTGATACTTGATTTCTTTCGATGCTAATGATTGTTTTTATTTTGCTTTGCATTTAACATGAACGGACAATAAATCAATTTGTAAGGGGTATGGGAATTATAGCCATGTGTAGTCAAATAAACAATCCTTTCCTATGCAGTGGATTTAACAAAAAAACTTTTTAATACTACCGTATATTCCAAAATTGACAGAGAAAATAAATAACGTTTTTAAACATGAAAATGTACAACCTAGCTACAAGGGACATAATCTATTAAACAAACATTTTAGTAAACTAAAATCAAAAATTCCAAAAGAAGTCATGTAGTCTATGAGATTCCCTGTGAAGATTGTGATCGTGTATACATAGGACAAACAAGTGAATACCTGAAAAACAGAATTAACAGCCACAAGTATGATAAAAAATAAAAGGGCACAAACGAGTCACATAACTGACAAGAACCATAGTTTTAATTATGAACAAACAAAAATCCTAAAAACTGAAATAAATACAAAAAACGAGAAATGTACGAAATGATATGTATACAAAAAACCAAAAATACGGTTAATTCCAAAATTGACACAAACAATTTAAGTGAGATCTATTACAATTTAATAAATTGATGAAATAAATATAAATAAAAACCACTGCATAGGAAAGGATTGTGTTTTTTTTGACTACACATGGGTATAATTTCCATACCCCTTACAAATTGATTCATTGTCCGTTCATGTTAAATGCAACGCAAAATAAAAACAATAATGAGTATCGAAAGAAATCAAGTATCAATCATGAAGTCGCTGTTTGAGTACGTGAAGTTATTGTATAATTCAATTTTAAATGTGGATAAAAAAGGTTTTGTTCGTGATAACTGTAAGTAGAATTTTATTTATTTGAATTTTAGCTGTGTGATTAGGAGTAATTAATGAGCTGTGTGTTATCAATATGAATTTCTATTGTAGTGTTTTTTGAAAAAGGCTAAAAATCAGCCGAAACGTAAAATAAAGTACATTAGATGAACCATATTATGTAGTTTGATGAAAGTTTATAATAAGGACCGAATCCCAAGAAATTACCAAATAGAAATATATATAAATTGGTCCAAGAAAAATCCAAATACCTCAAATATATATATATATATATATTTATATATATATATATATATAAATTTTTTTTTTTTTTTTATATAACGACTGAAAAATGCTATATAGGTGGGGATAACGGGGATTTCAGGACACGAAAGCTTGGCGGCATTTTGTAAATAAAAGATCTTCGCGTTGATTCCTTGGACTGAAATCCCCGTTATCCCCACCTATATATATATATATATATATATATATATATATATATATATATTGCATAAAATTATTAATTTAGCCTTCACGTTGGAGTGCCAAGTTACTATATATTTAATATTGCTTCACGTTTGGGTGAGTCAAATTGTAATATATTCCAATTTAATTATTGTTAAAGATTTTAATAGTTATTTATTTCAAATTATGGGCGCCAGAATTGGTCCGTTTGCAATGAATCCCAATTCAAATGAAGATCTAGTCTTGACAAATATGTAATTTACTTTATGTTATTATTGTCCTTACCTCAGGAATGAATTCGGCACTAAGCGCTCGCCAGCAACAGGAAACTATAGGTAGAGATATCTGAGAAACACAAGAGAACATAGATAAATAATCTAATGTAATGGTAAAATTCAGAAAAATTGTTATTTATAATTCGCAATGAAAAATAGTACATATGATGTAATTCAAAATTCAATATATGTTCAAACCTTCTTATAAATTCAATCATAAGTTACTTATTTATAAGTCTTATTTAAATTTCTCATTGAGTGAATTACGACCAATATATTTATCTAATATTTAGCAAAGATGATCATGTTTGCCGCTTGTCAACCCAACTCTAAATTGTTCCAAATATAACTGTCGCGTCTCGAAAGAGTTTTGTAAAATGTTATTTAATTTTTACATGAAGACAAAGGCGTGGCGTGTTGAGAATATTATTGTTGTTAAAAGAATATGAATTTGGTAAGTAGTTATGTAATTTATTATTTGGTGTATTATGTCCGTAATTAGTGGAGATTGAACCTTTAAATCTAATGATTATATAAAAATTAGTAGCAATGATAATCCCTAACCTAACATCTTAGAAAATATTCGTGTTATTGTTTTTCATAGGAAAGATTAATGTACACAAGAAAATATAGAGTTCATCATTGGCTTCTTCTCAACTCTGAAGATAATGTATATGGAATATTCGTGGTTACAATTGAACTCATGATGAAAAATAACAAATTGTGGGTTATTTCTCCAATATTATACCACAATTGATGATAATATGAATCGACGATCATCAAGAATTATTCTAATAAGGTAAATTGATACAATCTTACCAAGCTCTAGTCGATAGCACTAAGTTTTATTCACTATTGGTTTTAAAACGGGTTATATTATTGTTATTTTCATTTGTATACTTTGTCGAGTCTTTTAGTCCACTTATTATTGAGTTTTGTTGAAGTTATTTTTACTTTCTATAATAATTTGGAGAAAGAAAATTTTACATGACTATCGTCTCTAAGGACCACGACGCTTTTCTCTCAAGCTTAAAATCAACAACTTTCAATTGTTTTTAATTTTGTTTTATTGCTCCTTGTTGTTATGTGAAAATAATTGTTTTTTCCAAATCAAAACATCCATTCCTGCGTTCTCTTAGATATTTTCACTGTGTTTATTTACGTTTCAAGACCGCACTATGATCACTCTGAATCACTCTATCCGAACCATCAAAGAACGTCAATTTCTGCGTTAAACGTTTTCGTTTGACATGATACAATCTGATTGAAAAGATTATACTATATACAGGGTTTGTTTGAAAGTGACTATCAATTATAAAGATACAATTATGGAATTTTGTTTCAAAATTCATGTTATTCTTTATACAGGGTTTCTTATAAGTACATACTAGAATATAATTGACGAAATTTACTCATAGTTGTTTTTATTCTTTGAAATATAATTACTGATATTTATTCTCAATGTTTTATTGTTTTTCTAAATTGAATTGATGTCTTATAAATCATTTTATTAAAATGTATATTATGTATAGGTATTTATTGACATGTCTAAACTGTGTATATTCAAATAGCATGTCGTTAAGAATTATTTTCATTGAATACTCACTAGAAATTGTTAGTATTCAAATGATATCGTAAGTTCAATTTTCCTTGTAGCTATGTTTCACTTTAATATATATATATATATATATATATACATATATATATATATATATACATATATATATATATACATATATATATATATATATATATATATATATATTGTGACGATATTTATTTCTCTGTAATGTAAATTTGAAAATTAAAATGAAGTTTTGATTAATGTCACTGTCAAATTATAAATTGTCACACTTGGGCTTTTACAAACAGTTTATTTTATCAAATTTGAATTTATGGGCTCCGGCTATATAATAATTCCTACTAGATTCAAATTTTAGTTTTATGTATCTTTATGGAGAACTCTTTTCTTCCGCTCTCTGGGCGTACGGGTTCAATATTTCACCTTTCCAGACTTATGGCCTCCATCTGTGTCAGACTTTCAATATATAAAAACTACTCCAGGAAAACAAACTAATTAGTTCCAAAATATGTTTATTAATTAATTAAGTTTGAAATTTTTAAAGAATGGATTACCAAATTTAGGTCAATATAAATATCGATGAGAAATTTCAAGATAGTTCAATGTTAGACGTAGTAGATTGAATGCATTCTCTCTACGAAAATAAAAGAGAAGAAACTTAACCTATAAATCTACAATGATACATCTTACAATAAACAAAACGGAGTTATGTCAGATAAAGTCTTTGTACTGTTTCTAATTTCTGTAAACTTGAATGCAAAGCATACAGACTCAACAGCAAGCAAATCGTTAAGGATATTTATCACTGTCTATTCAATAATTTTAAAGTTTCCAATCAAGATGATGATTCACTTCTACAAAATATTTATAAAGATTTGTTACCTTCCAGTCCACTGTCAAACACTCTTTAAAAAGGAAATCGTCTTGGAGAAATTATTGAACTCCTCACTAATCGAGTGTATACGGTATGTACGATTTACCCTTTCTTATCTACTCTTCAAAATTTTGGAAATTATTTCCTTTTACCATTAAATACAAAACATGTCCACTTCAGCTTGCTTTTCTTTTATCGATAGTATCTGTTTAGAAGACTTCTATTTCATTAATTATCTCTTTTTTTTAGGAAACTTTTGGACTTCTTTCAAAATTTTAATTCTTGAGAGCTCTTTCAAAATTTTCCTCATGACACTATTTTATTTATTTTTAGTCACCTGGATTAGTATCTCTTGGTTACCGCAAACAATCAGAGAGTAGTCATTAGACATATAATAAGTATCCTTTCTCCTTACCCATCACTAACTTTTTTCTATAACCTTAATTTGTTACAATTTGTCACCCGCAAATATAAATTTCATAACATACTCTGTATGAACGGGTAAATCACTATACCTTCTTATAACTAAAATCTTACGTAATTTATAAAATAATTTACAATCAATAAATAAAACTTTGATACTCCTAGAGTTTGGTCAATGGCTTGTGAAGGTATGTTTCTTTATCACACTGTACCCTTTTGATTTCATTTCAATTTAAAAATCTTGACCAAACTTCTGCCTTATTACTTAGCTACTTTTAGAATTTCTACAGTCTGTGCCAAATTTATCTGATATTTTAAAAAACAATTGATTGGGTACATTATTCTATCTAAAATTTCCGAAGACAATTTATTCGTCTTAATATATATATATATATATATATATATATATATATATATAACAACAAAGATATTCATGGGTAATTCACGCAAAATAAAGGGCTACTGAAATAGAGTGGTAACCGTGGACATGCACGGTTACCACTCTATTTCAGTAGCCCTTTATTTTGCGTGAATTACCCATGAATATCTTTGTTGTTGTTGTTGTTAACATATCACGCGATATTCCTACATCTCTTTATATATATATATATATATATATATATATTAATACCCTTCCTTCATTTTTCATTTAAATTTTAAAAATTATAAAACCATTTATTTATTTGTTTATATGCAATACTCTTGGCATACCTAGTGTTGTGTACGAGATCAAAATTGTTCAATGACCTAGTATATGTCAAGTTTAGCAATATTTAATTTCAGATGACATTTACACAGAATATATTGAATAATAAAAAGGTCATGTCATAATATAATAAAGATATATTTAAAATTAAAAACAGATGTCACTGTGGGCATTTATTGAAATAAAAGAATTCCAAATATCTTTGTAAAAAACAAATTTACATTTTAAAAAAAAAAGAGGAAAGTTTGGAACCACAGTATAATGTGGTTATTTATTTAGAAAGAAATAGTTAGTTGAATTTGAGAACATCTAATTTCCCCAAATTAATAGATAGTTAGTTGAATAGTATAATTAATAATAGAAATTGTTATTCGGTGCCCATCATTGTAAATTCTGTGCGTGTTTTTATTGGAAAATGTATTCATCAATTCGGAAAAGTGAAAGATCCTGAATTTTAAATTAGATTTAGAAGTGTACGAGATTGAAGGAGTCCATATTTAGGTGACTCTGTTCCAGATTATTGATAATTTAAAATAATGCATTATTCCGACGAAAAATATCAGGCCTTAATCAAAATTAACAATAGATGCATCTAAATAATGAATTACAAAATTTTGAATTCAAAATAAAAGCAGAATTTTAATATTGAACAATTAAACAATTGGAAGAGTATATTAAAAGAAGTTGGGACTGTGAACGGGTATTCGACATTCGCGAATTAAAAGTGACAATTCGAAAATCATTTGGACAATTCGATAAATTTATGAACTTCGTTAGTAATTCATTCAATTTGTGTTCATTGTAGATAAGATTTATGTTATTTGATAAAAAAGGAAAACTAGGATTTGTTTATTTTCTGTGATTTGGTAATTGTATATAACTTATGAATTTCAATCACTTTAGATATAGTTTTAAATTTACTTAAGTCGATAAAATTTGTATTTGTGACAGTGACAGACTGTTTATTAAAATATATTGAATGTCAGAAAGAAATTAAATAGCCTTTATAATCTAGAACAGTCACATTATATTATTAGATAGATCATACAGAACAAAATTAATGATCAATAATTCAGAAAATTCTTCAAAATTTATAAAAAAATTTTATATGATAACGGACTGAACCCACCTGAGACTAGAGTCAAATTAATTCAAAAGTAAAAAAACTCATCTTTCGATATATAAAAAATTTTATTCTGCTAGCCGGAAATTATTTGACAATTAGGTGCTTACGCCCTATGTACACAATATGTACATATATATATATATATATATATATATATATATATATATATATATATATATATATATATATTGGAATAAGATGCAAAATATAAACATCTTAGTATTATGACTCAGTTCCTTTTTAATTTATTATTTTTTCAAGGTTATATTCTATTATGATTTGTAAAAAATTTAGTTTAAATCAATTGATAATAAAAAATTTTATATAAACCAATTATTCCTTATTTTTATATTAATTATTATTAAAGAATTTACAAAAAATATTTCAACCGATATAAAACCTTCTAGAAACTTAACAGTTTCAATTATCGAGTGACAATTACAATTTTTTATGTACTACTGTTTATGAATACATGCATAAATATTGAAATAAAGGCCAAATGAATTTTAGAGATTTCAAATAAGAAATTCTTACGGTACCTTTCAAATTTTCTAAACGTCTTTAACACCGAATTTAATATTCACTATAAATTATTTTTTGCAGTTCTATCAAAAAATTATTGACAGGCTCTTCCCAAAATTTGCAATCCATGTCTCGACTTCCTCATCTGATATATATTCCTTAATTGGATACACTATTATCTTCTATCTTCTGAAACAATATCTTCATAACTTCCAACGATTACACTTTTCACACAAAATTTTAATTTTTTATTGACTAAATTTCTATCACTTTTATATATCTTTCAAACTTCGAAACTCTTCCAATTCTAGAATTAAATCTACTTTATTATATATCTCCTTATTATACTTCAAAATTCTTTTTTTTAATTCTCGATTTTAATTCACTTTTCTTATATATCTCTTCAAACCGAAAACGGGCTTTCTAGTTCCCAAAATCAATAGAATTTCCCCTTCAAATTTTTATATTATTATGACAACCAAATATCGTACTTGATTACAATTAAAATCATATCATTTATCCTGAATGTTATCTGAAACTCGATTTACATATTTACCTATTTACTTCTTTTAAAAGAAACTAGAAATCATTTATTTATTTATTAGAACTAAATTCAATTATTATAGACCAATATCCAAGATATTTGATAAAACTAAATGAATCGTATGGTTAATTTTCAGATTCATCAAAAATAAGAATACTTTTAGAATCATTGTCATAATTATAAAGTAGAATTCAGTCACTGTAGATCAGGCAATATATTTTTGTGTCCTGAGGCATTTTTTATAGCAGCTTCTGCTTATTATTTATGTTAGGATCAATAGATTTTAAAATTGCTGTTCCTGTATCTTGGTACCTATTTTTCATTTTCCCCGCAAGTGAATTCATGTTGACGCAATCAAATACTTTCGATGATTCTAATTTTACCCTTGCAAAATTCAAATCGTTGTTGGAAATGAATGAATTCTTAAATGTAATTGTAAAAATATTTGCTACGTATACATGACTTGACACTATCTTTTATTTATTATCTTCTAAATCATAAAGATTTTATGATTAAGAGTTTCATTTATCCCCCTTACTTTTTTATTCTTCTCTTTCAACTTTTGGATATCACTTTAACATATATATATATATATATATATATATATATATATATATATATATATATATACATATATATATTTTAAAAGAAGTAAATAGGTAAATATGTAAATCGAGTTTCAGATAACATTCAGGATAAATGATATGATTTTAATTGTAATCAAGTACGATATTTGGTTGTCATAATAATATAAAAATTTGAAGGGGAAATTCTATTGACTTTGGGAACTAGAAAGCCCGTTTTCGGTTTGAAGAGATATATAAGAAAAGTGAATTAAAATCGAGAATTAAAAAAAAGAATTTTGAAGTATAATAAGGAGATATATAATAAAGTAGATTTAATTCTAGAATTGGAAGAGTTTCGAAGTTTGGAAGATATATAAAAGTGATAGAAATTTAGTCAATAAAAAATTAAAATTTTGTGTGAAAAGTGTAATCGTTGGAAGTTATGAAGATATTGTTTCAGAAGATAGAAGATAATAGTGTATCCAATTAAGGAATATATATCAGATGAGGAAGTCGAGACATGGATTGCAAATTTTGGGAAGAGCCTGTCAATAATTTTTTGATAGAACTGCAAAAAATAATTTATAGTGAATATTAAATTCGGTGTTAAAGACGTTTAGAAAATTTGAAAGGTACCGTAAGAATTTCTTATTTGAAATCTCTAAAATTCATTTGGCCTTTATTTCAATATTTATGCATGTATTCATAAACAGTAGTACATAAAAAATTGTAATTGTCACTCGATAATTGAAACTGTTAAGTTTCTAGAAGGTTTTATATCGGTTGAAATATTTTTTGTAAATTCTTTAATAATAATTAATATAAAAATAAGGAATAATTGGTTTATATAAAATTTTTTATTATCAATTGATTTAAACTAAATTTTTTACAAATCATAATAGAATATAACCTTGAAAAAATAATAAATTGAAAAGGAACTGAGTCATAATACTAAGATGTTTATATTTTGCATCTTATTCCAATATATATATATATATATATATATATATATATATATATATATATATATGTACATATTGTGTACATAGGGCGTAAGCACCTAATTGTCAAATAATTTCCGGCTAGCAGAATAAAATTTTTTTATATATCGTAAGATGAGTTTTTTTACTTTTGAATTGATTTGACTCTAGTCTCAGGTGGGTTCAGTTCGTTATCATATAAAATTTTTCTATAAATTTTGAAGAATTTTCTGAATTATTGATCATTAATTTTGTTCTGTATGATCTATCTAATAATATAATGTGACTGTTCTAGATTATAAAGGCTATTTAATTTCTTTCTGACATTCAATATATTTTAATAAACAGTCTGTCACTGTCACAAATACAAATTTTATCGACTTAAGTAAATTTAAAACTATATCTAAAGTGAGTGAAATTCATAAGTTATATACAATTACCAAATCACAGAAAATAAACAAATCCTAGTTTTCCTTTTTTATCAAATAACATAAATCTTATCTACAATGAACACAAATTGAATGAATTACTAACGAAGTTCATAAATTTATCGAATTGTCCAAATGATTTTCGAATTGTCACTTTTAATTCGCGAATGTCGAATACCCGTTCACAGTCCCAACTTCTTTTAATATACTCTTCCAATTGTTTAATTGTTCAATATTAAAATTCTGCTTTTATTTTGAATTCAAAATTTTGTAATTCATTATTTAGATGCATCTATTGTTAATTTTGATTAAGGCCTGATATTTTTCGTCGGAATAATGCATTATTTTAAATTATCAATAATCTGGAACAGAGTCACCTAAATATGGACTCCTTCAATCTCGTACACTTCTAAATCTAATTTAAAATTCAGGATCTTTCACTTTTCCGAATTGATGAATACATTTTCCAATAAAAACACGCACAGAATTTACAATGATGGGCACCGAATAACAATTTCTATTATTAATTATACTATTCAACTAACTATCTATTAATTTGGGGAAATTAGATGTTCTCAAATTCAACTAACTATTTCTTTCTAAATAAATAACCACATTATACTGTGGTTACAAACTTTCCTCTTTTTTTTTTTAAATGTAAATTTGTTTTTTACAAAGATATTTGGAATTCTTTTATTTCAATAAATGCCCACAGTGACATCTGTTTTTAATTTTAAATATATCTTTATTATATTATGACATGACCTTTTTATTATTCAATATATTCTGTGTAAATGTCATCTGAAATTAAATATTGCTAAACTTGACATATACTAGGTCATTGAACAATTTTGATCTCGTACACAACACTAGGTATGCCAAGAGTATTGCATATAAACAAATAAATAAATGGTTTTATAATTTTTAAAATTTAAATGAAAAATGAAGGAAGGGTATTAATATATATATATATATATATATTTATATATATATATATATATATATATATATATATATATATATATAAAGAGATGTAGGAATATCGCGTGATATGTTAACAACAACAACAACAAAGATATTCATGGGTAATTCACGCAAAATAAAGGGCTACTGAAATAGAGTGGTAACCGTGCATGTCCACGGTTACCACTCTATTTCAGTAGCCCTTTATTTTGCGTGAATTACCCATGAATATCTTTGTTGTTATATATATATATATATATATATATATATATATATATTAAGACGAATAAATTGTCTTAGGAAATTTTAGATAGAATAATGTACCCAATCAATGGTTTATAAAATATCAGATAAATTTGGCACAGACTGTAGAAATTCTAAAAGTAGCTAAGTAATAAGGCAGAAGTTTGGTGAAGATTTTTAAATTGAAATGAAATCAAAAGGGTACAGTGTGATAAAGAAACATACCTTCACAAGCCATTGACCAAACTCTAGGAGTATCAAAGTTTTATTTATTGATTGTAAATTATTTCATAAATTACGTAAGATTTTAGTTATGAGAAGGTATGGTGATTTACCCGAACATACAGAGTATGTTATGAAATTTATATTTGCGGGTGACAAATTGTAACAAATTAAGGTTATAGAAAAAAGTTAGTGATGGGTAAGGAGAAAGGATACTTATTATATGTCTAATGACTACTCTCTGATTGTTTGCGGTAACCAAGAGATACTAATCCAGGTGACTAAAAATAAATAAAATAGTGTCATTAGGAAAATTTTGAAAGAGCTCTCAAGAATTAAAATTTTGAAAGAAGTCAAAAAGTTTCCTAAAAAAAAGAGATAATTAATGAAATAGAAGTCTTCTAAACAGATACTATCGATAAAAGAAAAGCAAGCTGAAGTGGACATGTTTTGTATTTAATGGTAAAAGGAAATAATTTCCAAAATTTTGAAGAGTAGATAAGAAAGGGTAAATCGTACATACCGTATACACTCGATTAGTGAGGAGTTTAATAATTTCTCCAAGACGATTTCCTTTTTAAAGAGTGTTTGACAGTGGACTGAAAGGTAACAAATCTTTATAAATATTTTGTAGAAGTGAATCATCATCTTGATTGGAAACTTTAAAATTATTGAATAGACAGTGATAAATATCCTTAACGATTTGCTTGCTGTTGAGTCTGTATGCTTTGCATTCAAGTTTACAGAAATTAGAAACAGTACAAAGACTTTATCTGACATAACTCCGTTTTGTTTATTGTAAGAAGTATCATTGTAGATTTATAGGTTAAGTTTCTTCTCTTTTATTTTCGTAGAGAGAATGCATTCAATCTACTACGTCTAACATTGAACTATCTTGAAATTTCTCATCGATATTTATATTGACCTAAATTTGGTAATCCATTCTTTAAAAATTTCAAACTTAATTAATTAATAAACATATTTTGGAAGTAATTAGTTTGTTTTCCTGGAGTAGTTTTCATATATTGAAAGTCTGACACAGATGGAGGCCATAAGTCTGGAAAGGTGAAATATTGAACCCGTACGCCCAGAGAGCGGAAGAAAAGAGTTCTCCATAAAGATACATAAAACTAAAATTTGAATCTAGTAGGAATTATTATATAGCCGGAGCCCATAAATTCAAATTTGATAAAATAAACTGTTTGTAAAAGCCCAAGTGTGACAATTTATAATTTGACAGTGACATTAATCAAAACTTCATTTTAATTTTCAAATTTACATTACAGAGAAATAAATATCGTCACAATATATATATATATATATATATGTATATATATATATATATATATGTATATATATATATATATTTATATATATATATATAAATATATATATATATATATATATATATATATATTTATATATATATATTAAAGTGAAACATAGCTACAAGGAAAATTGAACTTACGATATCATTTGAATACTAACAATTTCTAGTGAGTATTCAATGAAAATAATTCTTAACGACATGCTATTTGAATATACACAGTTTAGACATGTCAATAAATACCTATACATAATATACATTTTAATAAAATGATTTATAAGACATCAATTCAATTTAGAAAAACAATAAAACATTGAGAATAAATATCAGTAATTATATTTCAAAGAATAAAAACAACTATGAGTAAATTTCGTCAATTATATTCTAGTATGTACTTATAAGAAACCCTGTATAAAGAATAACATGAATTTTGAAACAAAATTCCATAATTGTATCTTTATAATTGATAGTCACTTTCAAACAAACCCTGTATATAGTATAATCTTTTCAATCAGATTGTATCATGTCAAACGAAAACGTTTAACGCAGAAATTGACGTTCTTTGATGGTTCGGATAGAGTGATTCAGAGTGATCATAGTGCGGTCTTGAAACGTAAATAAACACATTGAAAATATCTAAGAGAACGCAGGAATGGATGTTTTGATTTGGAAAAAACAATTATTTTCACATAACAACAAGGAGCAATAAAACAAAATTAAAAACAATTGAAAGTTGTTGATTTTAAGCTTGAGAGAAAAGCGTCGTGGTCCTTAGAGACGATAGTCATGTAAAATTTTCTTTCTCCAAATTATTATAGAAAGTAAAAATAACTTCAACAAAACTCAATAATAAGTGGACTAAAAGACTCGACAAAGTATACAAATAAAAATAACAATAATATAACCCGTTTTAAAACCAATAGTGAATAAAACTTAGTGCTATCGACTAGAGCTTGGTAAGATTGTATCAATTTACCTTATTAGAATAATTATTGATGATATATATCCTTTATTGTAGTTCTCTGATGATGTGAATAAAGATTTACGAAAGCTTGGAGAATTGAATAGAGTACAGTTTTCCTCATTTGCTGCTATCCCCAATAAGATATTTTTCAATTTGTGTTCTAAATGATCAGCTACGATCGCGGCGTTTTTCGCTTTTCAGCTTTATGCAAGATGGTTTTTTTTATGATATTCAGTCCACCTATGGGATTTTTGCAGTTGGGTTGTTAAAGAGATGGTCTAAAACTAATGTAATAAACACGAGATATGACATAGGAAATTTTGAGAACACCCTATATAGATAAAATTTTCTTAATTCCAAACAAATTAATAATAAAATAATTGTTGACCTCCGCCAGGAAAGAAGTTGATACAAACAATTTTGTTATAATCAGCAAGGTCGATAAACATTAAACCTGGTGTTTTGACATACTTTGTTTATCCATAAATATAAACAAACGTTAGAGACTAGAGTAATGAAATTTAAAATCAACCTTCAGACAAGGGCACAAACGGAACAACTTTGAAATAAATAGCAGGAATTTCGAAAACAAGAGGGAGTGAGGTAGTAACCCTCAATAAGTGACCTGATTCAATACGGCCGGCCACTTTATCTTCGACAGTAATATTGTGTAGTTGTGATTTGTGATATTTGAAAAGCGTAAGTTTTTAACGTATATTTATTTTGTTTATATACTGTATTGATATTTTTATATTTGATTTGACTGGGTGTCCAAAAAACGAAAAGGAGACCTATGTTTTCGGTCATATTGAGTGCACTATTTATATCTGAGCCCCTCACCTACCTATCTAGTCTCAAATTATAGGCATATACAAAAGATATCGTATGTTCGATGATCAGTTTTCTTACATGGTTTTTTCTGTATTGTGCAAGGATATTCCACTGTATGATATATCATATTTATTCTATTTAATTCCGAAAGTTTTGTTCTATATTTTATTACCTTATATTGTACAGGATATCCAAATACACGAGATATCATAATTATTCTATTATGGGTGTCACGAGAACGGATAACTACTTCCAGCTTTGGAAAGACATTTTTCCTTAACTGAATTTTTAATGTAACATACCGGGGCATTCCCCCCCTCCCCCGAGTAACTGTCATTTTATCCAAATCAGGGCTGTATAATTTACTATTGTTTGTAATATATATTTGTACATACGAGGTCTGACAATTAAGTAATGCGACCGATTTTTTTTCTCGGCCTGTGGTAACACTGCGAATCTGTAACTCAGCTACCGTAATAGCAGATCCCTACTTTCTCGATTGAGACCTTGACGACTCTCGTACGATCATTTCTTCGCCAGCTGTTCAGTGTTTTGTAACAACACGCGAGTAGTGCATGTCACGAAAATGGAAGAGAGAAATTTAGAGCAATGGTGCGCAATAAAATTTTGTGCGAAACTCGGCGAAACCGCGACAGAAACTTATGAAAAAGTACTTAAAGTGTATGGTAGTGATGCCCTAAGTCGTAGTCAGGTGTTTCGGTGGCATGCCGATTTTAAAAATGGCCGTGAGAGCGTCAAAGACGAAGCGCGGAGCGGAAGGCCAATTCAAGTGCGAACCGACACGAATGCGCAGTGCGTGCGCACCCTTATTCGTCAAGACCGGCGACTAACCATTCGAATGTTGGCTGACGAGTTGAATATTAACCGGGAAACAGTTAGAAAGATTTTAACCGAAGATTTCGCCATGAAAAAGCTGTGTGCGAAGATGGTACCGAAGAACCTTTCAGATGAGCAAAAAGCCCACCGATTGAACATCGCTCAAGATCTTCTCGAGCAGGTTGAAAGTGATCCAACTCTTCTCGATCGAGTTATTACTGGTGATGAAAGTTGTTTTTTTCAATATGACCCCGAAACTAAACGACAAAGCCAACAGTGGCTATCCCCTGGGGCGCCAAGGCCAAAGAAGGCGAGACTGAGCAAGTCCAAGGTGAAAACCATGTTGATTTGCTTCTTCGACTGCAAAGGGGTGGTTCACAAAGAGTTCGTACCACCTGGACAGACTGTAAATCAAGTATTCTACCGCGATGTACTCGAAAGATTACGAAAAAGGGTGCTCAGAGTGCGTCCAGAGATCGCGAAGACTTGGGTTCTGCATCACGACAATGCTCCCTGTCACACTGCGTTTAGTGTCTCTCAGTTTTTGGTGTCTAAAGGCATCGCAACGTTACCGCAACCGTCCTATTCACCGGACATGTCACCCTGCGACTTTTTCCTATTTCCCCACATGAAAACATTCGTCAAAGGTCGACATTTTGACTCCGTTGAAGATATCCAAGAATCTGTGACGAGGGTACTAGGAGAGGTGCCGCAAGAACTGTTCCAGAATTGTTACGAAAACTGGAAAACTCGCTGGAATAAGTGTATAGGTGCGGGAGGGGACTACTTTGAAGGGGATCGCATTGATGTACCTTAATTTTTAAATATACTCGATTTTTGAATATTGTCGCATTACTTAATTGTCAGACCTCGTATTTATCCACCCGGTCTGTTTCCTTTATCAACAACCCTTACCCTCCTACCAGCAAGTTAGAACGGGCTGACAAAACCTGCATTAGAACTCAGGCTTGGCACATTGTATAAGCCCAAGAGGCCCCAAGGAGGCCTTGACCGCTCGAGCCAGGAAAACACATCCCTCGAGGTAACCCGCAGGGAGATTTCTGGCTCTAAATTTTCTGTCGTAAGGCACTGGTGACAGCACGCTGCAAAGATTTCTTAGGATAGGAGTGTACAGTAGGACCCCTTCGGTCACTACAAAGAAGCCAAAGGAATAATACCGTTTCCTATACCATTGGAATATACCAAACTATCCATTAGTGTGGGGACAGCGGTCACTGGATACACCCAAAGGAGATAAGACTCTTTTATTATAACACCAATATGAAATTGGCAAAAGAACGTAATAGAAGAATCTTCCTGTTAAAATGTAGAAAAGCAGGCATTTTACCCGGTCATATCATGCATTCGACCATTCCTATAGAAAATTTGATATACAGACAAGATATATACACACACGTGACTAGGAGATTAATTAACAGGTTAGGATAAAAATATTGAAATCAATGTTAATCAAAATTTAATTGTTACTCTTGAAGATAATCTTTCTAATCTGAAAATTTATATAATTAATAACACAAATGAATTCATTTTCAATAATTTCATTCATAAGCAGTTGTGACAATATAATAGATCTTTTCATAACATTAAAAGGAAAAACTTAAATAAATTTAATAACTTAAGGGATGAGTGGTATGGTACATTTCTCAAAACAAAACCTTCTTCGATTAAGAACCTTTCTAACGTGAGTATCCCCAAATGTAGAGAAGTTTCTGTCGTTAGGTCCGAAATTCAGTGTGGAACCTCAATTAGGTATAGATATAACGATTAAATCCTTCCTTGCTGAAATCGATTATATTTCTTCTCTAATTTCTTATGTTAAGAATAGAAGTCTTGCTGATGCTGGGTCCAATAATGTTATCACTAATCATGCTCATAGATATGATTGCCATCCATCTCCTTTTCGAAATTTGATGTCTGAAGCAAGATGTTTCCTGAAAATACACCCTCAGTTAATTGTTACTAAATCAGATAAGGGTAACGTTACGGTTGTTATGTTAAAGGAGGATGACCTCAAGCTATCTCAAGATATAATCGATAATGATTCTTCCTATATTCCTCTCTCAATGGATCCCATTAGGATGATTCAATCCAAATCAAACACTCTGGTCAAGAGATTGTATAATAAGAGACAGATTGATGAGATTACGAGGAAAAAATTAACATCTTATAACCCCGTTATAGCCAAATTTTACACTCTACTTAAAATTCATAAGCCTACCTTGGCAATGAGAACTATTGTCGCTTCTATCAACTCTCCAACTGAGTTTATTGCCTCTTTCCTCACAGATATTTTGACAAAGGCATACAATACTGAGAATGAGTATTTCATTAAGGACTCCCTTCAGGTTTTTGAGTTATTTAACAGAAGGACTCTTCCACAAGATTATGTTTTGGTCAGTCTGGATGTGGTTTCACTTTTTAGCAATGTTTACTTACAAGCAGTTATACGTTCAGCTCACAAACATTGGCCATCCATTAGTGCGGTGTGCAATATTGATATTGACATGTTCATTGAGTTGATTGAATTCCTGTTCAGTTCTACCTACTTTCCTTTTAATAATAAATTTTACAAACAGACTTTGGTACACCTATGGGAGCTAGTATTTCTCCGATATTAGCGTGCTATGTAATGGATGATCTGTTGGACGTGGTCCTTCCGATACTTCCTTTTGATACACCTTTCATCAAAAAAATATGTGGATGATATAATCCTAGCTTGCCCTGCGAACTCCACCCAAGATCTCCTTTTCACTTTCAATAGTTATGATCCGTACATCCAGTTTACTCTCGAAGCAGAAAACTCTTACTTGGCTGTCCCCTTTTTAGATACTTCATGGACCAGGTCTCCTGAAAATGTGATTATAATTGATTGGTATAGAAAACAATGTAGCTCTGGGAGATATATCAACTACAATTATTACCATAAATTTAGCATAAAAGTGAAGTTGGTTAAACTAATGACAGCTAGAGTTATGAACCTCTCTGACCCTATATTTAGAAATTAGAATCGTGATATTCTTTTCAATTTGTTCCTGGACAATTTCTATCCAAAACAGTTACTAAGACAGATCATCTCCAACACGTCTTCTGTTTTGTCACGTACTCCGATACAGTCAATTGACGGGGCAATAGTAGCTGAGTTGGATTCTCTCTCGGCCTCTAGAACGATTCCTTCTGTCTGTCTCTTCTCTACCTTATATGAGGGAGATAACGCCCAGACTTACTAGGATTTTTTCACAATACTTACTGAATGTTAAGTTTGCCTGCAGGAGTTCCTTGATTGTTAAGTAAATTTATAGTCCTTTAAAAGACAATATACCTGTGGTAGATTGTAGTAATGTTGCCTATAAGTTTTGTTGCAACAGTTGTGGCCTCTCATATATTGGTTAAACTTCTCAGAAACTTTCTAGCTGTGTATCCCTTCATAAGAGTGACATAAGGTTACATCCTGAAAGATGTTCTCTGGCGAATCATGTCTCCTCGTTGGATCATGTCATTGATTTTGAAGGAATTAAGATCCTTTCTCGTGAGAGAAACTATAACAAAAGATTGTTTTTCGACATGGCGTTCATCTTCCATGAGGAGGGTTGTATTAATAAAAAAACTGACATTCAGAATTTGAGCAATCTCTACTCCCTCCTCTTAACGCTTGATAAGCACAACTGTCTCCATAATAATAATAATAATTCTCACTAGTTTCCTACTTGGTGTCAACATATTTCTTGTTCGTTCCGTTGAAGAATAGAATCATAATAATAATAATAATAATTATAAATATTATTAATAACAACAGTATAATTCTTATAATAATAATAATTTTCTAGTTGTGATCTTTCAAAGCATTTTCATAAGTTTTGGTACCACCCCGGTATTCCTTTCAAACTTTGAATTCGATTGTTTTGGTGTCGCGCGTCATCGCAGATCGATTCATTCCATTCATATAGTAATGATGAATTTTGTACTCAACCTAACATTTTCAGTTTCCGTAAGAAGTCTCACAGGTCCACGTGGGTGTGTGGATTCACGTTGTTTTAATGTTTTAACTTCGATTCTTAAGAATGTTTTAAACTAGTAGTGGACAATTGTATTGCCGGCTGGGCTTATTTCTTTAACTATTTACTGTTTTACACATTTCCTGTTTCCAAGATCTAGGATGCAATCTCGATTAATGTAAGTTGTAGAAATGTTTGTAGGGAAACATTTCATAATTTATGTTTTTTCTCTCCTTTATTGTAGTTCCCTGATGATGTAAATAAAGATTTACGAAAACTTGGGGAATCAAATAGATAGATGAATAAATGTAGTATACTTTTCCTGATTTGCTGCTATCCCCAATAAGATATTTTACAATTTGTATATATATATATATCGCGATAGCGGTTGAAGTGGCATCCGTATTGATTTGTAGCGCTGTGGCATCTCCGGATATACACAATATGTATATAGAGCATCCCCAATGCATCGAGATCACGCACAGAGTGGCTTCCTACACTTTGGCAACACTGGGACCTTGATAGATTATTAGTAGGTAGATTTGAATTTGTGTAAGAATTGGTGCGACCTGTATATTGTGAATAGATCGCGTACGAAGTGACTTCCAGTAATTTCAAATGTGAATTTGTTTTTCTTTTGAGAGAGGAGAATGAAACACATATTCTAGTAATTGGGGTGTTGACGGTTGTTACAAATCCATGTGAAGCTATATTTAACACATAAAAGACAGTTTTTAGAAACATAAAATAACATTTTTAAAACCTCATTACTCGTCTTAAATTTAATAAAATTAATTTGAATTGCGTTATTTATAACCCATTATCACGTGACTACGAACATCAATCAGAGAGCGATGACGTCACTGCACGAACAAGTGGACTTATTTCGGATAATGCAGTTACAAATATGAACTATTTCTCCTGATAATTTGTTAGAACAACGATAATAGCTCACGATTTTTATCACAATGGAGACTGAATCCATCAAAAGAAACAGTTGTAACTTACCAAAAATTGGTTCTATAAGGGTGCCAGTTTCTTTGCTAGAAACATAGTGTTTGTGCAGTGGAGAAGAACGTGAAAATGTATTTGTAAGTACCTTTGATTGTTTATTGACATACTTTATTAGAAATGAGAGCGATACCTTACTTATTTTATATACTCTGTTATCAAATTCCGAGCTTCTTATCATCTATATCAACGAAATAAAACTGGAAAACAGCTCTGTATACAAACAAAAAACTACTAATGCATAATTGACTTTTTATTTTTAACACAACCAAAAATATCTAACATGATTTTCAATTTATATTTGTAGTTTATCAGAGATTATAACTTACATCAAAGTAAATGGAAAAGACTGTCCATCTCAAATGTAGTCTGTAAGCAAATAGCAGTAAGTAAAACGCAAACTCCGTACTACAGCAGTTAAAGGGGGGACTAGTTTCGGCACACATCAGGTCTCAAATGTATATATAATTTACAAGAAAAGTATTATGAAATGAAAGTTGTCACATGCCCGTGGCATCCAGCAGAATCCAAAATGTGTCAGTAGGTAATATGGGAAATATAATGTAGGCAAATTTTATTAGAAATAGGAAAATTTACATAATGATGCAAACAAAATTAAAATTGGTCAACATTAAGAGAAGTCATAAAAATTAAATCAATGTATAATTAAAAGAAAGCAAATGTGGACTCCGTCGTACGACAGAATCCGTCCGAAGCAAGAAGTCCAGTATTTGATTAGTCGTAATAGGGAAAAGGACAATGGAGAGGACCGAATGCGGACTAACGAAAAACAGCTTTTGCTTTCTGTTAGTCCGCATGATAATAATTATATACTCAGAATTCATATTTTAACACTCATAATTCACACAATTTGAATATGCATGGTCGTAGGAAAAAAAGAGTACATAACTCGTTAGAAACTGTAGTTCCTACACTCGTACAAAATGTGTCACTTTCCACACCTTCCACATTTCTTATACAATGCAAATTCGAATCTATGCATTGAAATCATGGTAACGGTAAGAGATATAGGGATGGTTAAATGGGGGTAAAGTTGTTATTTCAGAGGTCATTCATTTGATTCAAGACAATCTAGCTTCTTTAGTTCTGGAGTTATACCAGAAAAATTGAAAATTTTGAATGTCTTTTTTTGCCTACATCTTTTTATTTTCCAAAACTTTGCCATAGCAACTTTTTGTAGACTATCCAAAATGCGAATAAAAATTGTATAGAAAGTATGGTACATATTGGGCCACCCTCAACATTTTATTTACAAATACGGATCTGTATTTTTTATTGCAATTTTTTGAATTCCAAGAGGTATGTTTCATATTGGCGTAGTATTTTCATCTGAACTACAGGGTGTTTTGACAATATTGAACTATTACCAGAACAATTTTAACCTCTTTTAATATCCCATAACAGCTGTAATTGGAAAATATCGGGGAGTAAGAAGTGGATCAATGCCAAGTTGCTCATACAACAAGAGCTAGTTTGATTATTGAATATTTGAAATTTTTCCGGTATAGCTAAATATTTCCAAAACACTCTGTAGTACGGATGTAAATAATACGCCGATATGAAACATGACTCTTGGTATTACAAACAATACAATTAAAAATATAGATTCGTATTTGGAAATAAAAACCTAAGGGTGGCCCAATTTCAACGATACTTTGTATACAATTTTTTTTCACACAGATCGTGCCGCAAAAATGTTTAGTTCGAATACACAAGCTTTTTAGTCTGTAACTTACAGAATAATCCATGTTATACATCCAAAGAAATTAGTTTTTACTTTCTAGCGCATTTGAATAAAAGTTAGTATTTAAAAAGATTTTTTATGATTTTATTTCATTTGTCAAAGATAAGATATATGATAAATGTTTAACATTGTTTTTCTTAGAATTCAAATTTGAAAAAAAAAATATTTATGTAGTTCCTTTTGTAACGACGAAGTTCGTTAGGTTTCCGATTTATCCGGAAATTACAGTCAGATGTTTAAATACCTCAAATGTTTATCCCATCTACCCATACAAATCACCCAAATTTCAAATCGTCCGCTCATTTAATAACAAAATAGCGGGCTGGCTAGTAATTTCGTTGGCGAACTATACAGGGTGTTTCCTAAGTAATCTAAAATATTGTGCTGGACGCTTCGTCACTCCATTTTAAGACGGAAGTTCCTATAAACATGTGTGATAAGTTTGTCGTTAATAAAATACGGGGTGCTGAATTGTATTATTTCAATTTTGATGTTTTATAACTAAGTCTGTAATGCCGGTGGAAAAGTGCCGTATCTTTTTTATAATTGTACTTTTTCCCCTTTTTCGATTTTTATTCATTTCGTTCTTTTCAATTCATAAACGTAGCCGCTACGAATTTTTTTAAGGTGGCTAAAATTTTTTTTAAAAATCACTCTAAATCAATTCGTAGCGGCTACGTTTATGGATTGGACAGAATTAAATTGGTGAAAATCGTAAGAGGGGGGTAAGTACAATCATAAAAAAAGGACGGCATTTTTCCACCGGCATTACAAACCGAGTTATAAATTATCAAAGTTGAAATAATAAAACAATTCAACAACCTGTATCTCATTAACGACAAGACTTATCACACATGTTTACAGGAAATTTTCGACTTAAAATCGAGTGACTAAGCGCCCACTACAATATTTTAGATTACTTGGGACACACCGGTATATAAAGAGAACATATATTTATTTGGAATATGTACTGTTTATTTTTTGTGACATTTGTATAAGTTCAATCAAATATTTTTTATAACTATTCTATCTAAAACGCACAATAGAGAAGAGCTTTAATGATGATACTGATCTGAAAACTTGTAGTCATGATGGATTCCTCACTACTTCATTATATCTTTAGATTCCTTATGCTTTTGATATGATCTTCATTAGCGTTACACCTAAGTCTAGCAATTCAAGTGAAATCAAGGCTTTTTTTAAAATTTCGTGTTCACACTTTCCTTTTTGAAATACCGTTTCAAAATTTTTCTTAAAAATTCAGAGCTTAACTTTTCACGGGTTCAAGAGTATGAAAAAAAACCTTCATCAAACTCACTCGGCTCAATGGAGCATATAAAGGAAAGTTGATTTCAATCGCCCTATTTTGAGCTCTAGTTCACTCTGTAGGATTAATTGTATGTTGGTCTGGGACACCCTTTATACAGACATAACACCAGTAGAACCATTAGCACATGTTTAAGTTTTGCATTTATCAGACTCCCTGTATATTGGAACATAGCTTTCATTTTTGCTCTGCACTATTTGAAATTGGTGGTGTAGTAATGAACAGACTAAAGTTTTTTCCCAACACCAAACTGCTATGGTGTTGGGAAAAAAACTCTAGTGTATACATAGCTTTTATCTCTACAACTTTTATTTAAGACATTTTTTACCTTAGATCAAATAAGGCTGCATTTATCGTCCATACAGTTATCATTGATATGCCAGAGAAAGTTTCAACGTCTCCGAAATTTTTGTGAACTTCAACATTCTAGGTCAACTACTAACAATCCACCTAGTAATCTGACTGCATTTAGCTTTTCGGAATTTTCACAAAAAAAACTTGACTTCTGCTATCTGCTATAGTGAAGTAGAAAAAGATACCCATTCGAAAATTCACCTGAAAATGGAGTAGTAATTTTACTTCATCTCGTGGTTTACGTTGGAAAATTCAATTCATTTACAGAAATTCAGAATTCTTTACTTTGTTTTATCGCCAGCATTATTCATTTTTATCGTCAGTGGTGTTTTATTTTGCCCCAAAATCAGATTTGAGGGAACTGAGGAACGGAAACATCATTTTTCTATTAATAACGGTAGATCTTCTGCAATAACTAACATCCTCCGCACTGTCAACAATGGTATCAAAAAATTAAAATAGATGTAAATCATCACATTCAATGTTAAAAGCTTCCTATAACCAGGTCGGCAACACTGCCAGTATGCCACTATGCAAGAAAAATACATATTGAACTAAAATTTTAATTCTCAAATTAATCTAATTCTATACTTATTATTAATCCAATAAATTGTTATAACGATTTTAATTTTAATCTATTGTAAAACTATTAGATAAGAAACTTTGAAGTGTGCAAGTGAAGTGTGCTAGGTCATTTAGTCAAAATAGAAAATTAAAAGTTTCATCTAGGATGAATATAGAAAAAAATTTGATGGATGCTAAGCGGGAATCGACAGAGGTTGTTGATTCATTTTTTGATTGAAAAGGAGGGAAGAAAATTGAGAGATATTTCTTGAGAGATTATTAAAATAGAGACATAAATATTATTCAGTAAGATAGTTAAACCCATTGGCCAAGGTATTTACTAGTAATACAGAGACATATTGAGTGCTATTTAGATCTATTAAATATTGTTGGAAAATAATAAGTAATAGTTAGTGTAAATATTTCTTTTTCTTATAAATTATATAATATCTTAAATATTTTGAAGTTTAAATTTAAATATAAACGTATCCTCACTCACGATAATTCCCTACAAATAATTAAGAGTTTTATCTTGAGGACTGAAGTTAGCTGGCCTTTTACTTTTTAAACTAAACAGATATTCATTTATTACTTCGTTAATTTCATCTGGCGCTCAACAACTAAAATTATAATAATATAAACCTAATAAATAATTAAAATTATAAATAAGGAATGAAAATAAAATATCAAACAATCGACGAACCAACTTGATGCAAATAAAATTGAATAATTATAATATTCATAAATAAATAAATAAATAAACTATCACAATATACAGACGCCAAACTATACCGTTCTTTGATATGTATACTGACGGATGCCACTTTGTGCGTCAGATGTATAATAAAAATATGAGTGTGCTACTATAACGCCGCGTACGGAGACTCTGTGAACCTTGGTGTTTAGATTTATACAGAAAACGACCAAAGTGACGTTATGCTGATTTCATCAGCAATAGATTCCCAAGCATGCACTGATCCGTTTGCGATATTTTGGAGCTCGATGCACTGTGACGTCCGTATATCGGATGTCATAGTACCGCGGACGCCACAGCTACCGCGGTTTTAAAATGGTAGATACTCTTAATGAAAAATTTCCAAGCTTTCGATGATGATTGTCCTCATCATCAGGGAGACTCCGAGTTGAAGTTAGATTCCATTATGTTATATAGAAATGAACTACGGATAATTAAAATATGAACTAGTTAAATTACGATGGTTCACATTAAAACTGACTAAAAAGCCAACATCTACTACCATTTTGCAGACCTAACGAAAACGAGTGCTATGTATATATATATATATATATATTGAACTAAAATTTTAATTCTCAAATTAATCTAATTCTATACTTATTATTAATCCAATAATTTGTTATAACGATTTTAATTTTAATCTATTGTAAAACTATTGGATAAGAAACTTCGGAGTGTGCAAGTGAAGTGTGCTTGGTCATTTAGTCAAAAGAAAAAAATTAAAAGTTTCATCTAGGATGAAGATAAAAAAATGTTGATGGTTGCTAAGCGGGAATCGAGCGAGTTTGTTGATTGATTTTTGATTGAAAAGAAGGGAAGAAAATTGAGAGAGATTTCTAAAGAGATTATTAAAATAGAGACATTTAGAAGAATCAAATAAGATTATAATAAGAAAACTAAAGAAAGAAGATACATGTTGAAATATAAGAATAGCTGTAGAAGAAATTATTCTCAAATATAAGTATAATCAATCAAGTATTACTTCAGAGTACAATAACACTAGTGGAGAATATTGTAGATTAAATAAAGAGGAGAAAAAGTATTTGATCACAACACAAGTAAATATAATAAAGCATCACTTACTGAAACTACGTAGAAGCAGTCTTAGGTATCCAGCAAGGACATAGAACTCAATTTTGGTTCAGTTCATTACAACACCTAATTAAATTAAGAAACATCGAAGAAAAATTCAGTGCATAATTACAAACTGTAAGGTAAATTTATAAAAACTAAATTTATATTGTTTCTATTTTTCACAAAGGAACTGTCAAAACTTAGTACATAACCTTTTTATCTGATCAGACTTGTGTCAATTCAAATGATAATTTTTTGATATACATACGAGTGTTTCACATAAAATTCAACGACCAGATAAAAAGTTACTCAACAAATTTTAGATAAGAATATTATAACAAATTTTACTGAATAGATTTATAACTAATATAGAAAAAAAGAAGGAACTTTTCGATAATTTCAATATAATTTCTCATAACCTTTAAATATTATTCAGTAAGATAGTTAAAAACATTGGCCAAGGTATTTATTAGTAGTACAGAAACATACTGAGTACTATTTAGATCTATTTAAAAATTATTGGAAAATAATAAGTAACAGTTAGTGTAAATATTTATTTTCCTTATAAATTATATAACATCTTAAATATTTTGAAGTTTAAATTTAAATATAAACGTATCCTTACTCACGATAATTCCCTACAAATAATTAAGAGTTTCATCTTGAGGACTGAGGTTAGCTGGCCTTTTACTTTTTAAACTAAACAGACATTCATTCATTATTTCATTAATTTCATCTGGCGCTCAATAACTGAAATTATGATAAATAATATAAACCTAATATAAATAATATAAAAAAATATAAACAATTATATAAATAAAAGATACGATTATCACAACTGGCACTAACCAACGTGTGGCGATCGAAAAACGAGGATACAGAACTATAAAAAAACGGAAGTAAAGGGAAATAAAACTAAACATTCAACAAACTTTGTAAATAAATCAGGAGATTAAAATGGAAAATAAAAGAGGAAAATTATTAAAGGACTTGAAAATACAAGATATTAGAAGAGAACTGGAGAAAAGGAATATCGATAAGCAAGGAACCAAACAAACAATAATTAACAGATTAAAAGATGTAATGATCGAAGAGGAAAAAAATCCAGAAACCTACATTTTTACAGATTTAGAAGATGTCCAAGCAGAAGAATACAGGGAATCCATCATAGTAAAACTAATAGATTATGACAAGGAAAGAAAAGAGGATGACGCAGAACAACAAGCCGGAGGAGAACAAACAAGAAGGAAGGAGACAGAGATGATGAATATGTTTGAAACCCTAATGAAGAAATTAATGCAAGAACAAAGTACAGAAATCAGTGCAAATATGAATACATTGGCTAATAAAATTGACCATAAAATCGAGAAACAAAACGAACACATTGATAAGCACATAGAGGATATGAAATCGGAATTTGAAACACTTACCAGAGAAATAAACTTACAACAGGGAAAAATCAATATGATAAATAAAAAATTTGAAGACGAAATAAGTACGTTTGATGGAAAACTAGACGTAGTGGAAGATAGATGTTCACAAGCAATGGATACCAAATGTGAAGCATTGGATAGAGAAATAAAGAAAAATAGAGTGGAAATACAAGAAATTTGGAATGACATAAATAAATTAGACAAAAACATGGAAACGGGAATACAAACAAGTTTAAAAAGTGCTGAAGAAGAAAATCAGAAAGCAATACGAACTATACAAAGAGACGTAGAGGGAAAAATACAAGGATTTGAAAACAAAATCAAAAACTCAAACATTGTCACACAATTACCAACGTTTCGAATTGATAACATAATAAAATTTGAAGGGGACATTAGAAGAATACACCCAAAAGTGTTTTTAAGGACTTTGAGAAGTAAAACTAAATACACAGAAGACTTAGAAGATATGAAGGAAATAATAAGGTGTTAGTTAGGTGGACAAGCACAACTTTGGTTTAATAGTAAAGAATCAATTATCAATAATTATGTAGAATTTGAAGAAGAGTTTCTGAAACAATATTGGAGTGAAATAAATCAAGAAATTTTAAGAGGAAAACTTTATTTTGGAAGATACAATTATAAAGGAGAAGAAAGTATGAGCTACTATGCATTAAATTTGTACTCACAATCACAATTCTTAGAACCGTGTATTCGTGAGGAAGAAATAGTAATGTATATCTCCAGACATTATAAACCTGAATTATCTGAGACAATAGCTACCCAAAATATAAAATCATTCGACCAATTAGATATATATCTGAAAATAGTGGAAAGAAATCTTGATAATATAATGAACAGACAAAATTGAAATTACAGTTACGATACCAGAAATGCAGACAATCCAAATTATAATGATAACAATTATAAAAAAAATTATAACAACAACACAAATAACAGAAATTTTAATAGACTTAGATACAATAATAATTTTAATGGTAATCCCAACAATGTAAATAATAGAGTTACTAATTATCCCAATCAATACAATTATGACAGACGTAACCAAAATAATTATAATAATAATAATCCTAGAAATTATAATAATAATACAAATTATCGCCAAAGACGTAGCTCTGATACAGAGATAAATTCAGAAAGGCAAAATGATAATCGAAGGGTAAATTATCAGAGAAGGGAACGTAGTTTAGAACATAACGATCACATTGAAGTAAATCAGGAATATAGGGAAAATTCTTCGGCCCAAGCTCCTGACAACTCTTCCCACAGACAGGATTTTCATTAGATAATGGTGTTTCGGAGAGTCTGTACAAATATTGTCATCCATGTGAATTTCTTATGACACACGATGATCTAAAAACAAAAGAAACAAAATTGGTAATAATTCATGGGAAAATAAATAATCAAAATATTAAGATAATAATTGATACGGGTTCTGAAACATCATTAATAAACTATGCGCTTGTAAATAAATTAAATTTAAATAAAAATATTGTAACAGTTAAAAAAATCAACTTAGTAAGAATAAATAGAAAGAAATTAGGAGAAGTCAATAAATCCTTAATTGTAGATATAAAAATTAACAATTGCTTAGTGAATACACAACTATTAGTGGTAAAGGATATGGAATTTGATATTTTGTTGGGGAATGACGAGTTAGATAGACACAAAATAATTATTGATTATAATATGAAGTCGATAATGATGAATAATGTAGAAATTGGTTTCGAAGAAGAAGACAATAAAGAAGAAAAATATTTAAATGAAATACAAATGGGAGTACAAGGAGGTTATTCAAATGATATGTTTAAAAGAAGTGGAGAGTGTGAAGAGATGGATTTAAATAGAATGGAAAATAATTGTGAGGAGAAAACAAATGATTATTTATATGAATATTATGGAAAGAGAGATGTAAATGAAGAAAATTATTTAAAAGGAGTAATAATAAGTTGTGGACAAGAGATAAAAAATGAAATAATGAAGTTAATTGTAAAATATCGAGGATTAATTAATGAAGAACCCAGAGTTGCTACTAATAATGTACATATAATCGAAATCAATGATATAACAAAAATTAGAATAAGACAACTAAGGAAAAATTTAAGAAGAGAATTGGAGTATCGAGAATTAAGGGAAGAGCAGAAAAATAAGTTCAGAAAACGAAGGGAGAATCGAGTAATGAGGGAAGAGAATAAAAAGAAACTTACAAAACGAAGGGAGAATCGAGTAACGAAGGAAGAGAATAAAAAGAAGTTTAGGGAACGAGAGAGAATTGAGTAACAAGGGAAGAGAAGTTTAGAAAAAGGAGTACTTTATAAATCATTATATGATAACGAAATTTTTTTATAATCACAGAAGATTTAAATATAAGAATTAAAAAAAATTATACATAGAAAACAATCATATTGGCACAAGAAAACATACAATTTATTTAAACAATGTACCTTATACAATTACAGAATTGGCAACGATACTTATTTCAAATTGAACAACCAGCAAGACATTAGATCGTAGAGAATGGAAAAACCTATAATCAGTTAGTTCAGTAAACAAATGATAAATTAATAAAGAATGCAGAAACATACATTAAAAGAAGAAAGAATAAAATAGAGAAACCAGTTACCTATCAATTCGGTGAACTTGTAATTCTTAAAGCTCTGCGTGTTCCAAATCATAGAAATCACAAGTGTGCTAAACTTCAGTTATTATATGAAGGTCCTTATCTGATTAATACCCAGCATGGAGTAAATTCGTACCAACTAATACATCCTACAACCAAGAAAATTCGGGGAATTTTTCATGTATTTCAGTTATATAAATTTTTCAATTCTTTCTCCTAAAATAAATTGAAATAAATGATTAGTTTATAGTTGAATATATATTAGTAATAGTATGTACTTACAAGTTATTAGTTAATCAAGAGTTAGGTAAAATGTTTGAAAATATTCTTGTTAAATACATTTAAAAGAATAATTCTCGAAAATTTTAGGGAATGTTGAACTAAAATTTTAATTCTCAAATTAATCTAATTCTATACTTATTATTAATCCAATAATTTGTTATAACGATTTTAATTTTAATCTATTGTAAAACTATTAGATAAGAAACTCCGGAGTGTGCTAGGTCATTTAGTCAAAAGAAAAAAATTAAAAGTTTCATCTAGGATGAAGATAAAAAAATGTTGATGGTTGCTAAGCAGGAATCGAGGGAGTTTGTTGATTGATTTTTGATTGAAAAGAAGGGAAGAAAATTGAGAGAGATTTCTAAAGAGATTATTAAAATAGAGACATTTAGAAGAATCAAATAAGATTATAATAAGAAAACTAAAGAAAGAAGATACATGTTGAAATATAAGAATAGCTGTAGAAGAAATTATTCTCAAATATAAGTATAATCAATCAAGTATTACTTCAGAGTACAATAACACTAGTGGAGAATATTGTAGATTAAATAAAGAGGAGAAAAAGTATTTGATCACAACACAAGTAAATATAATAAAGCATTACTTACTGAAACTATGTAGAAGCAGTCTTCGGTATCCAGCAAGGACATAGAACTCAATTTTGGTTCAGTTCATTACAACACCTAATTAAATTAAGAAACATCGAAGAAAAATTCAGTGCATAATTACAAACTGTAAGGTAAATTTATAAAAACTGAATTTATATTGTTTCTATTTTTCACAAAGGAACTGTCAAAACATAACCTTTTTATCTGATCAGACTTGTGTCAATTCAAATGATAATTTTTTGATATACATATTACACATAAAATTCAACGACCAGATTAAAAGTTACTCAACAAATTTTAGATAAGAATATTATAACAAATTTTACTGAATAGATTTATAACTAATATAGAAGAAACGAAGGAACTTTTCGATAATTTCAATATAATTTCTCATAACCTTTAAATATTATTCAGTGAGATAGTTAAAACCATTGGCCAAGGTATTTATTAGTAGTACAGAAACATATTGAGTACTATTTAGATCTATTTAAAAATTATTGGAAAATAATAAGTAACAGTTAGTGTAAATATTTCTTTTCCTTATAAATTATATAACATCTTAAATATTTTGAAGTTTAAATTTAAATATAAACGTATCCTTACTCACGATAATTCCCTACAAATAATTAAGAGTTTCATCTTGAGGACTGAAGTCAGCTGGGCTTTTACTTTTTAAACTAAACAGACATTCATTCATTATTTCATCAATTTCATCTGGCGCTCAATAACTAAAACTATAATAAATAATATAAACCTAATATAAATAATATAAAAAAATATAAACAATTGAATAAATAAAAGATACGATTATCACAATATATATATATATATATATATATATATATATATATATACATTTAGCAATAACCTCCTGAAGAAGTTGTAAATTAACAATGAAATATAGAGGCACTTTAAACAAAAGAGTTTGAGTATTGATACAGACCGATTACCCAATATTTACCTTTCGTTTCCTTTAACATAGTACGGTCCTTATTTCAACTTAAATAATTCTATATATATATATATATAATATATATATATATATATATATATATATATATATATATATATATATATATATATATATTTGACTTAACACCGCGGGTGCGCCGCTATCACTTCTTAACGGGGTAGATCAGCCCCCATTCTCCTCATTATATTTGTTCACTGATTTTCCGCTATTTCTTCAGGTCTCTTGTTTTCTCCTCCCATCTTGTAACTACTGCCTTGTCTAATTCCTCTCCCACTTCTCCTAACCATTCCGATCTGGGTCTTCCACGTCTCTTTTTCCCTCCCGGTTGCCACTGTAACATCGTCTTGATATTACTTGTGGGCGTTACATCCACACATGCTCCAGCCACTTCATTCCTGGACCTTTAATTTTCTTTATTTGTTCTCCCTGTTTATACCTGTTCTTCGATGGCCCAGAATTATTATCGTTATCTATCGTTCGTTAATCCTTAATTTATCTCCTTTCAGTTCTTCTAATATTTCTTTATTCGTTCTCCTCCTGTATACCTATTCTTTGATTTTTTTTCGGCCCAGAATTGTTCTTATTTTCTTTCGTTCGTTCATCCTTAATCAACCTTCTTCCATTCTCGTTAAATAATAGTTTCAGCTGCATACGTTGTTCTGTCCTGTTTTTCTAAATCTCATTTGTTTTATTCTCCTCCCATTTATTTTTATTCCCATCTTGATTCCATCTTCTTCAATCTCCTTTAAAAATTTTCCATGATATCCCTTTTTTGTCACTAATACTATATGCTATATAAGTTGGCTTCCCGTTGTTGTCAGATTTCCTTTTTGCATTTTTCTAAAAACGAATTCTAGAGCCAGATTGAACAATGTAGCTGACAATGGGTCTTACACCTTTGTTTATTTCGATTTCTTCAGTTTCTCCTTTTTGGGTCGAAATACTAACTTTTGATTTTCTCATTGTCAACTCTATTAGGTTTCTCAGGTTTAATAATTTTATTCCTCTTTAGCGAGTAGAAGACTTGTTCGAAATCTAAATATAACATTTCTATTTCGTGTTGGTGTTCGCACACATTTTCCATAATTTTCTTGATGGTGTCTATTGCTTCCATTGTTAATGTTCCTCTTATGAAACCACATTGATATTGTCCTACGATATTTTGAGTTTCAGTTACTAGTCGTCTTTGTATTATTGATGATAATATTGTATAGGTTGTGCCTAAAAGTGTAATGACACTATAGTTCCTGCATTATTGCTGGTCTCCTTTTTGTGTATCGGTATTATTTGTCCCATTTCCCAATCGATTGACATTTTGTCTTCTTGTCTTGTCTTTGGCTTCATCAAACTGTGTATTATTTCATGCTGCATGTCTCCTCCCTGTTTTATCAGTTCTAAAAATCGCTAAAATGTGTATCTTGCTGTTACCGTACTTGTTATTCAAGATCGTCGTTAAAGGTTAGTTGTCTGTTTCCAAATTGTAATGGTTCCCTATTTGATAGAAACATAACTTCGTTACACAAAATATAATGCAGGCCAGTTCCAATTCACAAAGTATCCAGAATTTCATGCAGGCCCTCTCTAGGAAGTGCCAATATAATAGCATCCACATATTTTTTGATGAAAAATGGAGTAAAAGAAAGCACCTTAATGATTGTATCTAGCACATCGTCCATGATATGGGCTGCCAAGATAGGAGAAATTGAAGCACCAAAAGTTAGTTTGTAAAATTTATTATTGAAAGTAAAATGAATACTGTCAACGAGAAAAACGATTAAATTTAAAATGGCTTCCTTCTGGATGGAGCAATGGACAGTGATACGTTTCCAACTCTTATCGATTGCTCTTAAGCAATAATCTAAATAAACATTACTGAACAACGAGACCATATCCAAACTAGCCAGCACATAATTGTCTGAAATTGTAAAATGATTGAACTTTTCTGAGACCTCAAATAAATCTTTGATGAAGTATATACTCGTATTGTCATTATCATACGCGTTAGTTAAGACTCCTGTGTAGAATTGCGCAATACTTCGGTAGGGGTTCCTATCGAAGCCACTATCGGTCTCACAGAGAGAACTGGTTTATGAACCTTAGGTAGTGAATAAAATTAAGGAGGAGCACCATGGTAGCATGTGAACTTTTTCTTTAACCATAGTTCAATCATCTAATGCTTATTGAATAATAATTTCACTAAGCTATTACCTTTTCTCTGTATAGAGGAGGTAGGATCACATGATTAATCTACATAATTTATGAGCTATTATTTAAAACAATATCGTTAGACAATTCAATATACCTATTGCTGTTTGTCCATAATGACTGTGACATTGCCTTTATCTGCTTGTGTTAAAATCAGATTCGGGTTTGATTTCAAAAAGGCTTTATATTCAAGTAAAAGATTATGAAATAATGAATTAGTGTTTTTAAATGAAACTCAAGGTCTCTAGTTAATTCCACAATATAATACAAGTTATTGAAAATTCTAAAAAATTGACAATTGTTTCGATAAATTAATCTCATCGTCAGAATGACAGAAGTTACATTCCATTTTATGCCTACATGATGTTTAGTAGTTATTTTTGGCTAGACCAAGAATTAACCTAACTTGTGATTGGCTTAATATATGTTTATAGAAAAAAGAAAAAGATGTGATATTACAAATATTGAAGCTTAGATATTATTAGCCCTATGGTGATATCCTGGATATTATTTTTCCAATTAAGAGCAGTATAACTGTGCAATGATATAGGAAACCAGGAAAGCTATATCTGCTGATCTTTACAATTATCACTTAAGAAGACAGTTTATTAGTGGAGAATTCCCTAGATTTAACTATTCATTGACAACTTCATATTGTGTGTTTCTTAAATGTCTTCTAATTTCCAGTTCTTCAAGGAAATCCAGTTCTTGTTCCTTTTCACAAATATGCAGTACTTCTAGTTTTGTGTTAGCTGCCAATGAATGATTGGTGTCAAGTAGATGTTTCGCGTAGTAGGATTTATCTGGTTGTTTTAATCTGTATGCTCGTAAGTGCTCACTGTATCGTATTTCAAGATTCCTAAGGGTCTGACCCAAATAGACAGCATTACATTCTGGACATTTGAGTTTATATATACCTGACTTGTTTAATAGTGGTATACAACAATTTCTTTTAAAACAGAAAGTAACGTTAGTCAAAATTGTTAAATGTAAAAACAAAAATACCACTATTAAAGAAGTCAGGTATATATAAACACAAATGTCCAGAATGTAATGCTGTCTATTTGGGTCAGACCCTTAGGAATTTTGAAATACGATACAGTGAGCACTTACGAGCATACAGATTAAAACAACCAGATAAATCCCACTACGCAAAACATCTACTGGACACCAATCATTCATTGACACCTAACACAAAACTAGAAGTACTGCATATTTGTGAAAAGAAACAAGAACTGGATTTCCTTGAAGAACTGGAAATTAGAAGACATTTAAGAAACCCACAATATGAAGTTGTCAATGAACAGTTAAATCTAGGGAATTCTCTACTAATAAACTGTCTTCTTAAGTGATAATTGTAAAGATCAGCAGATATAGTTTTCCTGGTTTCCTATATCATTGCACAGTTATACTGATCTTAATTGGAAAAATGATATCCAGGATATCACCATAGGGCTAATAATATCTAAGCTTCAATATTTGTAATATCACATCTTCTTCTTTTTTCTATAAACATATATTAAGCCAATCACAAGTTAGGTTAATTCTTGGTCTAGCCAATGTAACTTCTGTCATTCTGACGATGATATTGATTTATCGAAACAATTGTCAATTTTTTAGAATTTTCAATAACTTATATTATATTGTGGGATTAACTAGAGACCTTGAGTTTCATTTAAAAACACTAATATGAGCATATTCCACGAAGTAAGGGTCGAGGCAGTCAATTTCATTAAATAATGAATTGTTATGAGGTTTATTTATGTAGTCCGTGATGATATTAGTAGCCCTAGCCACGGTGATGTTTCTCACTTTAGATTTTGCAAAGGTGGATGTGATATAGTCCACGTCAGATAAACTTGATTTAATTGAAATATCTTTCAAAATGACAGGTTCCGCATTAAACTTTGGGCCCAAGGCCAAAAATTGTGATATATCATCAGGTATTGGGGTATTAGAAATATTACGTAACCAACTACAATTAGATTTTAGTAATAATTTAAACTTATTATGTTTCAACTGAATAACTTTTGATATATGTTTGACTTTAGTTCTGTGGAACAATAAGTTGTAAGTAACCTGAGTTTACTTGAAAAATTCGGAAAGAGAAACTCACTTGATTCAGAGACTATCGTCCCTTTCACTGTCAACAAATTAGACTTACTAATTGAAGAATGGTTATAAATAATTTCAATATTAAGAAGTTTTATTCCTACCTGTAATCAATCTGAGTATTCCTATGCACATTCTGTCTTAACAGGAGGTTGTCAAAGAATATTGTCAAACAGATAATTAATTTTGAATAAATAACAACAGTTCTGTATTTTTCATTGTTGAAATGAAGTCTTCATATTATCAGTTATAAACAATAGATACATTTCAATTTTGGAACAATAAAAGAAATAGTGGAACTGAGAAACGATTGATAACATTCTTGTTATAAACTGGCCTATATTATGCAAATTGATTGCGTACTGCGTAATGCAATTGAATTATTTACGTTAATTTGCCGGACAAAATCAATCATATTGTATATCTACTAATTCAAAATCAATTTTGTCTCGGGTATACGTAATGTATTCCATGTGAGCAGATGGGGATGTATAAGGCTCGTTATCTACAGATATGTTGAAAATTTATTGAAATACAGTGATCTTCATAGAAAATACTTATGTAATCGGTTTCTTGTTACGATGGATGCGGTGTTCATGGATTGCATTGCAAAATTTGAGCATACCCATAGACAGGTACATTACATATCGACCTAAGTAAAAACAACTTACGCATCCTCACAGGATTCCTGACGGGACTCTGCCACTTGAACGAATACAACGTGAGAATTAAAATGAAAAATACCGGCGACTGCATATTTTGTGGAGAAGAGGGTGAAACACCGGAACACCTCTCTGTCTGCGCCGAAACAGCAAGCACACGTGCTCGAGTATTCGGGTCGACCGACATTGGAAGCGGAGAATTAGCCTCCCTGAAGCCGTCCCAAATAATAGCATTCGTTAATGCTCGGGGACTGAAGAGCTGTAGTGTACATGCCCAGCCTCGAGCAAAGAGGGACACAATAGATCTTTTTGGGTCAAAGTGTAGACACAACCCCTTAGATTTATATCTAATTTAATCTAATGTTTAACAAAATAACGTCAGCGCTCTTTTTTCCACTGGGCTCGTACTCAGAACCACGCAATATTGATAGTTGTTACAAATTCATGTGAAGTTATGGTTTACATAATAAAGACAGTTTTATAAACCTTAAATAACATTTTAAGAACCTCATGATTCGTCTTGCATTAAATTAAATTAATTTACATTTCGATATTTATTACCCATTATCACGTGACTGCGAATACCAATCCTAGCGCGATTACGTCACTGCACGAACAAGTTGACTTATTTCTCATAACCAAGTTAAAAATATGAACTATTTTTCTTGATAATTAGTTAGAACAACGATAATATTTTACTATTTTTATCACAATGGAGACTGAATCCAACAAAAGAAATACTTTTAACTTACTGAAGATTGATTCTATGATAGTGCGAGTTTCTTTGCTAGAAGCATGTATTTTTGTACAGCAGAGAAAAAAGTGAAAATGTCTCTGTAAGCACCTATAATTTCACATTGATATGGGTACTTTATTACAAATGAGAAAAACGTTTTACTCGTTTTTTATACTCTTTTATCATATTTAAAACGCTTACCATCTACATCAACGAAATAAAACTTGGAAATAGCTCTGTAAACAAACAAACTACCAATGAATAATTGACTTTTTATTTTTACCACTTAACCAAAAATATCTAAAATGATTTTAAATTTATATGTGTAGTTTATACATTCAAGTGATCTTCACAAAAATAACTGGTACTTGTTGTTGTCAATTAAGCTGAAACTCGTCTAGCAAGTATTTCTTAATTGTGCACTTTTTAGAACAATATTGAAAAAAATTTGTGATGTTCTTTCTCAAATCGGCACTGCACAGCATTTGTACAATATCGAAAAAAATATATCTTGAGTATAAACATAAACCAGAGTTAGAAGGAACGCATTTATATTATAATACCACATAATCGAGAGAGACGGAATGCTATATTTCCCTGTTATCCCTCTCTACTCAAAATTGCTGTGTAAAACCGACTGTGATCTAACCAATCCGGAATCTACAGAATTCAAATCACTTCTAACTTAAAAACGGAATGACAGTGTCTAGTGTCAATGAGACATTATATGCCGGCCGTGGTTGCGAAAACATTCACAAATTAAATTACCGCTTAAACATGCCGACTATTTACACAATCTATTTATAGTGGCTTCTGTAGGTAGACTCTTACCTACGGAAGCGAATGGTTTTGGTTAAATATGAAAATTGAAAAAACAATTCAAGTTATCTAATAAACTGCAGTAATCTGCTTAACAATTGGTGTTGTAGTTCTTGACTATCATTGTTACAAAAAATGTGCTTCCTTTTTACAAAAAAGACTGTACTTTAAAACGCTTGGACATTATTAGTATGTTCAACTACTTTTAGTGGTATATGTTGTAGGGGTGGAAAAGGTAAAGCAAATTAAAGTAAATGTATCATCATCACACAACCTTCGATCATTGGATGTATTAAGTCCATTCTCCACAGTGCGACAAATCGCAGCGACTTGTCGCTGGGACAAATCGCTACAATCAGTGTTTCGATAATTTGTTGCTGTGACTCATCCACGCATAGAGGAAAAGTTACGTGTTGCCAACTTCGTAAAAAAAATTGGCAGTTAGTGTTTCATAGTATCAAAATGTGAGCTGTCTCGATTTTTCTGGGCCTGAACTACGTTCATAATAAAAGCGATAAATTACCGGCGAAGTGGATTGGCGATCGTTGGGTTCAATCGCACTATGTTCATACATCGCTGGATGGATTCGGGTGCTATCGGGTGAAACGACAAATTACTGGTAAAAACTGGGGTGTTTTGTTTTTTTCTCTGTTGCCTAAATCTAAAATGAGCTACCAATTTCATGTCTAACCTAAATTTTTGATTTTATTATTTGAGTTTGTTGTTGTTATTATTCCTATCCATGCCCTGCGATCTTTTATAGCCACTGCTAAACTGCATTTTTAACGCCATCTATTCGCTTGGAAGGTTACTAACGAACTTTATTTTACTGATTGCTGTAATACTGTCAAAGTAATACATCAAAATGTCAGGAGTAAAACAATAACAAATGGATCAGTATATTAGAGACTTCGACACTTGAATCCAGATCCTAACTATGCAACAAATACTTTCATTGAAACACTTCTAAAATATATAGACGACTGTACATTCACAAAAAAATGTAAAAGGAAAAACAAGAAGATCGCCCTTTGGATGACGCTTTACTTACCTCAACTACCACAAAAAATAAAATGGCTCAACTTTTGAGAAGAAACCTGTACTGTTTTATAAATAAAATTTTATATTAAATTTTTGAAACTATTTGTCGATATTCGTCTTTCAATAAACTATCCTGGTTAATAAAAACGGATAAAAGCTTTAAACAGGTTTTTGAAACAATCTATCCTACTTTTAAGCCAAAAGAAAATAACAGGTTGTTCCAAAAAGTGTTTAAACTTTGTGTGACTGTTTTTATTTGTTTATTTAAGAAAAAACAATATAGGCATAATTTAAAATACCTTCAGTATTTGGTTGGCTTGCTATCTAGTAGTAGCTAGTAAACTGTGACTAATCATGCAGGTCTCTCCCTTCATGTTTCCCCTGTTGGTGAATAGCAACCTTCCACCACAATAGATGGTGCAGCACTCGACAAAACTTTGTGGCTTCGGACTTAGTACAGGAGATTCCATTCTTCCCCATATTGAAAGTATTTATCTATGTTCCTATCGTGAACGTAAAAAAATGGGATTAAATAATGAACATTACGAAGTGATTCTTAATTGCGCAGAAAAATATCCTGTATAATAACAATCAAATTTGTTGGACTAAATTCTAAAGAAAAAACAGACAAACACTAGGAAACTCTAGTAAACCAATTGAATTCTTCAGGGTATGGAGCCTTATCAATAGGAGAGTACAGAAGGGTAAGTAAAAAACGTTATTTAGTATAAATCCCCCATTTGATTATATTATCTATTATTTTAAGAAAATTGATTGATTTAAAATTCATACAATAACTGAAACTACAGTTTGTAACAGTAGCTTAATTTCCAATGGTATATGTTTTGTTTTCTAAAAATATATATAAAAATAACAACTTATATGTATTTTGGTAAATATATTATTATAATATGGCCTATTTATCAGTAAGTTGCCTTATTAACTGTACCATAACAGATTAAGTTTTTCCTTGTGAATAATTCTAAACGGATATGAAGCTGTGGGGTGAATTTCTAAATCCCTTGACAAGATTACAATAAGTAATGCTGAAACATTTTTTGGTAACTTTTAGAGAATCACGGACTGGAAGTCAAAAATTAAATCAAAGGCTTCCACCAATATAAAAGATATAACAAAAACTGGAGGTAGTGAAGGTACATCATTAGTGATAACAAGAATTGAACAACGTTTGCTGTCATTAATGGGAGATAGAGCTATTGTTGGTGACAAAGTAGAAGAATTGGGAGCAAAAAGAAAACTACCACCACTCCTTTCAAATGCATTAAATAGGAAAAAATGAAAGGTAGGTATAATCACAGACGTAACAAAATTACACAAATAGTCAAGACAAAATTGAAAGAATATTTTCTAATCATGAAAAAATGAAATTTAAGCTGCAGAAAAAGCAAGTTTAGAACACTTATGCTAATAAAAAGTTATCTATCTTCATCAATTATTGTGTAATTGTTAATATTTGACTTGAAGTGAAAGCAGTACCATGAATTTTAATGCTTGGGATGGATTCATCAGATATATTACTTGTTTGAGATTTTGTTCAAATTGAATTGTTAAAACGCCACTACTTCGGATAAAACCCTGGCCTTATCCTCTGCTTTCAAAAATTTTGTACTACTTGTCCTTTCACCCCAATAGAAAAAAGTGCTTCCCCTATGACTTAGCTAAAATAATAATCAATACATACATCTTCATACTTTCAGAGGAAACTAGCTACAATATAGAAGAAGAAATCATTATTGAATACTCAGACACTGTTTCCCATGAAGAACCATTAAAGGACACCCACCCAGCAACAGTAGTTGCCATGAAAGATAGTTTTGTTGAAATTAATTGTGAACATAGAAAACACAAGTTACAAGACTCCTTCAACTTCAAGAAGAAGAAATCATTATTGAATACTCAGACACCGTTTCCCATGAAGAACCATTAAAGGACACCCACCCAGCAACAGTAGTTGCCATGAAAGATAGTTTTGTTGAAATTAACTGTGAACAAAGAAAACACAAGTTACAAGACTCCTTCAACTTCAAGAAGAAGAAACATACCCAATGTAGCAGAATCAGTTTAGGAAATGAACCAACGAAATATTGCAATTCTAAAAAATATTAACAAAAATTTGGAGGGCATAAATACAAATTTGCAAAAAGCTTCAAATTTCTTGGAACAATAATTTAGAGATATTTATAATTTTCTTTCTATACTTTATTCTACCGGTTAAAATTTTATTCAACCAGCTGAACTTTTCTTCTCTGCCTCACATCACCTACAAAAGCAGATGTGATTAATACTAATTTTCTTTTAGTCTTCTTTCACTACATAGAAAAATTATTCTACTTTCTATCTTGGCTTGTGGAACAAAATATAGATACATTTTTTAAGTAGAGTTTTAATTTTGTTAAAAGTCCTATTTTCTCAATACGTTTCAAAGATCATTCTTTGTTATGAAATATTTTTTATTTATTATTATAGGTTTATTTTACAAACAAATGGTGTTTTAAAGTAAAATTTAATTCCAATGATTACTTTATTTGTTAAAATTTCACCTTAATATTCTTATAAATAAAACAAAAAAATATATGTAATGTATTTTTATTTCAAATTAATTTAAAAATAATAGTTAAGTAAAATGATTCTATAATAGGCCATGAAAACTAAGAAATAAAAAAATGAGGTTATTCTACAGGATATTTTGTTTGCCATTTTGACAGCTAACTTTCATTAATAACTTATTTCTAACTTATATTGAAATAAATTATAAAGGACTAAAAACTGTTTTGCTTTATATTGCCTCTTTTATTAATTCTTATTTGAAATAGGTCTGTATTAGTAGTCTTCTTTCTCTAATCCTATTTTCACCATCTACGTTAGCTGGGTTATTATTTTCATTTGGAACTGGATCTTCTAATACTATTGGATCATTATCTGGTATGTTCTGGAGCCTATCTTGTATTCAAATATTATGTAAAATAGCACAAGCATTTATAATTGTGCCAACCATATCTAGCTTGTACCTGAGTTTATTTTCACCAGATAGACATCTAAACACTGCCTTAAAGACTCCAACAAGCCGTTTAATTGCAACTCGAGCCTAAATGTGTAATTTCCTTCCGGTATGTCAGGCTGGGCATTTAATGTAGGGGTCATTAAAAAATGTTTTTGAGGATATCCGGAGCCCCTCAGCAGCCACGTATTGGTTTCACCTAAAAATATGTTATGTTTAAAATAAACATTATATGATGACTATAATTACAGTACTACTATTATAAGAAAATAAAGTACATAATCCTCTTTGTATACAAAAAATATCGCACAATATTTTTTGTCTAATGATCGATTTTGATGGTTACGAACTGGGTATATTTTGCTGGTATCATAACAAATATTTCAGAATGTTGGCCAGGAATGCAGTACATTGACAAACAAAAATACTAGTAATGAAATAAACTTACCCTGATTTTATCTATGAAGCAAATCATCAACAACTGTTGACTGTCTAAATATAAACGCATCATGGGCAGCTCCACCAAACCTAGCATTTATGTTCAAAATTCGTAGATCATAATCACACACCTGAAACAAAATATATACCGCATTTACTTACTGAAGTCCAATGTATAACTCTTGATGTAATTGCATTTTTTTAAGTTGGAAATAATAAGTAAAGACATTTTTATATACTCATATACAAGTAAATATGGTAATAAAAATTAGGAATGGGTATATTCTTGATTACTATCAAGAATACCCACAGAAAAAGATATCCAAAATGCTATCAACAATAACATCCCTTTTTGACAAATATTTTACAAGTTCTCTCATATGGTGAGTACAATACAACTAAAATGGATACACGGTTAAAAATGAAAACATCAAAGTGTTGTTGATTTTAAAAAAGCAATGTTGTGGGGAAAAAACTAAGTTATAATTTTAAATTTTATTTTGCTAAATATAGAATATCCTGTTGTAAATTGTTATTTTTTTGAAATCGGCATATTTTGAATTTTTTTTTAAAAACTATCTACCTATACATTTCAAAATACTATTTATTTATAACATACTTACAATTTGAACGTTTTTGTAGTGATGGCCCTTTCGGTTCAAGTAATTATCTTCCTGATTTTTGGGTGCCAATATGGGAACATGAGTACAGTCTATTGCACCCAAAACTCCAGGAACGCGAGTACGCTCCATAAACTTAGCTTTTATTATGTTATTATCATTTCTTTGTGTTGGGAACTGGAACCATCTGTTTCCTAATTAATTTACTATAACGGGTGTGACTTCATTAATCATATTAGACATCATTTGTTGGCTTACAGGAAGTTTCCAGTCCAAGCCCAAACGGTTTTGATATGTTCCTGTGGCATAACAATTCAAAGCCAGTAAGATTTTTTGCTCAGCTGGAACTGCCAGAGGACTATATTTCTGTAAGTGGGGAATTAAAACTGGAAATAATATTCCATTGACCATTCGTTTTGTTAGCCGAAACAAAACTGCTCATCAGTCATATAGAAAGGATCTCTTGCACTTCTAATCATTCTTTTTTCCTGATTCAGAACTCTCCTTACTTCATTTCTCTCTTCCTCATCTATAATAATATTATTTGAAATAATAATAGGTAACATCTAAAAGGATAAAGACTTTTTTAAAATGTCTGAAGATATATTGAATATCAATGCCTAAGAAATACAAGTACTTCGATAAATCAAAATATTCAAAATGTAACAGTAAAGTAAAAATTATTCAATGGTAAAAAAATAAAGCCGAGATTATGAGTAAAAGTTAAAAGTAAGGTTAAAGAGTGATGATAAACATAAGCAAGCTCAACAAAGTATCGCCATCCTCCTCTAACACATATAGTTTACATTCACTGTCATTTTGGCGATACTTCGGTGACACCTTAAAACTAGTCTCTGATATTCCATATAAGATATCGCTCAAAATCCAGGAATTCTGTAAACATAGTACGCATGGTTGCAAAATGGCGACATGGTCGCCAATAAATGTGAACATACTAGCACCCCTGGAGTACGCAAAGTCACGTATGAGCATCGATGCGAACGGATGCTAGGACCGATATTCTTGACTTCCCTTTGTAGTGACATGCGAATGTTTGGATTCTCTGCGAAAATAACATTTGGCAAGGTAGGAATTTTTGAGAAGTGTCAAATAAAAGACGATTTTTTTGGGTTATTTTATGATATGCTCAGGCTATGAAATAGAGGAGACGCGTAACGTGTATTTCAAGCCGATAATTCGATATTTGCAATATATAGCAAATCATCCTTCATTGCAATAATACCGTATTAAACTGCGACACTTAAATACTCTTATTCGTAATTTATTACTACGACTTTAAGATAAAAGTGGATAAAACTGATCAAGAACAACAAACACGACAAATACTTCAAACAAGAAATAAAAAATATAAAACCGAACATGACAGATATAAGCCACAGATGAAAATGATTTAAGTGATGTGTGCGTACGATTTGTCGGAGATACGAATGTTGATTACCACTCGCTGTTTTTGTGAGTATACGCAGCTCATGCGACTGTTTGAGAATACTAAAGTCACACAACCGTTCGCAAGTGTTAAACATGCGAACAACCTTGAAACTTGGAGAACGGTCAAGAATAGCACTGCAGAGTTGTGGTTTATAAATATGAAGCCTCTCGAATTTTCTGGAGTACACGAATTGGGGTATAAATACGGGATGGCGGCGTCTTGCAGCTAGTAGATTACCAATAAATAAAAATATTTGCGGATGAATATAAAGCATCTAGGAGTAGTTTTGTGCTAGTGTCTCTAGAATCATGCAAGTACAAGTAGTGAATTATCCAGGTCTTATCACTACCTTCCACAAGGTATTTTTAGAAATAATACTTGTATACTAAAACCAGATATTTGAAAACAACATTAAACGTTGAAAAACTAGGATATTTAACCTCAAATACTGACAGCAAGTCAGAGCGTTGCCTATATAAATTTTGGGTTTGTGCATCAAAATCCACCAGAAATGTTACCAAGTCGCAGTGACTTCAAGTACGAAAATAGAACAAGTTCTAATTCATGCGACCGATGCGGCCACCGAAAAAAAAATGCCAAGCTGCATACGACTTTCTCAAGCTGCAGCGTCAACTTGCACCGTGGAAAATGGACTTAAGGAATTTCTAAAATTTTGTACCACTGTTCCTTTTGAGTAATATCGAATGGAAATTTGAAAAATGTTTTGTTCTTAAACTCCAAATTGCGAAGTGGCCAAAAATATTTACTATTACAATTTTTTCCAATATAACTATGGTGAAATATACCTGGTGACTCCATTATAAAGGATAACTTACATTTATTTACTTCATTAGAACCAAAAGCCTAAATAAATTAAAATAATCCTTTTCGCCCTTGTAAAACCATAACCATATTTTTAGCAATTTTTATTTTTGACACTTCCACTTTGACTTTCAAAAACACAAACTAGATACACACCTACCAATTTAAGATTACATTAACATGTCTTGGTGAGGAGTCTCGGCTCTTTGAGCTAATCGAGGAGAAGTTCTAATGCTATCTCGGCCATCCCCTACGCACTCATTAAAACGCAATACCCAAGATATATACTTTCCAATAATGTATACGGAAGAAAACTTATTCATTTTTACGGCCTTTTATTAGTTTATTCGTGAAAACTAGGTGAAGATCAGTTAACTTTTACTGAATGCAAGATTCGTTTATAAATTGATGATGACGTCACTAGACAGTATGGAGTGTTTTAGCGGGAATTTTGTATCCTATTCTTACTTACGTATTTTTTTATTGAAATTTGTCATATTTTTCATAAAACTATGATTTCAAGTTTATATAGGGTCTATCGTTAATATAAAAGCAATTCCTAAAATGAGTCATCATTCCTATTCTTCTCGGAGCAATAAACGATAACCGATATTTATCACCAAAAACGTCAAAACCTCATTTATTGGGAAAAATAAAACGACAATAGATTATGTACGACTATACAGACTTGCTTTTCAGTTGTTAACAGAATCGAATCAGCATAGGAATAAATATTGAAAATAATAAAATCGTTTGTGAAATATTGAAGAAGCCACCTCGAAAACCGAATACATTCAGTGCCGGACATCGAAGAGTAATGAACCTTGCTTATCTTCTTCCTTTATCTATTCTAAAAAATTGCGCTGAGGCACGGATCATCCTAATGTGCACAGGGCCCTCCATAGGTTAAAAACGACCTTATTTTTAATAGGTCGGTTTTTCGACAAACCAATTGAATTTCCAATTTGCAACTATTTCAACTGACATCCGCAAGTCAAACTTTAAGCATCATTAATCATATTCTGAATCATTTTTTATTGGCACTGTAGGAAATAAGCTGCTCAGCTACTAATTCTAACTGGGTAACACTTGTTTCCAGAATATTGTTACGAAAAGCACATTGAAGCCGACCCTGTTCTAGTTCGATAAACAGAGTTAAAATTTTGGCGGGAGCGTACGGATTTCTGGGATAGGCTTAGTATTTTTTTGTGGTTGTTTTTATACAGTCGATTGTTTGTTAGGAGCAGCAATCGAGTGATTTCGGGAATCCAAAGGTTATATAAATACATATAATGAATTAAAATTTCATAAAATACGAGGTGTCTATATGAAAAATAAATTTCGGTATTCTACTGCACCTCCGTTTTTGTCGAAATTTCAAAAATTTCGACATATCCTGACCGTTCTCCGAAGAGAAAAACAACTACTTTCCTGGACAATACCACGCAGAATATTGAATTACATCCCCTTCGAAAAACGTGACGTCGATACAGAAATCTGTGGTGATTCGCAACAATTACTTCCCTGGCTAATACCACGCAGAATAAAAAAAGTAGTTGTTTTCTCTTCCAAGAACGGTCAGGCTAATATGTCTGAATTTTTGAAATTTTGACATAAACGGAGGTGCAGTAGTGCAGTAGAAAACCGAAATTTATTTTTCATGAAATTTTGATTGATACAACCTATACGGTCAAATAATATCTGAGGTGGTGGTTCGCAATTGAAAGTGAAGATGGCGCCAGCTGACTACTTCTCGCAAGTGTCTAACCACACGAGCCATATAGAGGAATTTTCAGTTCAGGAAGTAGACGGAGCACATTTCGAACACTTGCTATAATAATCCATTGTTGATATTTGATTGATTAAATTTAAAAAAATAATTTAAATAATTTTGGTATTTATTTAATTTATCCGTCAAAATTAATTTAAACCCAAACAAACGAGATATCACTTGCCATAAGGTCCTATTTAAAATTATTGGCCAGAGTGGCACTGTGACGTCATCTATTACTATTACGTCACCTGTTACCATTCGTAGAGAAGTTTACAACACTTTATTTTCACCGTCCAAATTTTATTAATGTTAGTGTAGCAGTTCAAAAGATACGAGGGGGGGGAGGGGACTTTTGAATAGCACTGTACATAATTTTCACACATAAATTCTTTTATGCTATTTCCATCACCAGTATTATAAAGTAAACGATTCTATTATACATATGATATTCATACAATTGGCAAGCGTCTGATAGAAACGTTTGGTCTCAATCGCATCATTCCGTTTTTATTTGACCATGCGCATAAAATGTTAGATGGCATAATTTATGAGGGGGGTTTAATAATGGCATAGGCGTATCTATTATATATATTAAAATAAAATTTTCTTAAAAAAAATTATTTGGAAATAATGTGTTTCATTTTATTTAATTAAACGGGATATCTCAATCAATGCCTGAGATCAAAGGGTAGAACGAGTCTCATGCTCCCGAATAAGAATCAATTCACTGAGCTAGCCAAATGAATAAATAAATAATTAAAACAACAAATTCAAATGAATAAACAAATAAAAAGTAAATATATAAATAATAATTATATAATAATAATTATAATATATATATATATATATATATATATAAAACTAGTGAATATTGGGGATTGCAGCAAAAAATTGGAAAAGATATACTCTTAGCGGAAAATGTTCAAGCTTTCGAGGATGTTTGTCCTCATCATCAGGGAAACTAGAATGAAAAAACAACAGTTAAATACTGTGGTCAAAGAGAATAATTAAAAATGAAATTCACAACCACGTGTGTACTTACCTCCGAAGTGATGTTAGATTCCATAAAGATGTAAAATCGTATGGAATCTAACCTCACTTCGGAGGTAAGTACACACGTGGTTGTGAATTTCATTTTTAATTATTCTCTTTGACCACAGTATTTAACTGTTGTTTTTTCATTCTAGTTTCCCTGATGATGAGGACAAACATCCTCGAAAGCTTGGACATTTTCCGCTAAGAGTATATCTTTTCCAATTTTTTGCTGCAATCCCCAATATTCACTAGTTTTATTCCTAACTAGTCAGCAAAGACTATCTTTCTTCTATATATATATATATATATATATATATATATATATATATATATATATATATATATATATAATAATTATTTATTATTTATTATTTGACACTGAAAAATCATTAAACATGTATATCAACTCTATCAAAGGATAGTGTTCAAGTGCGCCATTCAAATTAACTCTAATTATTGGTTTGTGAAATTAAAATGAACAAAATTATGATTTCAGTAATTTTTTTAAACATAGAAATTTACAAACAGAAAATGTGTACAGATATACAACAAAAAAAATAAAACTACTATTACTATTGAACAATTAAAATGTTTTTTTAAATAAAGGACTTTTTTAATTTAGAGATCTCTAATGTAATATTTTAAAATGGTACCTTTTATTTACTAGGTTTGTATCCACTTCAAACTAATCTTCAATTGGACATTTGATAAGATGAGGACAAAGTTCTGAACAATTTATTTTGCCTTCGCCTTTTGGACACTTAATGATTTCGTCACATCTGTCTTTATACGGGTAGAAACATCTATCTTGTTAAATCAGAATGGTCTGTACAAAACGAATTCTGCTGTTGGAGAGTTTGTTTCTTGACGATAGTACAACAGGTTTGGGTAGTATGTCGTTACTGCACACGTTCAATTGAATATTGTCGAAGTTTCTAATTAACAAACACGTGAAATTTCTTGAGAAGTTCAATTTTGATATTCTTAATGTATTTATTGTATTTTCTGGTGAAGGTATTACCCAATTACATAAACTATTACTGTTTCTGTCAGATGATATATGCTGTATTCTTACGTTCTTCTTGACGAGATCAATTATAATACCACTTTTCACTTTGACATTTCAAAAAACCCACTGACTTTTCTGATTTTCATCATAATCTCTCCCGTTGCGGGTTGCTATCGAAACTTCCCTATATCGTATTAAATGTATAGATATAGTGTCATTAACGACGATTCACTGTTTATATTATCATGAATTTTTAAGCCGTATATGAAACATGAAAATGACATTTTTGTATTAGAAATTAGCATATAGAGATAAAGATTTTTATACATATAAGTATTAACATAACTTATTTACTATTTATTAAAATTCCTGAAATCCCTTGCATAAAATAACCTAATTACTAACTATATGAAAATTTAACGCGTTTCTTTCAAATTTCATTTTAATTTCTACGAATTGTTTTGAAATTACATATAACATAATCTATTGAATTATTATTAAATAGTATCATGTACAGTTTTTTTTTTGTGACAATTGGTCTTTTCATTTATGTTTGCCTACACTCAGAGAGCATGTCTTATCGTGCCACTTTTAATGACCCTTATCAGATCAGTTTGCTATGAAACTTACTTTGATATTTCTTCTGTGTTACATGTTATACACTATGTGTTATTGTGTTATAACATTCCCCCAAAATCTTTAGAACTTATTTATAATTTCAAATTAAAAATAATTCTGAAGATTTTATTATAAATAGTTATCGTCTGAATAATATATATGAAATTAGCTAGGTGTTGGATGAAATTTATATATTTGAGAAACGTGAAAAATTCCTCTAATGGTGTTGTCAACTGGATTTCTTAGTTCATAGCTATTCACACCTTGTTCATTATTGATTATGTAAGGACCTTCATATACAAGTTTTAATTTTGCACATTGTTTATTTTTCCGGTTAGAAGTCCTTAGTGCTTTGAGGATCACCAGCTCATTCATATTGAACGTAACATGGTTCCTAATTTTTTTATTTTTTCTTTCTATACTTTTTCTTGCCCTCTCGGCAATTCTGTTGTTAACCTTCGTTAAAATTTCCTCATATGGTATATTGTTTCGCGTTATCCATGGTCTGTCTGGTAACTCATTTTTTAAAACAAGTATAGGTGGTAATTCAGTTGTAGTGTTCGGAGTTTGATTCAAATAGTAAGTTATATCTTCCAACCTATCTTCCCAATTAGTTTGTTCATAATGTACTAGAATTCTTAGATACTTTACTATTTCTCTAATTACTCGTTCAGCGGGATTTGACATGGGGTGTCTAATGCTGGTGTACAATTGTTGTATGTTACGTTTCTTTAACCAAGTCTTAATTTCTCTATTGTTGAAATAGGTGGCATTGACCATTATAATGTTGTGTGGGATGCCTATAACATTAAAATATTCTTCTAGGAAGGTTTTTACTGTTTTTATATTGGTTCGACGACATGCATAAGTTACTACATATTTTGAAAACAAATCAGTGATTATTAAAATATGTGAATTGCCATGATTACTCGGAACTAAATTTGATAAAAAATCTATTGCGATTGTCTCTAGAGGTTGTCTCGTAATCAGTGCCTTGGGTAGGTTTTCATTGTGAAAATTCTTTTCTTTGGCAAATTGGCATATTTCACAACTTCTAATCATATTTTTAATATTCGACAAATCGTTCTTGCTAATGTAGTTCTCTCTGAAAATGTGAAATAATCTTTTTACACCTATATGGCCATATTTTATATGTAATTCCTGAGCAATTTTATTTGTTAGCCTCTTGGATATTACAAAAGGTTCAGAATTATTTGTTTCTTTATAATACAAACCATCTTTTACAAGACTTTTTTGTTTTTGTTTATCTGTTATTAATTCTTGATCTTTTCTTATTTCTTCCGTAGAAAATATTCCTTCTTCATATTTCATAATATTTATACCTACTCGAATATCCTGCTTTTTTGTGAGATTATCCATTCTGGAAATTGCATCTGGTATAGTGTTTGAAATTCCACTAACATGTTTAATGTCGAAATTGTATTCCATTAATAATAATGACCATCTATGTATTCTATTGTTACCATATTTGTTTTTTAAAATAGTTGTCAACGCTTGATTATCGGTTTCTATTACAAATTTGTTTCCCAATAAATAAAATCTTAATTTCTGTATACAAAATAAAATGCTGGCTAATTCTAGCTCACCAACACTATAATTTTTTCAGCATTTTTGGTTAGTCTTGAAACGAAAGCTATCGGTACTTCAACTTCATGTTGCACCTGAGTCAACACTCCAGCGAATCGATGTATAGAAGCGTCAGTTTTCAAAGTAAATGTGCTTGTATAATCAGGGTGATAAATTTTGGCATTTTTAGTGAAAGTGTTTTTTATATCATTAAAGGCTTCTTCTCTTCTGTTATCCCATTTCCATCTTTCATTTTTGCGCAGCAGTTCTATTAAAGGAATTTCCTTTTCAGTAAGATTCGGTACTAACTTCTTGAAATATTGAATAGTACCAAGAAAACCTCTCAATGTTTTCAAGTTTGTTGGTCTTTTGTAATCTTTTATAACTTTTATCCTGTCCTCGTCAATACTCACTCCTTCAGAATCTAGTTTGTATCCCAAGTATAAAATTTGATCCTGGAAAAACTGACATTTTTTTATATTCAGCTTCAGTCCAGCATCATCCAATGCTTTTAAAATTATTTCAATATGTTTCAAATGATCTTCTTTGTTATCAGAAAAAATCACTATATCGTCCACGTAGTGTAGTGTAAAATGTTCATATTTGTTTAAAACTTTATGTAATGCTTTTAATAATGCACTTGTAGATGTATTTAATCCAAACGGTGTAACAGCAAAACGATATACTACTCCATCTATAATAAAACCTGTATAATCTCTACTTTCTTCATGTAGCGGTATTAACCAAAAACTGTGCTTGAGATCTAATTTGGTAAAAACGCTGGCTTTTGAGATTCTTCCAAATATAGCTTCTATCGTTAAGGGTGATTCATATTCAGGTATTGTACATGTATTTAAATTCCTGGCATCTAGGCATATCCTGATATCTCCGTCTTTCTTTTGAACTATGACTATTGGATTTATATATGACGTATTACTGTATTCTATTATTTTATCCTTTAAAAGTTGTTGTATATTTTCTTGTACTTTATTATTTAATTTATATGGTATAGGGTATGTTTTACTTTTGAAATGTTCTATTTTTTTATTTATTTTTATTTTGTGCACGTATTCGGCAGCTACTCTTGCTTCTTCTCTTATTAATCCTACATATTTTTCTAGCAATCTGCTTACATAATTTCTATTTTCCTTACTACACGTGAATTCCATTCCATTTATATTATATTTACTTATATTAATATGTTTTCCAACCTCATAAATCTTCGTCTCTTTTTCCGTCAATTTCCTTCTCTCTTCGCTCATATAATATTTGTTATTACTGGTGTTTTCTTTATTTATTTTACCATTTATGCTTTTTAATTCATCCTGTTGCCTTTGTGCATCCTGTTCATTGCTACTAAATTCCATCTCTATACCATTAAATATAAAAATTTTCTTCTCATAGTTTATGATAGCATTGTTTTTTTCTAGTTCGTCATTTCCCAGAAGTATATCATATTCTATATTATCCAATATCAAAAGCTGCATATCAGTTATTGTATCTTTCAACTGAAGTTTTATTATAACTGCCTTGTTTACTTCTGTCAATTTTTTTGAATTGATACCAATTAAGTTGACTTTTGGAATTTCAACTATATTTTGTTCTAAGTTTTTAATTTTTTTGATAAGTTTACCATTTATTAAAGACGATTGTGAACCTGAATCTACTATAATGTTTACCTCTAACTGTTCAATTGCACCCTTAATGATCACTAAATCTAAATTGTTTTGATCCAGATCTTTGACATCTCTTAAGAATTCCCTTGGATGCATGTAGTTATACGTTTTGGCTATTACATCGTTTTTTATTGAAAATCCTGGGTGTCTTCTACTCCAGGAATGTCATTACCTTGGGTTGATGTTGAGGGATACTGTTCATTTCTCTGTATTTCCCTTCTATCTTCTGATCTTTGTTCGTAATCATCTGCCCTCTCCTGACTTCTCGTAGTTCTCCCAAAATTAACTCTTCTTTCATTTTCCCTTTCGTCATTTCTGTTTTTGTGAATTTGACCGTCTGAGTTACGTCTAGGTCTCTGTCTATAGTTTGTGTCATTATTTCTGTAATTGTCATTATTAAAATTTCGTCTGTAGCTAGCATTAGTAAAATTATTTCTTTGATTATTGTTAGTATAAGGATAATTATTTATATGATTCTGTGAACGTTGTCCACCATAGTTGTTTTGGTTTATATTATTCCGTGTCCTGTTGTCTTGATTGATATTCTGATTCTTCTGGTGATGTTGATAACTATTATGATTATTGTAAAATGAGTTAGAATTTTGTCTAGAATTATAGTTGGAGCTCTGATTTTGAAAATCGTTATTACCTTCATTTTGATATCTGGTGTGATTGTTATTCCTTTCTATGCGACTTAAATAATCGTATAACTGTTCAAAGCTTTGCATGTTTTGAATCGCTACAGTTTCTGAAATTTGGCTCTTATAGTGTCTAGCGATAAACATTACAATCTCTGATTCCTGTAAACCTGGTTCTAAATATTGCGCTTGTGCATATAATTGGAGTGCATAGTTTGTTAACTTATCACTTTTATTTTGGTCAAATTTGCCAAAATAAAGTCTTTCACGCACAATTAACTGATTGTTTTCACTCCAAAAGGTTTTAAGGAATGCATCTTCAAATTAAGAAAAAGAATTTATACTGGCTTCTTTACTAGAAAACCAAATCTGAGCTTGATTAATTAAGTTATTACGAATAACCTCTCTAACGTCACCAAAATTATTGAAAAACCTTATCTTGTTTTTTAAACTCTTGAGGAAGACTACTGGGTGTATTTTTTTTATATTACCATCAAACTTTGTTCCTAAATCAATGGAAATATTTTGATTTACAAATTGAGGCGTATTTATTTTTTTTTCTAACTCTCTTCTTATTTTCTCCATTTCTATTTTGTATTGTTCTTCCAATTGCTTTTGTTTGTCATCTATTTGTGTTCTAATACCGTTGAGTTCTTCCTGGACTTGCGTGTCTTCCTTATTTAGTGTTAGGTTAAAAAATGTTCGTTGTTCGTCATTAATTTCTTTTTTTAAATTGAGATATCTTGTATCATTTTCTTGTTTATAGTTTTGAATCTCTTCCTTCATGTAACATATTTCTGTCTCTTGTTTTCTTACTATATTCATTTGTTCCTCTTTTATCTCTCGTATATCTTCTTGTCTTCTTTCGTTTTCTTTATGAACAACTTCAAATTCCTTGCACACATCCACTTGAAAGTCTTGAAACTTGCTCAGAAAGTGTTTCAATCTGTCATCCACTTCTTGTGCATTTTTATTTATCGTTTTGGTTATATCTTCTTTAATTAATTTTGTTTCTTCTCTACATTTTTCTATATTTTGTTGAGTTTCCTTACGTGACTCCTCTATTTTATTTATTGCTAACATAAGCATTTCCATCATTCTATTTTCATTAGGGGTTTCTGGTTTTTCTTTAATTGTTCCCGTTTCCACAATTTCTTCTTCCCCCGTATGTTCTTTATCTTCCTCCACATCGAATAAATGAACATCTGGATCTAGATTTTCTTCTATCATAACTTGTCGTAAATCTTCTTTCAACTTTTTCTTGTCTCCTTCTCCGTCTTTATTTCTTTTGATTAATTCTGTTCGTAACTCGTGTTTACTCAGCTGCTTTATATTTTTTTGTATAATTCCCCGTGTTCCTGGTGTCTTTTTTCCATCTCTTAGATCCATTTCAATATATTAATTGTAAGAAATTATTTAAACGGAATCGTTAGTTTTGCAAAACGAGATAAGTTAATTTTGAATAAATTTTCAATAATTCAAACCTGATCTGCTAAAAGGTCACACGTTGAGCTAGCCAAATTGTAACGGTTATAATAATTATTTATTATTTATTATTTATTATTTGACACTGAAAAATCATTAAACATGTATATCAACTCTATCAAAGGATAGTGTTCAAGTGCGCCATTCAAATTAACTCTAATTATTGGTTTGTGAAATTAAAATGAACAAAATTATGATTTCAGTAATTTTTTTGAACATAGAAATTTACAAACAGAAAATGTGTACAGATATACAACAAAAAAAATAAAACTACTATTACTATTGAACAATTAAAATGTTTTTTTAAATAAAGGCCTTTTTTAATTTAGAGATCTCTAATGTAATATTTTAAAATGGTACCTTTAATTTACTAGGTTTGTATCCACTTCAAACTAATCTTCAATTGGACATTTGATAAGATGAGGACAAAGTTCTGAACAATTTATTTTGCCTTCGCCTTTTGGACACTTAATGATTTCGTCACATCTGTCTTTATACGGGTAGAAACATCTATCTTGTTAAATCAGAATGGTCTGTACAAAACAAATTCTGCTGTTGGAGAGTTTGTTTCTTGACGATAGTACAACAGGTTTGGGTAGTATGTCGTTACTGCACACGTTCAATTGAATATTGTCGAAGTTTCTAATTAACAAACACGTGAAATTTCTTGAGAAGTTCAATTTTGATATTCTTAATGTATTCATTGTATTTTCTGGTGAAGGTATTACCCAATTACATAAACTATTACTGTTTCTGTCAGATGATATATGCTGTATTCTTACGTTCTTCTTGACGAGATCAATTATAATACCACTTCTCACTTTGACATTTCAAAAAACCCACTGACTTTTCTGATTTTCATCATAATCTCTCCCGTTGCGGGTTGCTATCGAAACTTCCCTATATCGTATTAAATGTATAGATATAGTGTCATTAACGACTATTCACTGTTTATATTATCATGAATTTTTAAGCCGTATATGAAACATGAAAATGACATTTTTGTATTAGAAATTAGCATATAGAGATAAAGATTTTTATACATATAAATATTAACATAACTTATTTACTATTTATTAAAATTCCTGAAATCCCTTGCATAAAATAACCTAATTACTAACTATATGAAAATTTAACGCGTTTCTTTCAAATTTCATTTTAATTTCTACGAATTGTTTTGAAATTACATATAACATAATCTATTGAATTATTATTAAATAGTATCATGTACAGTTTTTTTTTATTGTGACAATTGGTCTTTTCATTTATGTTTGCCTACACTCAGGGAGCATGTCTTATCGTGCCACTTTTAATGACCCTTAACAGATCAGTTTGCTATGAAAATTACTTTGATATTTCTTCTGTGTTACATGTTATACACTATGTGTTATTGTGTTATAATATATATATATATATATATATATATATATATATATATATATATGTTATATACGAAAAAACGCTTATGTTTAAGTAATATTACGCAATGTCAAACATCAGATTACGATTTCCGTATTTTCATGAGAACGATGCTACGTTGCGTTTTTATAAAATAAACACATTAAGTAACACAAATATTATGTTACAGAGAAATAATGATTTCTGCACTTTCATGGGAGCGACGCCACATCGAATTCTCCATGAAAATAAACGCTGACGTTGATTTAACAAATTCTATAAATTCTTTGACTTTATGTAAAATAGTTAGTTACAATTATAATTTCAACCTATTACTTCTTTTTTATATAACATAAAACTGTGTAACTCAATAAAAATTGTTTTTAAAAAGTTTAACGTGAATTTGTGAATATAACAGTGGCGCAGTCAGTAGGATTCCTAAACACATTTAGAACAAGGATTGCCTAACTAAGTGTGGTGGTTCCTAAACCTTTAAGGAATTTTCAAGTACCAGCTCCAGATCTTCAAGAAGCAGACGGTCTCTCCGGCACAAGGAACACGCCAACTGCTAGCCAGGTGTAGCAAAGCTCACGGATAAGGATTTCAGCTGCCAAGGAAGGAATGAAAATATTTACGTAAGAATCATCTCGTTTTATTTTTATTTAATATTTTGCAATTTATTTTTTATTTTTACCAAGTTCTATTGTCATAATTTACTTTTATTTTGAATACAATCATCTTAATATAAAGCAGAATGCCTGAAACACGTAGTGCAACAAACGCTAATGCCAATGCTAATACTCCAGTTGCTCAAACCGATTAAGCATCAAATCTAGAACCTTACAGATTATCCGAAATATTTTCAATAATTCCGGAATATGACGGTAATCAAATTTCCTTAAATACTTTTATAAATGCTTGTAAAACAGCTTACAGAATGGCCGGCAACGACCAAAAAGTACTTTTAACTCTTCATATTAAAAACAAACTTAAGGGAAGAGCCGCTGAATTAGTTAATTCACGCGACCCTTCAAATTGGGAAGAAATTAAAACTTTATTAAATACTCACTTTGGAGATACTCGCGACTTAAATTCATTGATTCAAGATCTTCAAAGAATGAAACAACTACCAAACGAATCGCCTTTAATTTTTGTTTCGAGATTACAAACTCTGGAAGCAAAAATGTATTCAGCTATAAGTAAACAACAGCATTTAACAATAGATCAAAAAGTAGCACAAACACGTCTTATAGAATCATTAACTTAAAATACTTTATTAACCGGTCTAGATCCAAAAATCGGTCAAATTGTTAGAGCTGGTAATCCAATAAGTGTTTTATCAGCTATCTCACGAATCAGAAGAGAACTTCAATTAACTTACTATGAAAACCACAAACCTCAGACTAATCGTAATACAAATAATATACCTACTCGTAGATTTAGCCAAAATTCACCAAAACAATGTAATTTTTGTCATAGAATAGGACATACTATAAATGAGTGTCTCACACGTCAAAGACAATCTCAAAATTTAGCTCAGGGTTCCTTTAGACCAAATCAAACTCCTAATTCACATAACCAAACAGGCCAAAATTTTCAACAAAGGCCACAATTTCAAAATAACCAACAAAATCAAAATCGCCCATCTGTAATTAGACCAAATCCAAGTTTTAGACCTCAAGGACCACCGGGAAATCGACCCAACACAAATTTTAATCAACAAAGAACTTTTCATTTCAATCGAAATCGTGATTTTAACAAACACTCTCATGACAGTTATGACTATTATACAGATGATAGTCAAAATTATTATGAAAATCAAGAACAATACTCCGATAATTCACTTGATTATCAAGAATATTACCAAGAACTTAACCCCAGTGCTCCTGACTATTATACTGTTAATAGTGAAATAGAGGAAAACTATTATACTGCTGATAGTGATCCTAACTCTGATAATGGTGTACCAGTTTGCAATACGAATGAAGACAAAACTTTCGATTATAGCTATATCGAACAAGACAATTTTAATTATAATGATGAAAATGTTTATAATTTTGATTCTGATAACCTCCTAAATCCAAATCATGATTATTATCAGGATTTTCGACAAGGCCCTTTACAAACGAAACCCCCAGATCCGCTAAACGACCAAACTTCAAATTTGTCGATCCCAGACCTCAGTTCACAAATTCAAACCATGAGTTTGAACAGTCCAGAATCGGACTGCCTCGCACAGATGTTCATGTAAAAAATACCTTACCGGTAAATTCTAAAAACTTATACTATATTAAAGACAGAACAAACACTTATAAAATTCTAATTGATACAGGTGCTGGATTATCAATTTTCAAACCCAAAACTTGCGAAAATTATAGAAATCGATCCCCTGAAAATGCAATTATTCAAGGTATAACTAACCAAAAAATAAGAATTAACGAATCAACCCTTATTCCATTTAAACCTAACGATCCACACAGAGTATTCATTTGTAATTTAGATATTGATTTTGATGGAATATTAGGCATGGATTTTTTAGAACATTATAATTGTATAGTTGATCTAAAAAATAAACAACTTATTACTGATTTCAAAATTGTATCATTATTTAAAGTAACAGATAATGAAACTACCAATATTTCAATCGAAAACCAGTTTCCACAAATTTACAAAAATACAATTTCCATTGAACCTAGGACTGAACAAATATTTAAACTAAAATGCGATTCAGTTAATACTGATGCTATACTGGTAGGTCAAGAAGTAGAGAAAGTTAAACTACCAAACGCATTAGTTAAAATAAATGAAAAAGGAGAATTTTTTGTTTCAGTATTAAATGTTAATTGTATACCTAAAACTGTAACATTTTCAAAACTTAACTTAGAACCATATGAAATAAATAATGTAAATAATATTCAACTAACCACCCAAGAAATGTGCACCGATAGAACATCGGAATTAAAAAATCAACTAAGACTTGATCATCTTAATGAAGAAGAACGAGACTTAATTTCCCAACTTTGTCATGATTTTTCTGACATTTTTTATTTAGAAGGAGACATACTTACTTTCACCAACGAAATAAAACATTCCATAGATACGCAAAATTCTAAGCCCACTTATGTAAAATCATATCGCTATCCCCAAATTCATAAACAAGAGGTGAAAGATCAGATCAATAAAATGCTTTCACAAAACATTATAACACCTAGCATTTCTCCATGTCGTTGCCTATATGGGTTGTGCCCAAGAAGCTCGACGCATCAGGTAAACAAAAATGGCGTGTTGTCGTAGACTACAGAAAACTGAACGAGGTTACTGTAGACGACAAATACCCGTTACCAAACATTGGAGATTTATTGGACCAGCTTGGTAAGTGTCAATATTTCACGACACTAGATCTTGCATCAGGCTTTTATCAAATTGAAATAATGCCTGAAGATATACCAAAGACCGCCTTCACAGTTGAAAACGGACATTTCGAATTCCTCAGAATGCCGTACGGTCTAAAAAATACACCTTCAACATTCCAGAGGGTCATGGACAATGTCCTTGCTATAATTCAAAACGAGCGATGTCTTGTCTATATGGACGACATCATCGTCTATTCACCGACAATTCAAGAACATATTACCCGCTTAACAGAAGTATTCAAGAGACTTCAAAAAGCTAACTTAGAACTTCAGCCAGACAAGTGCGAATTCTTGAGAAAAGAAGTCGCCTACCTTGGACATTTAATCACGGAAGATGGCGTTAAGCCATTTCCGGCAAAAATTGAATGCGTCAAAAAATTTCCTCAACCTACGAACCAAAAGGAAATAAAATCCTTTTTGGGACTCGCTGGTTACTACAGAAGATTTATACCGAACTTCGCTAAAATTTCCAAACCAATGACAAAACTTTTACAAAAAGATGTCCCATTTAATTTTGACTCCGAATGTCAAAAGTCATTCCAAGAATTAAAAAATGCTCTTACTTCTACTCCGATATTGATATACCCAAACTTTGAAGAACGATTTCTTTTAACTACCGATGCTAGCGCATTCGCAATCGGTGCGGTTTTGTCACAAGGCCCAATAGGTAAGGATTTACCGATAGCCTATGCGTCTAGGACATTGTGCAAAGCAGAAACCAAATACTCTACGATAGAGAGAGAACTTTTGGCAATTGTGTGGGCAGTTAAACACTTTAGACCCCATTTATATGGCCGAAAATTTACCCTTATAACTGACCACCGTCCACTTACTTGGTTATTCTCTATAAAAGACCCCGGTAGTCGTCTAGCACGATGGCGCCTCAAATTAGAGGAATACGACTATCAAATTGAATTCAAATCTGGTAAATCCATTAAAAATGCCGATGCCCTTTCTCGAATAAAAATTATCCACATAAATGACTTTGATTCATTTCGCTCAAAATTAGGAAACTTTAAATATTTACCTTACCCAATTTATCCCGGTCTTGAAGATGCAGGGCCATCCCAACAAACTGAAAATAAACCTGAAATTGACTGGGATGCCGCTGCAGAAGAATTTTTGTCTTTTGAGGAACTTTATAAAACAAAATCACTGATTGACTATTCTAAAATAGAATATTCCAATAATCATCTACTAGACAAACAAAATAAAAACATTTTAACCTTCTTTCAACAAAACAATTTACAAGATTTTCATGAAAAAATAATTGACGATATATTTGAGGAAAACCCCGACTTTTCTTATTCAAAAATTAATGTACTTAGCAGTAAAACTGTCAAAAAAAGAAAGTACCTTATTATTGCTATACCATGGGATCCAGACAGTATTAGTGAATACTTATTTGCTGCAATTTACAGAAATCGAGATTTATTTAAACCTACAGAAAAATATTTTATCGAAAATAATCCTGACCTACCAATACTAGAAACACTATCATTTCTACTTTCGGAAGTTGACGTAAAATTCACTATTTGTCAAAATATTACTAAAGAGCCAGAACAAAATCAAATACCTATTATCTTAGATCAATTCCATAATGGCAAAAGCCACCTTCACCGCGGAATTAATGAAACTATTAGGCGAATACGACAGAAATATAATTGGGCCGGGCTCAATCGAGATGTCGAAAATTATATTAAGTCATGCCGGGCATGCCAAGAGACAAAAATATGTCGCAAAAATTTGTACAGTCCCCTCGTTATAACTGAAACGCCTAAAACACCTTTTGAACGTATTAATATTGATATTTTAGAAGTACCTCAAAAGAATTACGCTCTTACAATAAGAGACGAACTAACAAAATTTTCTCAAGCATATCCGCTTGAAGATAAAACTGCCAAATCCGTTGTCACTTCATTATTAGCTTATTTTCAGCATTTTGGTGCACCACTTCGCATTCATTGCGATGCCGGTAGCGAATTCAATAATGCGTTAATGAAAGACCTTTGTAATATGTTCGATATTAAGTTAACATATTCAAGTGTCGGTCATCCGCAAAGTAACGGATCTCTAGAAAGATTACATGCTACTCTGTTAGAAATGATTCGATTACATTTAGCAGACCACCCCAATGAACACCCCTCTACAAACAAAACACACGGATTCACACCATACGAACTTGTATTTGGACACACGTCCAGTAGACCTCCCGAAAAATTATACAATGAACAAGAATTAATTACCAAATATATTAGAGATCTAAATAACCGCATATCCTATTATTATAAAATAGCGAGAGAAAAAACCATAAAGCAAAAAGAAAAAGCTAAAGACCGATTTGACAAACATGTCTCCGAAAACAAACCAAATTATGAAGTAGGTGACAAAGTTTACGTAAAAGAAACTCAAACAAAAAACAAGTTAGAAAATAAGTTTAATGGCCCTTTTGAAATACTAGAGATACACAGAAATTCCGCAACAGTATTAAATTTAGAAACAAATAACAAATCAAAAATAAATTTCGATCTTATGAAACCCTATGTTGAAAATTAACTTATTTTCAGGTTTCTGCTGCTGATCGGAACAGCAACATGTCAATATAAAATCGAACCCATAAACAATACAGTTGGAATCTACTACCACGACGAAACCAAAATAATGGTTTCGAACGACGAATGGACTTTATTAGTGCATAAAAATATATCAGCTTTTAAACAAACTTTTGAAAGAAATAATAGAATTCTTGACACAATTCAAAATACCTTTACTTCAAACTACTCCAGTATGAAGTCCTTCCGATCCGAAGTAAAATCACATTTGGCATTATTGCAACAAATTACAAAATCTATTGGCGATAAATTCAGTGAAATATCTTTCGATGTTAAAAGACAAAAACGAGGGTTAATTAATGGTATTGGCACCATATTTAAATCAATAACCGGAAATCTCGATGCGTCTGACGGTGAATATTATATGGACTGCATTAATAAATTAAAAACTGATCAAAACCAGATAGAAAACTTATTAAAAAATCAAATGTCAATCACAAGCTCAGTCATAACAAATCTCAACAGTACTATAGGACAATTAAAATTAAATGAGAAAATATTTAACTCAGATATAGAAAAAATTGAAACCACCATTCGACAATCAACAAACTAAATTGCGCTTATCGAAGCCAAATTAAATTTCTTTGAAATTTGCGAACAACTAATGGAGAGTTATTCGTATCTTGAAAATACTTTTAATGATATTCTAAACTCTATCACTTTAGCACAGCTTCAAATAATTCATACTTCTATTATTGAACCAGAAAATTAGATCACTGCTCTTAAGAAAATATCAGAAAATACAGTAAGAAAAGGTTTACCGCTACCAATAAATTATTCTGAAATTTCACAGTATTTGGAAATAATCGATCTCGAAGCATATCAAACAAATTCAGATCTTGTTTTCGTTCTTAAAATACCTTTGATTGAACCACAAGTATTTACTTTATTCCACCTATACCCAATACCAATTTATGATAATAGAACTGGATTTCACCACATTTTATCATTTTCACAAAAATATTTAGCGCGAGATGATGATTCTTTATCCTACATTCCAATCCACGATTTACAAAAGTGTAAACAGTTATCTACGCATCAATAGTTGTGTCGCGATGTTTACGCGTACCCTATAGACAATAACGCGATATGTGAAGCCCGTTTGTTAAGACAATATAAGACATTTCCTACGAATTGTGAAAGTGCGGTAGTCAACGGACAAGGTTATATTGTGCAAAAACTCGAAGAAAAAGTGTGGCTAGTGTCGATTGCCGAACCGGTACACGTGACCATAACCAGACACAAAAACGAAAACATTAACCGTAAATGAAAATTCTATTTTACAGCTATACTCAGGATGCTCCGCTTTTGTTGACATTACTAAAATACAAGCTAGTACCAGAAAAACTATAAACATTCCTCATGTACTTCATCCCGTAATGGTTGATGACAACTGTTGCCTAGACATTCCAAACAAAGTAGAAGTACCCAAAATAGAACCACTAGATCTTAATAACATTAACTTGAATGATCTGCAAGTGACAAAACACAAACTGGACCAATACTCAAAAAGTTTGGATGAACTCATAAACAAACCGTTTGTTGAGAAAAATATTTCGTGGTTCACATATACTACAATCTCACTCATCGTTGCCTTGATCGTCCTCTACACCTGTTATAAGTGTAGAAATATTAAATTGAACAAATCGCCAGGAAAGCCTGTTCCGGACCAACCAAATGATGTTTTTATCAAAATGGAATGCATTTAAGATAATTTTTATCAGCGACAAGTAGATTGCTAATAATAAAAAAATTGAATGGGAACAGTTTGTTGATTATACAGTCTATTGACTAGGTACATTTTTTTTAGGTAGAAATTTTTGGAAGAATCAAAATTTATTGAGAAAAATTTTTAAACTTTTGAAAAAACTACAATTTGGCATTAAAAATCAGAGAAAGAAGTACATTATACTTGAAAGCTAGTCAGTAATATATTTAAACAAGCAGAAGTACACATTATAAGAGGAAAATTGGTAATTATATTTGAAAACTAACCATAAAACTTATAGATGTAATTAAGTAAAATATTGTATGGTGGAACGGTGTCTCCACCATACCTTTTAGAAAGCTTTGGATTTTGTGATTTGATTAAAATGTATTAATGTATTGATGTGGACGAAATGTAGCACCGTTTCTGGATATTATGCAAGCTGGACAAATGGTATGGTATTTTCCAAGAGCTAACCTAAAACAAAATAAGAACCATTTATTGATGTGAATTAATTGAACTATACAGTGAAAAAAGGTATTTAAAACTATTTAATTATATATAAAGAAGGTAGAGTAAACTTACCCATTTAGTGCAAAGAATTGAACTTTGATATTAAACAGACGCTTATAAGTTTCATCTTCCGCGATCTTTCTATCATAGACGTTTAAATAACGGATTTCGTGTTATAAGATTTGTGTTAAAAGTTGCCTATTTTAAATTATATATAGAAATTGTACTTCATTCGAGTGGATGACTTTATTTGAATGAATGATCATAATAGATAATAGGTTTTCACTAATTTATGTCCTGTAAAAGAATAATGTATTTGTTTCTACAGCATCAAATAACGTTTTTCTATTTGAAGAACATTGTGAAATTATTTTCTTGAGATTTTTCATTTCTCTATGGTGATTGCTCCATCTAGTTTAAACATTTGGTAGTTTTAAACTGACATCTATGAATCGTGGAGAAGTTCAACATTAAACACAGGACCGTCTTTAGAGTTTATTTGGAAATAATAATAAAGCAAGTGTATTTTGATTAACAAAATTTTTATTAAAAGATAGGAATTTTATTTGAATTTCGGCGCTCATATTAGAAATTGAAATGGTTTTGTTTTTCTACATCTGAACCCTACTCTGAGATCAGACAGTTTCTCATGCAAAGGAATAATTATTTTACAAACAAATTTTAAATATTACAATATACCGGGCAAACAAAAACTAAGTATCAACTCAACTAAACTAAAATTAATAATTCACAGTATTTAAACTTTTTAAATATTCTCTCACCTATTCTCTTATACCATTTATATCCAGTATAATATATATATATAAATATATATATATATATATATATATATATATATATATATATATATTATTATTATTTTATTATTTTACCTTATTTTTATCTATGTTTTATTTTTAAGAAAGTAAAGCTCATGGTGAGTTTAGTTATAATTTTTTTTTAATTTACTGTTTTAATGGAGAGCATGAGAACATTCACTCTCGTTGGGTTCAGGATAAAATTAAACAAGAAAATATATGAAATCTGCATCCCACAAACAACCTGCGAAAATCATCTCCATCAACGCTGTGAATCGATTATATGAAACACAGTAATTCAACCTATGTGTTATGAACCTTGCCCTGTGTTTAGCAAATGACATGTAAATGAAAATCAACAACTCAAATTTAGTTCCTATAATTATCAAACAAACGTAAAATTGAAAAGCATCTTAAGCAGGAAATAAAACTTATATTAAAACAAATATAACACAGTGCAAATTACAAATACCAACTATTATTATATACCTAAAATTATTATTGTGTAATTTGGCCAAATTTATGAATTACGTTTGAGTTTAATATGGTTAACCAAATAAATCGTTAAAAACACTAACCTGACCATAACACTGGGAAGGAAGTCTCTAGTATATTCTATTGATGTGGAATCTTCTGTACCAAAGCTGGATCTCCTTCAATCTTGTAGTTAAAAACTCTATAGTTTGTATGGCAGGTAAGTTCGTAAATTCTTGTTAAATCACTTAGATATTATTGCTTATAATGTTTATGTTACGATGATAATGGTTTAGGAAACGTATTTTCTCACTATAAAGTGATTACTTTTTGAAATTTCGGGTAGCGTCCCCTTTCAAATTTAAAATGTTTATATTTCTCACAAATTCTTATTATTTCCAAGTATTTTCTTTTCAAAATGTTCAATGTATATTGATTAAATGTTTGCAATGTCTTTTGACTTCAATTTCTAATAATTTCCCTAATATCTTTATAAAATTTATAAAATTTTCTTACATGCGTCCTTCTCCATTAGCTTCGCTTCACCCACCTTTTTTGTTTTTCAAATCAACAAACTTTTTGTTGTCTGCTTTGTTATTTCTAAAACAAAAAACTTACTACATACTAGATAGAATATACTTTGTCTTATCTAATGTTTTATATGTCGATAAATGTCTTTATATTTTTCTATGATTATGGATTGTTGATGTAAGATTTCAAACTAATTTACCATTCCTATTTACATACTCATTCTTTCAAAAATCTACCTTATTTTAATTAACAAAATTATATCTATTTGACTTTAAATTTCAATATCAATCCATATACAATCTAAAATGTTCAAATATCTGTCATAATGCCTTTCAATTAAATCTTTACTCATCATTACATATTTATCTATTACAAACTTGGCTCTTTATTTATTTCAGTCATCATATTTTTCTATTATCAATATTTCACAAACATAAAAAATTCTGTGGTAGAATCTACCTCTGCACTCAGTGTACTCCATTAACAGACATGAAATTTTTAGTTGTCACTCCAGTTATCTCCTTTTTAATATAAACATTACACTTTTGTTGGTATATATCGTGATCTAACATTCTATTTATTATTGTCTGATAATAATTTATTATCTTTTCAGATTCATTGTTAGATGTTCGAAATACTGGATACAAATTATCATTTGCTATAGACAAGAAAATGAGTTTATGATTTGTTAAGATATATTTAAAATTTTATGAAAATAATGCAGTTTATAATCTGAAATCCCTTACTATTACTTATGTATCTCTTTCGTTTTGAAGCATAACTAATATAATAAATGTTCAATTCAATAGAAAATATATATTCTTCTTATATTATCATCAGTAGAAAAGATAATTCCAGCTGTGTGAAATAATTAATTTCCATCTGTTACTCTACAAGGTTGCAAATTTCATACTTTTGTGTTCCATTCTTTTTACTGTTTCTTACGATAAGTTCAATATATATATATATATATATATATATATATATATATATATTATTGTGAAAAAATAATGCTACACCCTGTATATCAAATAATGAATAATTAAGATTATGTATTGTAATCTAAAAGAATTTTTTTAAGTCAAAAATTTTTTTTAAACATTTGAATGGAGACAATCTGTACGATCCACTATTCGATAGAGAAGACATACAGAAAGGACAGACTGTATAATGTAGGGATAATTGCGAATAGGTGTGATAAACAATTTATATGAAATAAATTACCTAACGAAACTTTTATCAAAGAGATCAAGTATCAAAATTTGTTCATAATAAGAAACTAATAATGCTTTATTCTGTAAAGTCAAGCTAATCTCGTAATATTTGTTGATTAAGACATTAAAATGAGATAGTGTAGATGTTTAGACATAACAGAGCAGGAAAATATAAAATAATGTGAATTTCAGAGAACATGACTTATAAAGAAAACGAATTTTCATTTTGCATACATATTTAAAGGTAACAGCTGTCATCTATTAAAACATTATGAATATTCATTTGACATACATACTTAGAGGTTAGGAAATGTCATTTTAACAATACTAAGAAATATTATTGAATGAAAATAATATAGGAAGTCTAAGCAATTAAAAACCTTAGAATATAATATCATGATATAATTGATGAACATTTCACTGGTTGAAATGAAGAATTTGAGTTATAAAATAAATAGTCAAATTTGATTGGTTAATAAACATTTAAAAAAGATCACATCGGCGACAACTGTGTTGCTAACGAAAAAAAAATCAGAATGTGAGAAAGTTGTTGATTATGGGGGCTATTGACTAGTAGGTTTTTCTTTTTGGGAAGAGATTTTTGGAGCAGCAAAATTTTTTTGGTAAAGTAAATCAATTGAAATCATTTGGAAGACAAAATTTGACTATAGAATTTAAAACAAATACATTATACTTACAAGAGATATATCAGTGTAAGTAGTTTAGTTTATATTAATAATTAAAAAAGGAATTGTTGAATGTTGTAAAACACTAATCATGAATTTTATTTTATAATATGGTGTCTTGTGTCTGGTGGAAGTAAAATAGTCACAATAGTTTTCGAAAAACATTGAATAGTGGAATTTGTGTGAGCTGTTTGGACTTTGAAAGAAATACAGCATCGATTCCTGTTCTGATAGAAGCAGAATGCCAACAGGGAGGTTTTCCAGGAGGAGAATCTGGAACAAATAAATGTGAACAAACAGAAATCGTGAAGTAAATAAGGTAGTACAAGTTAATTTATTAATGTATTAAGAGGTCAAGCGTACTTACTAATTTGAAAAAAAAAACTAAAATTTTGTGATGCATAGACGCTGTTAAGAGTGTATTTCGCCGTTTTCTGAAAGTCAAATGTTTATGAAATTATATAACTGTATTTTAATATTATAATAATATCTCACCAGAGTGCGTGTGATTTGTATGAAAGAGTCATCCTTTTAGATAGTTGAATTTCTTAACAAAAAAAAACACTTGTAAAAGTGTAGTGTATTTATTTTCAATGAATTAAATATTGTTTTTCCTTTTGAAGAACGTTTTTTTAAATTACTTGAGTTATTCATTTCATCTGGTGACTTGTGCACCATCTACTTACCACAGGCAGAAGCTCTGAATGAAATCGATTGAACTATGCAGATATTTTTTAAGTAGGACAGGACCGTATTTAATTTGAAATCATTAAAAAAAGTAACATATTCTGATTAACAAATTTATTTTTAAAAATATAAAGCATTTATTAACTTTGGCGCTAACATATATAAAATTATAAAATCATTTTATTTAAAATACTTGAACTCTACCCTGAGATGAGAAGTTTTCACGTTGGTTAAATAAACTGTTTATCATACATATTAAATCCTCAACATACCGGGAAAATTAAATTCCCGTATAAAATAAACTATAATAAAATGTCACCGCAACGTGGGGCTAATATAGAAATTTAGTAAATAATAATAAAAAGCATTGAAATAAGTTTTTTTTTTACTGTATTAAAAGATTTTAAATACATAAAATGGAAAGGAAAATGACATTAAGGGACGGAAAGCAGGTAGGAGTCGAAAGTAGGTCTGATGAAGAAAGAGAAGAAAGGAGTAATGGTAGAGGAGATTTTCAGGTACAATATTTGGAACAGGGGAGAGAACATTCGGAAGAAGACATCGCAGAACAAGGTCAGGAAGAAGAAGATGCACCATTGTCAGAAGAAACAGGACAAGGGGTCAAACAAAAATCAAAAGAGAAAGAGGATATGGACGTGATGAGTATGCTTCAAATGATGATGAAAAGAATGGATCAAAACAATGAAGATATGAGGAGAGATATAAAACAGGATTTGAATACAAAATTGGACCAAAATAGGGAAGAAATGAAACAGGAAATGAAGAAATTTCATGAAGAAATGATGGGGAAAATGGACCAATTTCATGAAGAATTCATTAGAAAATTGGACCAAGATAAGGAAGAAATGAAAAAAGAAATAAGAGAAAAGGGGATTGAAAAAACCACAGAAATAGACAATTCACAGATCAACAGAATCAAGGAAATAGAGGAGAAAGAAAAGGATTTCAAAGAAGAGATTCAAATGGATGTAAAGATACAAAATGAAAATATAAATGATGATACTATAGAACAAAAATTAAGTAATAAAATGGAAATTGACGAAGTGAAAATACAAAGTGTGATGGAGTTTGAAAAAGTTGAGAAGGAAACAGAAGAAATACAATTTATTAAAATACAAAGACAAATAAATGAGGAGATGATAAATATCAATTTACAGAATCTAGGAAGTGAGGAAGTCATGAAAATTTATGAAAAAGAGATTTATTGGAAAATAACAGACCCAGATGTTAATATATTAAAACGAATAGTGACATATGGTAAAGAAAATAATAATAATAGGGGGATACATTTTAATTGGCAGTTAGAGAAAATAAATAAGATACTACAAGAGACTAAGGAAGAAATAGAAGAAACCATAAGACAGAATATAGAAACAATAATTTATGCAGAAAATTTCGAAATGAGATTAAAACTTGGCAGAAATATAAAGATAATTTATCCAAGAAATTTTAATAGGATAATTAAAAATGAAATGATAGGAAGTGAGAGTATTATGGGAAATGAAATAATAAAAAGAAGAAACAATAATATGAAGAAATTGGAAACACAAATTTTCATGAATCCATTGGGAGAAATTGATGAGATAGGGGACAACAAAATTGAAAAAGACACAGTGGAAAATTTTAAGAAACTTAGGAAGCAGATAGAAGAGAATCAAACAGTAAGAGAAGAGGATAAAACGAAATTTAGGAAAAGAAAATTAAATTGAATAATAAGGCTGTATTATAGGACCGGAATCTAGAAGACGAATAAGGAATTGTAAAAGGTCGATAAGGAATATAAAAAACAACATGTAAATAAGAAGTTTATAATTAACAAATAATGTTAAAAAAAAACATATGTAAATATAATGTTGTACATAGATAGAAATTAGGATATATAAAGATAATGATGAAAAACAGAAATATTTACATTAACAGATATAATACAAATGGATATTATAACAAAAAAAACAACAATTATAACAACAATTTAGGAAATAACAATAACCATAATAAGAACGATAGCAAACAAAAACAACTATAACAGAAACTTCAAATAAAATAACAACAAAAATAACAATTACAGAGAACAGTATTCAAAGGAGAGAAGAGAGAGTGATAACATATAAACATCCAAGGAAATATATAAAATTTGGGCAAGATTTAGAATTATGAGAAATAATGGAATTGGAAAATATTAAAGGGAAATTAAATGGAAAAGAAATAAAATTATTAATAGATACAGGTTCGGAAGCGTCCATAATTAAAACAAAACTAATAGAAGAAAACATTGAAAATTATGAAAACAAATTAATTAAAATACCAAAAACTACATTGATAGGAGCAAATGGAAAGAAGCTATGTGAAGTAAATAAGTCTATAATACAAAAGATTGAATTGAAGGATGGGAAAGAAGTTGAGATGCAATTATTGTTAGTAGATAATCTAGAATCAGACATAGTTATAGGAATAGATGAATTAACGAAATATAAAGCAAGAATTGATTTTGAAAAGATGGAGATTGAATTAAATGGTAATAGAATTGAATTTGAAGAAGAAAATATAGAAGAATTGGAAGTTGAAGAGGATAATAAGAAGTTATGGAATATAGAAAGGATTGGAAATATGGAAGAATTGGAATTTGGAGAGGATAATAGGAAGTTATGGAATATAAAGAGGAGTGGAAATATGGAAGAATTGGAATTTGAAGAGGATAATAGGAAGTTATGGAATATGGAGAGGGATGAAATAATGGAAGAATTGGAATTAGTATGTGGAAATAAGGAATATGCTGAGAAAGTGAAGAATTTAATAATTAAGTATAAAGGATTAGTTAAAAAGAGATGAGAATGGCAAATAACTATGTACATAAGATAGAAGTTAAGGGAATAGAAAATTTCAGAATAAGAACATATCCCATACCTTATAAATATAGGAAAGAAGTTGATTCAGAGATACAAAATATGCTAAAGGATGGTTGTTCTAATTTAACCCTTTTACTTAGGGTTAATTAGAGGGAATGTATTTTTGGCTTTGCGAAGGACCACTACGGCCGTTTGTCACTGAAGTAACGATGAACCGTAGAATGAAATTAAACACTGTTATCACGTTATGATTTATGTTGTCATGAAATATAAGTTATTTACTGTTGCTTCGACAATTAAGAATTCACTTGACGTTTCACTGAGAAGTGTGAAAGCTATCTGGGAAGTGAAGTAAAAATGAGGCTATTTTCGTATTTATATGTTTGATGACGTAGCATCGAGGAATGAGTAAACTATTAGAAACTAGCCAATGGGATAAAAGTATTTTAAAATGTAACGTTCGAACAACAAGTGAATGTTGCAGATATGAAGATGTTTTTGTGGGGTTTTCAACGGTTTTGTAGATACAGATAACAGAGTTTGGAAGAGAGTTTTTATGAAGAGATAAGATGTCGGGGACTTTGATATGTTCAGTAGAATTTCAGAAAACGATATTTATCTGTTTTTCTTAGGTGTTAGTAAATTAAAATGACTTTTTTTAGTGAAGTAAAGAAATATTAACTGTTGAAAATAAGGATATATTTAGTTATGTATTTTGAGCATAATATTCGACTTGTATTATACAGGGGAAATTGGAATAGAATCACGGGAGAATTTGGTAATTAAAACCAAATTCGAACATATTGGGGGCGCGGGAAGAATGGAAGAGAGGTGAGAGATGGCTGCTCTTAGACATCGAATGCTGATGTTAGTGAAAGGGTATGGAGCGTGAGTGTGTGTACAGTGTTGATGCAGGTTTGTGAATGAAAGTGAATAATTTTGAGAGTAACTATGTAAATATGTGTAGGGGTTGTAAAGTTATCTAATGTGTGTCAGAGTGTTGTAAGGACTCTAACGTCACGAATGTAATGAATGAATAAGATTTGAGGTTAGAGTGTTGTAAGGACTCTAGCGTCATGAATGTAACGAATGAATAAGAGTTGAGGTTAGAGTGTTGTAAGGACTCTAACGTCATGTATATAATGAATGAATAAGATTTGAGGTTAGAGTGTTGTGAGGACTCTAACATCATGAGTGTAACGAATGAATAAGATTTGGGGATAGAGTGTTGTAAGGACTCTAGCGTCATGAATGTAACGAATGAATAAGAGTTGAGGTTAGAGTGTTGTTAGGACTCTAACGTCATGAATGTAACGAATAAACAAGAGGCCTAGATGTATGCTAGTTCTTGCTTGGTAAGGGCACGAATGTAAGCAATATACTCTAGAAATGGACTAGAGTTGTAAACGATAAGAGTGTAAGCAATATACTCTAGAAATGGACTAGAGTTGTGAACGATAAGAATGTAAGCAATATACTCTAGAAATGGACTAGAGTTGTAAACGATAAGAAGGTAAGCAATATACTCTAGAAATGGACTAGAGTTGTAAACGATAAGAATATAAGCAATATACTCTAGAAATGGACTAGAGTTGTAAACGATAAGAAGGTAAGCAATATACTCTAGAAATGGACTAGAGTTGTAAACGATAAGAAGGTAAGCAATATACTCTAGAAATGGACTAGAGTTGTAAACGATAAGAAGGTAAGCAATATACTCTAGAAATGGACTAGAGTTGTAAACGATAAGAAGGTAAGCAATGTACTCTAGAAATGGACTAGAGTTGTAAACGATAAGAGTGTAAGCAATATACTCTAGAGATGGACTAGAGTTGTAACCAATAAGAATGTAGCAATATACTCTAGAAATGGACTAGAGTTGTAAACGATAAGAGTGTAAGCAATATACTCTAGAAATGGACTAGAGTTGTAAACGATAAGAGTGTAAGCAATATACTCTAGAAATGGACTAGAGTTGTAAACGATAAAAGTGTAAGATATATACTCTAGAAATGGACTAGAGTTGTAACCGATAAGAAGATGATAATACCTTTGTCCAGGTATTCACATAAAAGAATAATACCTTTGTCCAGGTATTCACATGAAAGAATAATACCTTTGTCCAGGTATTCACATAAAAGAATAATACCTTTGTCCAGGTATTCACATAAAAGAATAATAAATGCAGTAAAGAACGAGAATGTTTACGTCGATTCTAGTTCGACAAGTGTGGTACCAGTTTGTTTTACGAGTAACGGTCCAGGAACCTCGGACTTCCCAGTGTTTAATGAGATAATGAGAAACGAAAGAGAATGTTTAAGTCGATTCTTGTTCGACAAGTGTGGTACCAGTTTGTTTTACGAGTAACGGTCCAGGAACCTCGGACTTCCCAGTGTTTAATGAGATAATGAGAGAAACGAAAGAGAATGTTTAAGTCGATTCTATTTCGACAAGTGTGGTACCAGTTTGTTTTACGAGTAACGGTCCAGGAACCTCGGACTTCCCAGTGTTTAATGAGATAATGAGAGAAATGTAAGAGAGTATGCTCATAAGACTAGAGCAAGTACGAATGCGTGCAACAACAAGTGAGTAAGAGTAAGTATGAATGAATGTGAATGCAAATGTAAATACGAGTATGTACGAATAAGTGTAAAAGTATTATGAATGTGAGCTTTGAGTGCCAATATGAGTATAAGTATGATTAAGGTGCAATTGTATGCTAGTGCAAGTAATTATGTAAGTGTGAGTTAGCATAAAAGTAAAAATGTAAGGTAGTGACCACGAGTGTTTAAGTATGATGAAAGAGTTTTTTCTAACTCTTTTGAGATTGTTTTTGTATATGTTTTTATGATTATAGATGTTTGTGTTAAGGGGACCCGACTCTTTTGCGGGTAAGGATGAGTTTTTAAAATGTTTTAATTAATGTAAAGGAGTTATTTCTGTTCTCGTCAAGAAAAGGAGGGTAAGATATGTATATAATGTTTTTGTCAAGTTGTGTTAAATTCAAAGTGTCGTCAATGTGATTGTTTAAGTAACATATGAGTAAGGGGGGATGCCGTTTTCTTCTAAACGTCACCCAAGTGTTTATATTATCCAAGTGTCATCTTCTTCAACCATGCATCTTCTTCAACCAAGTATCTTCATCTTTTCAACCAAGTTTCTTCATCTTTTCAACCAAGTATCTTCTTTTTCAACCAAGTATCTTCATCTTTAACCAAGTATCATCTTTTCAACCAAGTTTCTTCATATTTTCAACCAAGTATCTTCATCTTTTCAACCAAGTATCTTCATCTTTTCAACCAAGTATCTTCATATTTTCAACCAAGTTTCTTCATCTTTTCAACCAAGTTTCTTCATCTTTTCAACCAAGTATCTTCATCTTTTCAACCAAGTATCTTCATCTTTTCAACCAAGTATCTCCTTTTTCAACCAAGTATCTTCATCTTTTCAACCAAGTTTCTTCATCTTTTCAACCAAGTTTCTTCATCTTTTCAACCAAGTATCTTCATATTTTCAACCAAGTATCTTCATCTTTTCAACCAAGTTTCTTCATCTTTTCAACCAAGTATCTTCATCTTTTCAACCAAGTATCTTCATCTTTTCAACCAAGTATCTCCTTTTTCAACCAAGTATCTTCATCTTTTCAACCAAGTTTCTTCATCTTTTCAACCAAGTTTCTTCATCTTTTCAACCAAGTATCTTCATATTTTCAACCAAGTATATTCTTCTTCATTTCAATACCTTTATCCAGGTATTCACATAAGAGTAATGTTCATGTCAAAGTGTCTAAGCTTTTTTTTTGTTAATCGTCCAGGGCTTTAAGTGTTAAAGTATTTGTTTCTCAATGTTCAAGTATAAGTTTAAGTTTTTCACATAGTTTCAAGTATATAAGTATCACTGTCCTCTTCCAGAGGACTAAAAGATTGTTTTCTTGACGAGAAAGAGTTTAAGCAATGATGAGTGAGTGCTATTCTGCACTGTAAGGGCGTTGAGTACAAGTGAATCGTTTATTCGAGTGTAAGTGTTGGTTTGAAATTTATTTATTTACGAGTTAAGAGTGTTTTGTGAATTAAGAATGTTTTTGAGGGTAAGTTGTGATTTGAAAGTGGTGTGGTCACACCAAAAGAATGAGTATGAGAGAGGTTATCCGTAAGGTATTGTGAATGAGTTGTGTCCAGAACAGTACATTTTTTGACGATAATATTCTGGAGATTTGCATTGATGGTGAATGGTTAGGGTTTGGGATCTTGGGTTAACAAGTTTTCCAAGACTGTACATTTTTTTTCAAGAAATCAAAAAAAATATCACTAGCAATTAAATTTTGATCAGTCTCTTTTTCTTCAAGAGATCTTTTTGTATTATAATCTAACTTTGTTTTTAATATGTGAACGATTAGTGCATCAAATACTCTTCCTTATTGATATTTAAATTTAACAATGACTTTACGATAGATCTAGCTTCGGACGTGAATGTTCTTAATTGTTGGGCAGTACATTTTGAAATGTTATTACAATCTGTCAAACGGTTAACATGGGCAGTAACAATCTGCCGTGTATTATTATATTTAACATGAAATGCAAATTAATGGCTATGTTTGAACAATGCTTATTTTGTATCAGCGTAATATATTTGTTTTATATTTTTGCTACCAGCCGTGCCTGTTCAGTTTTCTACGACTAGTTGCAAGTTAAAATGATACTATACATTTAATGCATGTTATATACAAAATATCAATTCACTTTGTCCATTAGTGTAACGGTTTTATTATTAATACATAAAAAATATCAAATAATGTTATTATAGTTCCAAATCAATGTTACTGTGCAATTCTTTAAATCACCCTGTATAATATTTTATTTTACACAACCAATATCAAAGAATGTTATTATAAATCCAAATTAATATTAAGGTGAAATCATTTAAATCACCCTGTATACTATTTTATTTTACACAAACAATGTCAAAGAATGTTATTATAAATCCAAGTTAATATTAAGGTGAAATTATTTAAATCACCCTGTATACTATTTTATTTTACACAAACAATGTCAAAGAATGTTATTATAAATCCAAATTAATATTAAGGTGAAATCATTTAAATCACCCTGTATACTATTTTATTTTACACAAACAATGTCAAAGAATGTTATTATAAATCCAAATTAATATTAAGGTGAAATTATTTAAAGTTTATGTTGCATAAAAAATATATCAAAGACTTTTATTATAAATCCATAGCAATGTTAATTATTTTAAAGTGTTTGAGTGCAGACTTTCGTCTACCACTGTATGTTAAATTTATGAGATTTTTCCATCGTTTGATACGCAAATATATGAAAATATTCATCAGTTTTAACTATATTATCTTATAATATTAATATACATGACTGTAATTTTAAATTGTAAAATGTGATAAATGTTTTTGCATTGTTAGATCACTGAATTTCGTATCACACTATATTCTATGTTTACAAAATTTTACGTTGGTTGATAAGCAAATATACAAAATCTTTTATTATCGATAAATACCTTATCTAATGTCTGTTTTCTGCTGACTGAAATTCTCGAAGAGTTCTCGGGAACGCTGAGGGTCTATATTCTCTGGACTCCAAGGGTTGTTTCACTGCTCTCGCTAGGACTGTGCTTCACTATTTTCTGGTTCTATCCGGTCTCGAATCAGGACCATGTTCTAATTTAACCCTTTTACTTAGGGTTAATTAGAGGGAATGTATTTTTGGCTTTGCGAAGGACCACTACGGCCGTTTGTCACTGAAGTAACGATGAACCGTAGAATGAAATTAAACACTGTTATCACGTTATGATTTATGTTGTCATGAAATATAAGTTATTTACTGTTGCTTGGACAATTAAGAATTCACTTGACGTTTCGCGATAACTGAAAGTATTGTGCACATACTATGTTGGTTTATTAAAAGAATAAAGATTACGGACACATGGTGGTTCCCGGGTTAAAAACGCCGGCTGGTTTTACGAAGTTGTAGCATGTTATATGATGAAAGAGGGTGTCTGAGAAGTGTGAAAGCTATCTGGGAAGTGAAGTAAAAATGAGGCTATTTTCGTATTTATATGTTTGATGACGTAGCATCGAGGAATGAGTAAACTATTAGAAACTAGCCAATGGGATAAAAGTATTTTAAAATGTAACGTTCGAACAACAAGTGAATGTTGCAGATATGAAGATGTTTTTTGTGGGGTTTTCAACGGTTTTGTAGATACAGATAACAGAGTTTGGAAGAGAGTTTTTATGAAGAGATAAGATGTCGGGGACTTTGATATGTTCAGTAGAATTTCAGAAAACGATATTTATCTGTTTTTCTTAGGTGTTAGTAAATTAAAATGACTTTTTTTAGTGAAGTAAAGAAATATTAACTGTTGAAAATAAGGATATATTTAGTTATGTATTTTGAGCATAATATTCGACTTGTATTATACAGGGGAAATTGGAATAGAATCACGGGAGAATTTGGTAATTAAAACCAAATTCGAACAATGGTATTATAGAGAGATGTAACACAAGAAAAATAAATTAATAAATAGTACCGATATAAGAGACTCTGAGAAATGTAGAAGTAATAAGTCGCATAACGAACATTAAAGAATTTTCAGAAATGGATTTATAACATGATTTTTTAAACTAATTCCTTTGGATGAAACTTGTAAATGAAACATGTACCTAAAAATAAAATAAGAATTTGTATACATATTTAATTATGGTATTGAAAATAAATTAAAACTAACTGAAGAGGATACTGCAACACAGGATTCCAAAATCATCTTTGTAACAGCAACCGGAAATAAAAAGAAATGTATTATTAGTAAAATTGAAAGACAATCCTAGAATATAGTACTTGAAGTAAAATTTGCGTTCATAAAATTTTTCTTAGAATAAAAAATTTGATAAACGCAAAATTTAGGGGATGTTATTGTGAAAAAATAATGCTACACCCTGTATATCAAATAATGAAGAATTAAGATTATGTATTGTAATCTAAAAGAATTTTTTCAAGTCAAAAATTTTTTTTAAACATTTGAATGGAGACAATCTGTACGATCCACTATTCGATAGAGAAGACATACAGAAAGGACAGACTGTATAATGTAGGGATAATTGCGAATAGGTGTGATAAACAATTTATATGAAATAAATTACCTAACGAAACTTTTATCAAAGAGATCAAGTATCAAAATTTGTTCATAATAAGAAACTAATAATGCTTTATTCTGTAAAGTCAAGCTAATCTCGTAATATTTGTTGATTAAGACATTAAAATGAGATAGTGTAGATGTTTAGACATAACAGAGCAGGAAAATATAAAATAATGTGAATTTCAGAGAACATGACTTATAAAGAAAACGAATTTTCATTTTGCATACATATTTAAAGGTAACAGCTGTCATCTATTAAAACATTATGAATATTCATTTGACATACATACTTAGAGGTTAGGAAATGTCATTTGACCAATACTAAGAAATATTATTGAATGAAAATAATATAGGAAGTCTAAGCAATTAAAAACCTTAGAATATAATATCATGATATAATGGATGAACATTTCACTGGTTGAAATGAAGAATTTGAGTTATAAAATAAATAGTCAAATTTGATTGGTTAATAAACATTTAAAAAAGATCACATCGGCGACAACTGTGTTGCTAACGAAAAAAAAATCAGAATGTGAGAAAGTTGTTGATTATGGGGGCTATTGACTAGTAGGTTTTTCTTTTTGGGAAGAGATTTTTGGAGCAGCAAAATTTTTTTGGTAAAGTAAATCAATTGAAATCATTTGGAAGACAAAATTTGACTATAGAATTTAAAACAAATACATTATACTTACAAGAGATATATCAGTGTAAGTAGTTTAGTTTATATTAATAATTAAAAAAGGAATTGTTGAATGTTGTAAAACACTAATCATGAATTTTATTTTATAATATGGTGTCTTGTGTCTGGTGGAAGTAAAATAGTCACAATAGTTTTCGAAAAACATTGAATAGTGGAATTTGTGTGAGCTGTTTGGACTTTGAAAGAAATACAGCATCGATTCCTGTTCTGATAGAAGCAGAATGCCAACAGGGAGGTTTTCCAGGAGGAGAATCTGGAACAAATAAATGTGAACAAACAGAAATCGTGAAGTAAATAAGGTAGTACAAGTTAATTTATTAATGTATTAAGAGGTCAAGCGTACTTACTAATTTGAAAAAAAAAACTAAAATTTTGTGATGCATAGACGCTGTTAAGAGTGTATTTCGCCGTTTTCTGAAAGTCAAATGTTTATGAAATTATATAACTGTATTTTAATATTATAATAATATCTCACCAGAGTGCGTGTGATTTGTATGAAAGAGTCATCCTTTTAGATAGTTGAATTTCTTAACAAAAAAAAAACACTTGTAAAAGTGTAGTGTATTTATTTTCAATGAATTAAATATTGTTTTTCCTTTTGAAGAACGTTTTTTTAAATTACTTGAGTTATTCATTTCATCTGGTGACTTGTGCACCATCTACTTACCACAGGCAGAAGCTCTGAATGAAATCGATTGAACTATGCAGATATTTTTTAAGTAGGACAGGACCGTATTTAATTTGAAATCATTAAAAAAAGTAACATATTCTGATTAACAAATTTATTTTTAAAAATATAAAGCATTTATTAACTTTGGCGCTAACATATATAAAATTATAAAATCATTTTATTTAAAATACTTGAACTCTACCCTGAGATGAGAAGTTTTCACGTTGGTTAAATAAACTGTTTATCATACATATTAAATCCTCAACATACCGGGAAAATTAAATTCCCGTATAAAATAAACTATAATAATATATATGTTATATTCATAAATTCACTTTTTAAAAACAATTTTTATTGAGTTACACAGTTTTATGTTATATAAAAAAGAAGTAATAGGTTGAAATTATAATTGTAACTATTTTACATAAAGTCAAAGAATTTATAGAATTTGTTAAGTCAACGTCAGCGTTTATTTTCATGGAAAATTCGATGTAGCGTCGCTCCCATGAAAGTGCAGAAATCATTATTTTTCTGTAACATAATATTTGTGTTACTTAATGTGTTTATTTTATAAAACGCAACGTAGCATCGTTCTCATGAAAATACGGAAATCGTAATCTGATGTTTGACATTGCGTAACATTACTTAAACATAAGCGTTTTTTCGTATATAACAACTCCCCCCTTAATTAAAATTGTTGTTTAATAAACAACAATTTTGAGAATAAAAACCAAAATACATAAAATATAAAATAGACAATACAATATATACAGAGATTTCAAGATTAAATGGAAAATACGCAAAATACAAAAAAAAATATAAAGGTATACATTGAACCATGAAATTGTCAATTTTCAATTTCCACTTCCTCAGAGGCTTCGGTGTCAAGTTTGGGTCTTCTTTTTGGCAGAATGTTATGAATTTTGATAAAAACATCATTTGGTTGGTCCGGAACAGGCTTTCCTGGCGATTTGTTCAATTTAATATTTCTACACTTATAACAGGTGTAGAGGACGATCAAGGCAACGATGAGTGAGATTGTAGTATATGTGAACCACGAAATATTTTTCTCAACAAACGGTTTGTTTATGAGTTCATCCAAACTTTTTGAGTATTGGTCCAGTTTGTGTTTTGTCACTTGCAGATCATTCAAGTTAATGTTATTAAGATCTAGTGGTTCTATTTTGGGTACTTCTACTTTGTTTGGAATGTCTAGGCAACAGTTGTAATCAACCATTACGGGATGAAGTACATGAGGAATGTTTATAGTTTTTCTGGTACTAGCTTGTATTTTAGTAATGTCAACAAAAGCGGAGCATCCTGAGTATAGCTGTAAAATAGAATTTTCATTTACGGTTAATGTTTTCGTTTTTGTGTCTGGTTATGGTCACGTGTACCGGTTCGGCAATCGACACTAGCCACACTTTTTCTTCGAGTTTTTGCACAATATAACCTTGTCCGTTGACTACCGCACTTTCACAATTCGTAGGAAATGTCTTATATTGTCTTAACAAACGGGCTTCACATATCGCGTTATTGTCTATAGGGTACGCGTAAACATCGCGACACAACTATTGATGCGTAGATAACTGTTTACACTTTTGTAAATCGTGGATTGGAATGTAGGATAAAGAATCATCATCTCGAGCTAAATATTTTTGTGAAAATGATAAAATGTGGTAAAACCAGTTCTATTATCATAAATTGGTATTGGGTATAGGTGGAATAAAGTAAATACTTGTGGTTCAATCAAAGGTATTTTAAGAACGAGAACAAGATCTGAATTTGTTTGATATGCTTCGAGATCGATTATTTCCAAATACTGTGAAATTTCAGAATATTTTATTGGTAGCGGTAAACCTTTTCTTACTGTATTTTCTGATATTTTCTTAAGAGCAGTGATCAAATTTTCTGGTTCAATAATAGAAGTATGAATTATCTGAAGCTGTGCAAAAGTGATAGAGTTTAGAATATCATTAATAGTATTTTCAAGATACGAATAACTCTCCATTAGTTGTTCGCAAATTTCAAAGAAATTTAGTTTGGCTTCGATAAGCGCAATTTCGTTTGTTGATTGTCGAATGGTGGTTTAAATTTTTTCTATATCTGAGTTAAATATTTTCTCATTCAATTTTAATTGTCCTATAGTACTGTTGAGATTTGTTATGACTTTGCTTGTGATTGACATTTGATTTTTTAATAAGTTTTCTATCTGGTTTTGATCAGTTTTTAATTTATTATTGCAGTCCATATAATATTCACCGTCAGACGCATCGAGATTTCCGGTTATTGATTTAAATATGGTGCCAATACCATTAATTAACCCTCGTTTTTGTCTTTTAACATCGAAAGATATTTCACTAAATTTATCGCCAATAGATTTTGTAATTTGTTGCAATAATGCCAAATGTGATTTTACTTCGGATCGGAAGGACTTCATACTGGAGTAGATTGAAGTAAAGGTATTTTGAATTGTGTCAAGAATTCTATTATTTCTTTCAAAAGTTTGTTTAAAAGCTGATATATTTTTATGCACTAATAAAGTCCATTCGTCGTTCGAAACCATTATTTTGGTTTCGTCGTGGTAGTAGATTCCAACTGTATTGTTTATGGGTTCGATTTTATATTGACATGTTGCTGTTCCGATCAGCAGCAGAAACCTGAAAATAAGTTAATTTTCAACATAGGGTTTCATAAAATCAAAATTTATTTTTGATTTGTTATTTGTTTCTAAATTTAATACTGTTGCGGAATTTCTGTGTATCTCTAGTATTTCAAAAGGGCCATTAAACTTATTTTCTAACTTGTTTTTTATTTGAGTTTCTCTTACGTAAACTTTGTCACCTACTTCATAATTTGGTTTGTTTTCGGAGACATGTTTGTCAAATCGATCTTTAGCTTTTTCTTTCTGCTTCATGGTTTTTTCTCTCGCTATTTTATAATAATAGGATATGCGGTTATTTAGATCTCTAATATATTTAGTAATTAATTCTTGTTCATTGTATAATTTTTCGGGAGGTCTACTGGACGTGTGTCCAAATACAAGTTCGTATGGTGTGAATCCGTGTGTTTTGTTTATAGAGTTATTATAAGCGATAATAGCAAATGGTAAAATACTGAAGGGGTGTTCATTGGGGTGGTCTGCTAAATGTAATCGAATCATTTCTAACAGAGTAGCATGTAATCTTTCTAGAGATCCGTTACTTTCCGGATGACCGACACTTGAATATGTTAACTTAATATCGAACATATTACAAAGGTCTTTCATTAACGCATTATTGAATTCGCGACCGGCATCGCAATGAATGCGAAGTGGTGCACCAAAATGCTGAAAATAAGCTAATAATGAAGTGACAAAGGATTTGGCACTTTTATCTTCAAGCGGATATGCTTGAGAAAATTTTGTTAGTTTGTCTCTTATTGTAAGAGCGTAATTCTTTTGAGGTACCTCCAAAATATCAATATTAATACGTTCAAAAGGTGTTTTAGGCGTTTCAGTTATAACGAGGGGACTGTCCAAATTTTTGTCTCTTGGCATGCCCGGCATGACTTAATATAATTTTCGACATCTCGATTGAGGCCGGCCCAATTATATTTTTGTCGTATTCGCCTAATAGTTTCATTAATTCCGCGGTGAAGGTGGCTTTTGCCATTATGGAATTGATCTAAGATGATAGGTATTTGATTTTGTTCTGGCTCTTTAGTAATATTTTGACAAATAGTGAATTTTACGTCAACTTCCGAAAGTAGAAATGATAGTGTTTCTAGTATTGGTAGGTCAGGATTATTTTCGATAAAATATTTTTCTGAAGGATTAAATAAATCTCGATTTCTGTAAATTGCAGCAAATAAGTATTTACTAATACTGTTTGGATCCCATGGTATAGCAATAATAAGGTATTTTCTATTTTTGACAGTTTTACTGCTAAGTACATTAATTTTTGCATAAGAAAAGTCGGGGTTTTCCTCAAATATATCCTCAATTATTTTTTCATGAAAATCTTGTAAAATGTTTTGTTGAAAGAAGGTTAAAATGTTTTTATTTTGTTTGTCTAGTAGATGATTATTGGAATATTCTATTTTAGAATAGTCAATCAGTGATTTTGTTTTATAAAGTTCCTCAAAAGACAAAAATTCTTCTGCAGCGGCATCCCAGTCAATTTCAGGTTTATTTTCAGTTTGTTGGGATGGCCCTGCATCTTCAAGAGCGGGATAAATTGGGTAAGGTAAATATTTAAAGTTTCCTAATTTTGAGCGAAATGAATCAAAGTCATTTATGTGGTTAATTTTTATTCGAGAAAGGGCATCGGCATTTTTAATGGATTTGCCAGATTTGAATTCAATTTGATAGTCGTATTCCTCTAATTTGAGGCGCCATCGTGCTAGACGACTACCGGGGTCTTTTATAGAGAATAACCAAGTAAGTGGACGGTGGTCAGTTATAAGGGTAAATTTTCGGCCATATAAATAGGGTCTGAAGTGTTTAACTGCCCACACAATTGCCAAAAGTTCTCTCTCTATCGTAGAGTATTTGGTTTCTGCTTTGCACAATGTCCTGGATGCATAGGCTATCGGTAAATCCTTACCTATTGGGCCTTGTGACAAAACTGCACCGATTGCAAATGCGCTAGCATCGGTAGTTAAAAGAAATCGTTCTTCAAAGTTTGGGTATATCAATATCGAAGTAGAGGTAAGAGCATTTTTTAATTCTTGGAATGACTTTTGACATTCGGAGTCGTAATTAAATGGGACATCTTTTTGTAAAAGTGTTGTCGTTGGTTTGGAAATTTTAGCGAATTTCGGTATAAATCTTCTGTAGTAACCAGCGAGTCCCAAAAAGGATTTTATTTCCTTTTGGTTCGTAGGTTGAGGGAATTTTTGGACGCATTCAATTTTTGCCGGAAATGGCTTAACGCCATCTTCCGTGATTAAATGTCCAAGGTAGGCGACTTCTTTTCTCAAGAATTCGCACTTGTCTGGCTGAAGTTTTAAGTTAGCTTTTTGAAGTCTCTTGAATACTTGTGTTAAGCGGGTAATATGTTCTTGAATTGTAGGTGATTAGACGATGATGTCGTCCATATAGACAAGACATCGCTCGTTTTGAATTCCAGCAAGGACATTGTCCATGACCCTCTGGAATGTTGAAGGGGCATTTTTTAGACCGTACGGCATTCTGAGGAATTCGAAATGTCCGTTTTCCACTGTGAAGGCGGTCTTTGGTATATCTTCAGGCATTATTTCAATTTGATGAAAGCCTGATGCAAGATCTAGTGTCGTGAAATATTGACACTTACCAAGCTGGTCCAATGAATCTCCAATGATTGGTAACGGGTATTTGTCGTCTACAGTAACCTCATTCAGTTTTCTGTAGTCTACGACAACACGCAATTTTTGTTTACCTGATGCGTCGAGCTTCTTGGGCACAAACCACACGAGCGACGGCCATGGAGAATTGCTGGGTTGTATAGTGTTTTGTGAAAGCATTTTATTGATCTGATCTTTCACCTCTTGTTTATGAATTTGGGGATAGAGATATGATTTTACATAAGTGGGCTTAGAATTTTGCGTATCTATGGAATGTTTTATTTCGTTGGTGAAAGTAAGTATGTCTCCTTCTAAATAAAAAATGTCAGAAAAATCATGACAAAGTTGGGAAATTAAGTCTCGTTCTTCTTCATTAAGATGATCAAGTCTTAGTTGATTTTTTAATTCCGATGTTCTATCGGTACACATTTCTTGGGTAGTTAGTTGAATATTATTTACAGTATTTATTTCATATGGTTCTAAGTTAAGTTTTGAAAATGTTACAGTTTTAGGTATACAATTAACATTTAATACTGAAACAAAAAATTCTCCTTTTTCATTTATTTTAACTAATGCGTTTGGTAGTTTAACTTTCTCTACTTCTTGACCTACCAGTATAGCATCAGTATTAACTAAATCGCATTTCAGTTTAAATATTGGTTCAGTCCTAGGTTCAATGGAAATTGTATTTTTGTAAATTGGTGGAAATTGGTTTTCGATTGAAATATTGGTAGTTTCATTATCTGTTACTTTAAATAATGGTACAATTTTGGAATCAGTAATAAGTTGTTTATTTTTTAGATCAACTATACAATTATAATGTTCTAAAAAATCCATGCCTAATAATCCATCAAAATCAATATCTAAATTACAAATGAATACTCTGTGTGGATCGTTAGGTTTAAATGGAATAAGGGTTGATTCGTTAACTCTTATTTTTTGGTTCGTTATACCTTGAATAATTACATTTTCAGGGGATCGATTTCTATAATTTTCGCAAGTTTTGGGTTTGAAAATGGATAATCCAGCACCTGTATCAATTAGAATTTTATGAGTGTTTGTTCTGTCTTTAATATAGTATAAGTTTTTAGAATTTACCGGTAAGATATTTTTTACATGAACATCTGTTCGAGGCAGTCCGATTCTGGACTGTTCAAACTCATGATTTGAATTTGTGAACTGAGGTCTGGGATCGACAAATTTGAAGTTTGGTCGCTTAGCGGATCTGGGGGTTTCGTTTGTAAAGGGCCTTGTCGAAAATCCTGATAATAATCATAATTTGGATTTAGGAGGTTATCAGAATCAAAGTTATAAACATTTTCATTATTATAATCAAAATTGTCTTGTTCGATATGGCTATAATCGAAAGTTTCGTCTTCATTCGTATTGCAAACTGGTACACCATTATCAGAGTTAGGATCACTATCAGCAGTATAATAGTTTTCCTCTATTTCACTATTAACAGTATAATAGTCAGGAGCACTGGGGTTAATTTCTTGGTAATATTCTTGATAATCAAGTGAATTATCGGAGTATTGTTCTTGATTTTCATAATAATTTTGTCTATCATCTGCATAATAGTCATAACTGTTATGAGAGTGTTTGTTAAAATCGCGATTTCGATTGAAATGAAAAGTTCTTTGTTGATTAAAATTTGTGTTGGGTCGATTTCCGGGTGGTGCTTGAGGTCTAAAACTTGGATTTGGTCTAATTACAGATGGGCGATTTTGATTTTGTTGGTTATTTTGAAATTGTGGCCTTTGTTGAAAATTTTGGCCTATTTGGTTATGTGAATTAGGAGTTTGATTTGGTCTAAAGGAACCCTGAGCTAAATTTTGAGATTGTCTTTGACGTGTGAGACACTCATTTATAGTATGTCCTATTCTGTGACAAAAATTACATTGTTTTGGTGAATTTTGGCTAAATCTACGAGTAGGTATATTATTTGTATTACGATTAGTCTGAAGTTTGTGGTTTTCATAGTAAGTTAATTGAAGTTCTCTTCTGATTCGTGAAATAGCTGATAAAACACTTATTGGATTACTAGCTCTAACAATTTGACCGATTTTTGGATCTAGACCGGTTAATAAAGTATTTAAAGTTAATGATTCTATAAGACTTGTTTGTGCTACTTTTTGATCTATTGTTAAATGCTGTTGTTTACTTATAGCTGAATACATTTTTGCTTCCAGAGTTTGTAATCTCGAAACAAAAATTAAAGGCGATTCGTTTGGTAGTTGTTTCATTCTTTGAAGATCTTGAATCAATGAATTTAAGTCGCGAGTATCTCCAAAGTGAGTATTTAATAAAGTTTTAATTTCTTCCCAATTTGAAGGGTCGCGTGAATTAACTAATTCAGCGGCTCTTCCTTCAAGTTTGTTTTCAATATGAAGAGTTAAAAGTACTTTTTGGTCGTTGCCGGCCATTCTGTAAGCTGTTTTACAAGCATTTATAAAAGTATTTAAGGAAATTTGATTACCGTCATATTCCGGAATTATTGAAAATATTTCGGATAATCTGTAAGGTTCTAGATTTGATGCTTAATCGGTTTGAGCAACTGGAGTATTAGCATTGGCATTAGCGTTTGTTGCACTACGTGTTTCAGGCATTCTGCTTTATATTAAGATGATTGTATTCAAAATAAAAGTAAATTATGACAATAGAACTTGGTGAAAATAAAAAATAAATTGCAAAATATTGAATAAAAATAAAACGAGATGATTCTTACGTAAATATTTTCATTCCTTCCTTGGCAGCTGAAATCCTTATCCGTGAGCTTTGCTACACCTGGTTAGCAGTTTGCGTGTTCCTGGTGCCGGAGAGACCGTCTGCTTCTTGAAGATCTGGAGCTGGTACTTGAAAATTCCTTAAAGGTTTAGGAACCACCACACTTAGTTAGGCAATCCTTGTTCTAAATGTGTTTAGGAATCCTACTGACTGCGCCACTGTTATATTCACAAATTCACGTTAAACTTTTTAAATCAATTATTATTGAGTTTCACAGTTTTATGTTATATAAAAAAGAAGTAATAGGTTGAAATTATAATTGTAACTAACTATTTTACATAAAGTCAAAGAATTTATAGAATTTGTTAAATCAACGTCAGCGTTTATTTTCATGGAGAATTTGATGTAGCGTCGCTCCCATGAAAGTGCAGAAATCATTATTTTTCTGTAACATAATATTTGTGTTACTTAATGTGTTTATTTTATAAAACGCAACGTAGCATCGTTCTCATGAAAATACGGAAATCGTAATCTGATGTTTGACATTGCGTAACATTACTTAAACATAAGCGTTTTTTCGTATATAACATATATATATATATATATATATATATATATATATATATATATATATATATATATATATACATATATACATATTCTATATTCTATATTCCTTAATAGTTATATGCCCCGCGTTGGGAGCCAAATTTTGTAATATATTACAAATTTCGTTTTATATTTATCAATATATTTATTATTATTAGAATTGTTATAAAATTGTCGCAGCGACAATTATTGTATATGCTACTTTAAAAAAAGCATAAAAGAAATTTCAATTTTGTCAGTAGTTGTCAAAAAATATGCCCGGCTCTAATAAATATCAATTTAATGTTTCTAAAGATGATTTTATATATATATATATATATATATATATATATATATATATATATATATATATATATATATATATATATATATATATATATTTAGTTAAGATACAAGGTGGGCTCCTCCCATGTTAAATCTGAGGTATAAGTGAGCTCCGCGGTAAAATGGGCTCCGATATACGGAGCCCAGTTTACCAAGTCCTAAAAAAAGCATCAGCTACCTTATATTTATGTCTAGATTGATTTGGCATAGTTTTTAGAATGAGCTAATTTTGTCCGTTTTCGTGAATTTGTATATTTTTGTAGTGCGCGTGTATATTTCTAGATGGCGATATTTTGAAAACTTGATATACATTTTATGTTATATTTCTAGGTCAAAGTAGGATCCGATAACTTTGGCACCACTGCAGTTGAGTACCCCATCACTGTAGCGGTCAGAGTGAGCTCCTTCTAGTATTATTCTACTAAATTGGTGACTTACATCATCGGTTATTTCTTGTTACAGTTAAAGTATTATTCAAGAAAATCAAGGCTATGAGTCTATTTTTAAATATATATTTAGGAATGAGATACGTATACCATGCAAGGGAGCTTTGGAGTTGGCTGTTTTTTGTTTTAGATATGAATGCAAATTATAACTACTCTAATTTAGTTAGATAACATAACTCTGTCATTTTGAATCTTGAAAGTAATTTTAATAAAAATATTCAAAACGTTTCAATTACATTGTAGATCTCATTGACTCGAGGTTATAACAATTTTTATTATATTGTAAATAGAAAGTGTGAAATTAATAATCTACTATTTCGGATTATAATTTTACTGATTTAATAGATAAGTTCTTCTTGAATTTAAAAATGGCTGAGTAATCACGATGTTTATTTCATTGCCTTATTGTTCCTATTTAGGTTTGAGTTCAATTAGGCATATATATTTTTGTTTGTTTTTTTCATTATGTTTATAGATTATATCTACCGGCTTTAATTTTATGGCAAGATAGACTGAATGAATATAACCAAATATTACGTTAATTATATATAGAGACTGTTGGACTATACCAAAGAAGAGGGTCAATTACCTAAGCTGAAGCCTTCGGATATCCTAAAATTTTTTAGGAAATAGGACTAAAGGAAATACTCTAGTTTCTCAGACTTTCCTCAGGAACTAAGTAGAAAAAAGGAGATACAATAGATCTCTTAGGTCTCAGGGAATGTCACCCCAGTAAACACTCATACACACACGATACGAAAAATTATTTACTAAATATATCTAGTTTGCGTCCTAACTGAGCTAGAGTTTTTTTCCAATTCTAGCTTTTATTTCTTGTACACATACGATGTAAACATCAAAATTCTTTTACGCGATTTTCGTTTTCTTCATATAATTTTCATGCTAGCATTTGAAGTTGGCGTCATGAAATTATGAGGATTTTAAGTGTCCAAACACAACAAAAATTCAAGTTGTTTATAAATTATATAACAAACATTATACTTGTTCAGCCACAGTATATTTTAAGAGCTAAAAACTTATCATGCTTCGCTACACTGATTCATAAAATGGGAAATACTAAGAACAAACTATTTATTTCTGAAGGTAAGCATCCAAATTATAGCATGATATTGATAAACAATTTTCGGTTTTTGTTGATTCGACATAATTTTGGGATAACTAATCTAATTAAAAATCGAGAGCTTCCGCCCGAGGGCTTTGATAAATTGACTATCAATATAACATTCCATTGATCACTGAAATTTCATAAATTTTAAAACAAACCAATCGGAAATAATTAATAGCGACTATTGCACTCGAGCAATTATTAGCAACTACAAAAATAGTAACTTTCATTTGGAAACGTTGAATATAACTTCAAATGATTCTGTCAATTTTGGCAGTAACTAAATGGTCATATCATAAAAAAATTTGTCCATAGCTGTTTGATAATTGATAATGTTTACATATTACATGTGGAGCTTCCCAAGAATGATGACGTTCATTATTCACTAGTCAATAATAAGTATTGATAATCAACAAATCCCAGACAGGCCGTCGCAGGGCGAGTTCGAGCGATTACAATACAGCTGATAGCTAATATTTTAATTATTATACTGAATTAAAATTACCAGAAAGTTTAATATGAAAAACGAATCAGACGGTGAAATGAATGTTACCCCGCCGAACATAAGGGGAGCCAGCACAAATATGTAGACTCATTAGCTTGTACCCGCGACTTCGTCGACGTAGATCGTCAAATTAAATATTATGCTGATATGTAACTTATCTTTCCGCAAAAAATTCGTTGTTTTTTTAATTCAAATCAATTCAATATTTAAAACGAAACAAAGTGGAATTTTATTATTATATATTATTGTGAAGTTAAATACATTTTTGCAATTATACATATCCACACATTTAGTAGTGTGTGCGCAACATAAATTTAGTTCAGCTCGTAAGTTCAAAGAACTCCAAAACTGTGTACTTTTTTTATCCTTACTACTCCATATCTTGCAAACTAGGGTGAATATAACATACCCAAGTCCCAAAAAATGGGCGCCTCTTTGCACAAAACAGCGCGATATCTTTTCAGTATATATAGCAGTTATTTCGGACTCCAGTGGAGTACAAACATGTACTGTACAAGGCACGTGGTTAGAAACAGTTATTGCATAATTGTTATCTGTATTGTGTGAGAATGTCCACGATGACGTTTCGATTTACGAGAATATTAAATTTAGCTTTAAATCGGGTTCCAGATTGTAAGTATTTTTACAAAGTGTGTGATGACAAATAATGTTTATATTATTACTTTTGGAAAATAAGTCAATTTTTCTGGAACATTTTCACATTGTTTTCAAGCTAAACAAAAGCCATCATATAACACATCCACAATGTTTTTGAAAGAGTATTATTTTTGTGGAAGATTAAAGTACCATATAAAATCTGCTATCACAAAGCTGGTCAGAATTAAATACATTGATAAAATATCCAATGGAAAACAAAATATTTTACTTCTTAAAACTTTTCCATATCGAGTCTACAACTAAGATAGGACGGCTGGCTGTATATGAAGAACCGATAATCGTTGATAGAGAAATTACGGAAAATTGGATTTAAATTAAAGTATTATGTATTATGGAATATCAACAATACCTCTTTTGTTATCATCAATCAATTCTAAATTATTTTGAATAAAAAATTCTCAAATAATTGGTGTGCGGAAGGATAAAATAAACGAATGATTATAACCCGTTTATTTCAATAGAATTTGACAAAACTGGTTGAATATTTAACCAAATGAATAACAAATCGGATAGTTTCAATCTCTTTACGGATATATCCAACAATTTCATAATTTCATTTCAAAAGGTTTAACAAGGTATTTAATTTCTCTAGTGATAAAGTGAAATAGAATTTTAATTTTTCCTACGAGCACGGGATACTTTTGACAAATTATGTTGCATCTGTATATGCTTTTTATGGGGTGTTCTATTTAGAATTGTCCATATGGTAACTAGAGGAAGTATTTATCCCTACCGCATGCCTCTAGTGATAGAGGAAAATTATACTTTACCACTAATTGAAGTATCCTAATATATAGAAAGTGGAAGGTGTAAAAACAATGGACTACAATCATTTCAAATATTTATGATATAACACCCTAGATCTCAGTAAGAAGGAATATTTTTGTGCTAAGGTTTCTGCAGTTACTATATGGACAATTGTTAATGAACCACCCTGTATAAATATGACTGTTGTACAAGTGAAAAACACCATTTTTTACGATAACGTCAAAATTTTACTAAATTATGTTAAATCTGACGTTTTAACGTAGATGTGAGAGGTTCTGTGTTTGCTTGTATTTAGTTTATGTAGCTTTAATTACCTAGAACGATGGGAATAACTAATTTAGTAAAAAAAATTAAAAACTGTTACCTGAACTTCCATAAGTGAGAATGACAAAAAGGTTTATAATAACCCTGAAAAATATGGTGGGTTAAGGGTTAATGTATGCGGTTGGAAAGGAATGAAAAATGGTATTCCTGGTATTTACAGTGAAAGGTAAAGTCGTACGAATAACTATCCAGTGGAATAATTGTAGATACTAAAAAACTCTACAATTATTCAAACACATGCTTAGATCTTCATTTTCTGTGTTGTTTTTCTTTGTTGTGAGAATAAATCAATGTTGACGAAATTAAGTATACGAGTATATACACTATTTCATATCTCAAATGAAATTATTTTACTGAAAACAATTAATAAGCTTGCGAGATATTTATTTTTTATGGTCTGAAACACTTTGTTGAAGAAAATTGAACTGTGAAATATCATGGTACAGAATAACTATAAACATCCGTCTTAAGCGCAACAAAGCGGTGAATTAAAAGGTACTTTGAAGATTGGGCGTAGAAAAATGATTATTAATATACAAATAATAATTATTTTTTATTAAATGATAAAGACAAAGAAATCACGAAAACCATTACATTCAGTCATAGGGAAATGTTAAGAATATATGGTTGAAATCTAATATAGAATTGAGGCGACAAAAAAATATTTTGCCATTTAAAAAAACACAGTTATTACTATTATTCATTATCCAAAATTTACGTTAATTATTCTTCACCCTGTATAAAAAATTAAACACGTTTTTCTGGGATATTATTGAGTTACCTTACAGTGACCTTTGTCATAATAAGTTGTTGATAATTATATCAGCAATTTAGAAAGTTAAAAATATACTGGGTGTCTCATTTGGAATAACGAAGTGGACTGCAACATAACTATGAGTATGTATCAAATAAATCATAATATATTAGGGGTAAGCTGTTTAGTTAATAGCCGATAAATATTGAACAGTTTGTTCATATTTATTATAGATGAGAATATTTTCTTGTTTCATACTTTTTTCATTAGTCGGGATTTAGTTTTTGAATTTACTTTTTATTCCGTATGCGATTACATCCTCTAGCGGGTACTTTCAATATACTTTTTCAATTTTGAAATGTAGAGTCATGGGTTATCTGTTCACAGAATACAGCAGGCATCTTTTAAATTTGCACACCGACTAAAGTTGTGCAGATTAATTATAAGTAATTAATCTCGTGTACTGACAAGAAGTGTGAATATTAAAACAATCGTTAATATTCATAAAATTTGAAAATGGAAAATAAATTGACGTAAAACATAAAATTGGTAATTTTGACAAAAGTTTGATACTGTATTATTTTCATAAATGATTTAAATTGTCTAATTTCATAAAAGACATTGTTTGTTAGCACTAGACAATGTCTCAGTAACACGGAAACATCTGGTTCTGAATATTCACCACCCAAGGAAAGTTCTTTTCCAATAATTGAAACAGTGAAAACAATCTTTTTGACTCATCAGAGCGTATAACGATCCCACAAAATAAGGTGCCGTTGACATGCTATGCCGTTTTACAAAACTCTTCCTTGGATTTCCACTACAATTCCAAAAATGAAATCGTAACACGTGATTTAACACTGGGAGATTCTACGTTTTAAAAAAATAATGATTCACATTTAGAACAGATGTCGTTTTCATTTGAACTTGATACAGTATGCTCTTTCATATCCGAATATAATTCATCACTTAAACAAGTAAAACATACAGCACTGGATAGTTCAACAAAAAAAACTAAACCTCTTGGTTCTGATGTTCCAGAATTGCCTAGAATATCTAAGAAGAAGCGACGACCACATGATTCCCCATATTGTTTACAAGATGTTCAGAATTGTGGAAGACATTTGATGCGTCATCATTCCGACGAATTTGATGTTCAAAGTTTTTTATCTTTACACAAGGGTTCAAAACAACGAACGAAAACACGCTTTGGATCAAATTCGACGTCATTGAGATTTTGTAACGATATAATTCCGTTTAGCGAAAACAAGAAAAGCAATGTGAACCGTAGTATTTCTTGTAAATTTTGAAAAGGACATTATGCCAATAAGTCTTTAAGGCGGCACGTAAAAAAATGTCCTTCGAATCCTGATCCCAAAAAACCTTTAAGATCACAAAGCAAAGGTGAAACGGTTATGCCTAAACGATCCTCTAAGACTGAGCGGAGTACTAAACACGCTGACAGGTGATGTAATTCTGTTATTGCTAAAATAGACCTAACAATCTGTACGATACAAGCCGTAAAACTTGGAATGTAGCGATTTATCGAAACTACTATTTCGTTTTGGTAAGCCTTTTTATTATTAATATTTTGCAGAGCTGTTAATCCTTACCCATTCGGCATTAGTTTTAGACTGATTTTTGACCCAAAAATATAGATAGTTAAAGGGTTAGTGAATAAATATTTGAAATTAAGTTCTTAGTCTTTCTTATTTTTTGCTATTTTCTGCAATACTATTTCATACAGTGTGAGACAAAAAATAAAGGACGGTAATTATTCCGAAATTGCAATTTTATTATAAACGATCCTATATTTAGAAATTTCGTTGGTATATTTCTGCATTTTTGTGTTATTACTGTTGGTTTTGGTACTTGTTGAATTCTTCAGTTTTTGAGATATACATTTTTAAAGTTAGTGCCCATCAGGATTTTATTTGCGTCAAAAAATACCATGTAATACAAAATAGATAATATACTTAATTTCTTGTATATTATACAACTGTATATATAAATAAAAAGAGGCATATATTTGAGGAATATTTTTAAAATAACATGCTAAACACGTACAGTGGCTTTTTAATTTTTTTATACTATATAAGTGATATTCAATAGCTATATGTAAAGCAATTTTGCGGGGTTTTTCATTTAAGATTTTGGCCACCAATTCTTAAAAGTTTTAGTTTTTGACACAGGAGCTATTGAGAACTTATTTACTCCACTGTTGATCACTCATACAAAGAAAACAATTTGAAAACGCGTTTAATTAATTAAATAATGGATTTGAACCACTGAATAACACTTCAGAAAAAAATCCTCTGTTATGTGTTGAGCATGTTAATTTAAAAATACCCATTAATTACTTACCTAGTCGATATATTTAAGAACACTCTGTATAAATAATCATATTTTTATATTATTGTGCGATGTACAATAACTGCATCTAAAATATATTTTCTATATTGTATTACAGGGGGAATTATCATAACAGAATCTTAATTGTTCATGACTTTAAAGATGTATATTTCAAAAACTGATCATAGGAAAATCTTAAGACTTCAACACTTTCATTGAGTACTAAAACTAGTAACATAAACTTACAGACATTAACCAGAATTAAGCTGAGCCTATCAGCAATTTAATTAACTAGATCGAGTTCAAATGCATATCAAGTTTTCAAAGAAAGATACCAGTCGCCACTTTTCATAAAAATTGCAGGGTATTTATTCGGAACAACTATTGACACAGAATAAATTAGGTATGCATAAAATGGGAGAGAGAAGGTGCATATTCTTGTAAATGCATCAGTCAAAAATGTAAATGTATATTTCCATAAAAATACATAATATAAGCTCGACTATTGAGCTGATTTTTGTCAACAGGTTTTTATCTGATATGAAAATATGCTAGTTTATAGGTATTATTACGTATTCACTCTTTCATGTTATAAACAATCTCAGTTTCTTTAATATAAGTCAATTGTTTGTAATTTATAATTTTTATTTCTCATAGTTGTTGTTTCAAATGAACAATTTCAGTCTCAGATAAAAATTTCTTACGAAGAAAGCCAATTGCAATCGTTTTATACAATGTCAATACCGAACTGGCAATTATTCTTCTGATTCTATGTATTAACTGGCCGATAGTATATGTGGCAACGCCGCAAGGAGTCCATATTACCTGAAATGTATTATATACGGAGCCTACCTTGCTTTTGAAATATGGAAATATACACCAACGGAGCCTATTGTAACCGCTACATATAACGGATCCCACTACGACGTCAACTTATATAGTGGTATACATGAAATATACGCTAGGAGCCCAAATTGGACTACAGGTATAACGGAGTTCACATTAGCCTGAAACAGTATATATATATATATGTATATATATATATATATATATATATATATATATATATATATATATATATATATATTGAACCAGATATCATAGATATTAAGAGAATTAGTTCTATAAAAATATGTTGCTAGTATGAAAATGTATGAAAATAATATAATTTAGGAAAACACAATTGAAAAGGAAACACTTTTCTTAATTTAAAAACATATCAAGTAAAGATATATTAAATAATAGCCGATAACAATATAATAAATAAAGAAATTACCTCAATAATAACATAAAATATAGAGATTGCCTAACCAATGAAATGATGTAAATAAAGTTGCCTAAGACGAAGAATATCTTCTGTAACGTGATCAGCTGTTCACCTAAAAAGAAACAATTATATATTCAAGTCAAGAGAATTTTAGATATAAGTAGTTACATTAGAATACAAATATAAATATTCAGTAGAATAAGGAGTATAGTTTTTCATAGATAAACAATTAAACATAAAGAAAATGATATATGTCTGTAAAATGAACATTTTATTAAATAATAATTTATTAATTGCATTAGTAGAAATAAGTTAATACAAGAATTATATAGAGAATACATAAAAGGATGTATGATTTGAGTTATGTAATTGTAACAGTAATAGATTGTTTATGACAATATTAGATAGAACTATTTAAACAACATCTATGTATATAACCAAATCTAATTCATTTGTATGATTAAATTTCAAAAGACTCTCTACAAGAGTATTAGAAATGTGAACTTTTCTATTAAGTAAACCCAAATCAAATAATTCGATTGAATAGGACAATATTTGATTGGTTAGAAACAAAATGACAGATAAAATTTGCAATCAACAAGTATTGAAACAAACTTTGGTAGATAGTGACCTGAAAACAAACAAAAGACTTTCTTTGTGGAAAAAAAGTGAAAATCGAGAGGAAGCGGGGATTATTAGGAGTGGCGTCGAAAGGTGTGTACTGTGTGTTAGAGTGCTCCCGAAATTTTTATGAAATTCCCTAAATAACTTAATAAATTTTAACATAACTATGAAAAACAATCTTGTGTAGTACTCACCGATAATCAGATACAGTTGTTCTGCAAAAAACCAGCAGAATTTCTCCAGAAATTGGTATTGGAACTGCAGAGAAGCTTCCTGGGGTCCAGAAGAGTTATCCCAATTCCAGAGCATCAGGTCAGTGTTCTTTTAAACTATTATTGGCCAATAATAAGCAAAAAACTCAAATAAGTGCTTAATTTCACATTTTGATAAACATTCACGATAATGATCGATCTAAAATATAAAGAAAACGGACTTTATTTATTTAGTTAGTTAATAAATTGAATCTTTAATAATAACAAAAAGGCCGAATTTCAATAAATAAATAAATAATTCAAAAGTACGTACGCCATTTTATCATAAGATGATGCTTAACTTGTTTCCATGTATTCTATCTATCTGTTTATAAACTGTATAACATTTCCATGTATATATAAATCTTTTAATACTTTTCTTCCACAGCATATTGGTAATATTTTCATGTATATTCTTCACATAAACTCTTGAATGTTATAAACCATCTAAATATTCCGTACTTGTTAATACTATGTCATTCTAATGAGCCACACAAGCTCCATCTCACGTTATTAATATTATGTTCATTTTACGCATGACTGGATTTGGAGCATGCGCACCGTTCAAAATATAAAATCACTAATTTCTTTAGAGGTGACCATAGGCTTCTCAAATTATTATTATCACATATAAATTATTGAATTTAAAATTAAATGTTGTTATAAGTAAAGTGTTTCTTTTGTTTAAATGAAGGTAATACGTTTTGAATGCCAGGACTCGAAGAGTAGAGAGGGTTTCATGCCACCGAATAATTAAAATAAAATAAATTACAAAACAATATGATAATAACCAACTGAGCTAGCCAAATCTAAATAAAAATTCTAAATATAAAATAATAATCATCTAAATTTCATAATAAAAGTAATTATATAAGTCAATTATTGTTAATTATTGTCACCCAAAACGTGGGGCGGTTTATTAAAAATATAGGAAACATCTGTAAACTTTAAACTCAATTAAAATGGCAAAACGAATGACGTGATTCAGAAGAGGAAAGGGATGAACGAAGTCATGGTATGGGAGATTATCAAGCAGTATATTTGGAGCAAGGACAACAAGCGGAAGGTGATGCACAGGAAGAAGGTTTGACAGATGAAGAAGCTATAGAACAAGAAGATAGGAGGTAAGAGAGAAGAGAACCACAAGTAGGAACGCATATCAATGATCCAATAATGCAAATTTTGATGAGCATAAATAGTATGAAGGATGAATTAAAAGGAGGTATTAATAATTTAAATGGAAAAATGAACACCATGAATGGAAAAATGGACACAATGAGGGGAGATATGAACAAAATGGAGGAGAATATTAGGGAAGATTTGAATGGAAACATGAATAAATTGGAAAAGAAGATAGAAGAGGTGAAAACCGAAAGTATTCAAGAATTCAGGAAACTTAGGGAAGAAAATGAAGAATGTAGACAGTAGATAAACAAGGTGAGAGAAGATATGGAGGATCAAAACGAACATCTACGGAATGAAATTCAAGAAAATGGTATTAAAATTAGAGAGCAGATAGAAAATCAAATGGTAGAACAAATTCAAGAATTAGAGAGAGGTATAGAAAAAAAATTACCGGGTACAATTCAAGCAGAAGTTATTAAACAAACTGAAGACATCACTAAAGAAGTAGAACATATCAAATTCAAGGAACAAATAATCGAAGAAATAATGCAAAATTACTAACAGAATGCGGAGCAGAAATTTAAGGATTTGGATACAAAGGTACAAAAACAAACAGGAACATGTGAGGAGAGGAACGAGTACATAGGCCAAATAGTTAACAAAGAACTTGAAAAAATGAACAGAAAATTACAGGAAAGCATGAAGGAAATGAAATTTAATATTAGGAGAAATGGAGGTGGAGTTATTTATACAGGAAACATGGATATCGGAGTAAAGTTTGATGGGAATATAAACACCATTCATCCAAAGGTGTTTATAAAAATAATAAAAAGCAAACTTAAAGGAATGAAAGACATCATGGAGAAAAAGATTATCATTAGAGGGATGTTATCTGGGCATGCACTATTGTGGTTTTGTAACAAGGAGGAAAACATAAATGATTTAGAAGAATTTGAGAACCAATTCATGAACTATTTCTGGGGTGAGATTCATCAGGCTAATTTTAGGAAAAGATTGTATTTCGGGAAATTTGATTATAATAGGAATAAAAATTTAAATGCATATGCTATGCAACTATATAACATGGCGCAATACTTGGAACCTGTTATGAAGGAGGAGGAATTAGTTTTATATGTCGGGAGACATTTTAACTCAGAAGTGTCTGAAACGATAGCACTTCAAAATATTAAAACAATGGACAACTTATCTAGATATTTGCAGAGAGTTGAAAGGAGTGTTCAAAATGGAAGTGATTTTCTCAGATATCAACAAGGAAATGATATACGAAGAGATAATGGAAATATAAGAAACGATATACGAAGGGAAAATGGAAATGGTAATTTCAGGAGAGATTATTATGAAGGTAATGGAAATAGAAGTTATGGAAACAGGAACTTTGAAGATAGACGATACCAAGGAAATGGGGAACAATACAGAAATAGAGAGAGGAATAATGGAAACAGATATCCGGAGAACCATGGGAACCAGAACAATTCCGAGAGAAGAAATCGCTATGGTAATAACAATAATAATAATAGAGGAAGAAATTGGCAAAATGGCAGGGAAAACCAAATTAATCCAGAACAAAACAGAAACAGGGTTGATGGCAATAGGAGACAAGTGAATATGGTCAGACAGGAGATACAGGTAGAAGAATGTATTCCTGGACAGCACAATACAGAGAATTTTGCTTAAATCGTCCTTACGTGCATAATATCATCTATTCATCGTGATATGAACATCCTCGAGAATTTATTATAGATTATGAAAATAATAATAAAAAAGTAGAGAAACCTAATTTAATATTTATTCAGGGTAGATTACAAAATATTTTTGTAGATTTTAATAGATACGGGTTCAGAGGTAACATTATTTAAACAGGATATAGTAGATAATTCAAATAAGGATGATATTATGATGATAAATACAAAGAAACTATCATTAGTAGGGGCGAATGATAGAAATTTATATTATACAAATAGTACCATAATCACAGATTTTTATTTGGGAAACATAGCTTATAAAATACAATTATTAGTAGTTAAGAATTTAGAATATGACGTAATTTTGGGAAATGATGAATTGAGCAATCACAAGATGATAATTGATTATAAACAAGGGTACATGGTATGTGAAGGTAATATAATAACTTTTGACAAAAAGGAAGAACAAGAGGTAGAGGAAAGACAATGTCAAATAAACGAAATAGAAATTATGGAAGATCAACAAGAACAATTTTGTCCTATACAATATCGAAGAGAGATTGATGAGTTATTGACAAAACATGGGAGACTTTTCAATAAAGAAGTATGCATAGCAGCAAAGTATATACATAAGTTGGAAATGAATAAGGATATCAGTAACTTCAAGATAAAAACTTATCCCATTCCTTATAAGTTGAAAAATGAAGTATACCAGGAGTTAGAAAAGATGATACAAGATGGTATTATAGGAAGATCCAACTCTCCATATATAAGTGGGATAACATGTGTCCGAAAAAAGTCAGGTGAGATTAGATTATGTCTGGATGCCAGAAATATCAACTTATATACTAAGAAACAATATGAGAGTCCTTTAAATTTAGAGGGAATATTTGGTAGGATTACAAGAGCTAACATATTCACGAAACTGGATTTGGAGCATAGTTTCTGGTTGATTCCATTAGATAAAAGAAGTCGTCCATATACAGCATTTATGATTGATGGCGTAGTATACCAATTTTGTGTTGTTCCATTTGGTTTACAGAGTTCGTGTGCAGCATTGGTAAGAACACTTCACACTGTTCTCAACCAATATGAACATTTTACATTGCACTATATAGATGACATATTAATATATTCAGAAAATGAAGAACAACATCACGAACATTTGAAGACTATATTGGCAGAATTGGAAAGAGCAGGATTAAAATTGAACATGGAAAAATGTCAATTTTACCAAAAAGAAGTGCAGTATTTGGGATATATTTTAAATTCTACTGGAGTGAGAATGAACCCTGAACGAATTAGAACTATAAGGGAATATAAGACACCGACTAATCTGAAAATTCTTCGAGGATTTTTGAGAATTCTCAACTACTTTAAACGACTAATATCAGACCTCAGTAATAAGGAAATTCCATTAATTGAATTACTCAAGAAGGAAACGAAATGGAAATGGGATGCTAGAAGAGAACAAGCTTTCCAAGAACTGAATGAAATATTTTTAGAAAATTTGCAGGTTTATCATCCTCAATATGACAAGCCATTTATTTTAAGAACAGATGCATCCATAGATAGATTAGCAGGAGTTTTATTGCAAGAACAAGAGGAAGGAGAACTACCAATCAGTTTTATTTCCCGAGTAACGAAAAACTATGGAAGAAAATACTCAGTTACTGAATTGGAGATGGCAAGCATTGTATTTTGCATAACTAAATTACGTTTTTATTTATTAGGAGCAAAATTTTACTTGGAAACAGATCATTCAGCTTTAACAGCAATGTTTAAAAATCGTTATGCAAACAATGGGATACATCGATGGATACTTCTATTACAGGAATATGAATTGGAAATAGAATTTATTCCTGGGAAAAATAATATAGTAGCGGATGCTCTTAGCCGTGAAACAGAAATGAAGAAGAAGGATCAACAATTCCAAATTGGCATAAATAGGTTATAAGAAACTGAAGGTTTGTTTACTTTGGAGAAAATAATGGAGGATCAGAGAAATTTACAAGAATCTTGTAAAAGAGGAGCATTTCAAAGCGAAGGAATTTGGTATAAGAAGATGGAAGATAGGGAAATTTATTTAATAACACCTGAATATGCAAAGGAAATTCTCAAACAATTACATGAGGAATATGGACATATAGGATCTCGAAAACTATGGATGTTGTTTAGAGAAAATTACACAGCAAAGAAGGACATATCATTGGTTAAAGAAATCTGTAGAATTTGTAAAATTTGTCAGTTGGTGAAGGAAAGGAATTATCATCATATTAGTGGACCAAAACCTATAATAGCACTCAAGCCTTTACATATAGTAGCTATTGATTTCATATCACAATTAATACCTAGCAAGCAAGGCAATAAACATATTTTAGTTATGGTAGATATATTTTCAAAATTTGTAAGAACTTTTCCTTGTCAACGTACCAATGCAAACACAGTAATATCTTGTATGAAAATTTTTATAGAAGAAATAGGAATTCCGGAAAACTTAATATTGGATCATGCTACTTACTTTGTGAGTGAAAAAGTCAAACGCTTGTGTAGAAATCATAATATTAAAATGAATTTCATAAGCATAAGAAGACCTTCATCTAATCCAGCTGAGAGGTATATCAAAGAAATTGTTAAGTATTTAAGGATTTTATGTAATAATAGACACAATTTATGGGAAGAAAATCTAAATCAAGTAGAGAAATTTTTAAACCAATTACCTAATGGAGTTACTGAAGAATGTCCACAATTTATTTTGAAAGGAATACCCCCAGAACGAGAATGGATACTACAGAGAGAATGGGATATGTCTCAAGTTTTGAATAAAGTAAGCAAGAATTTGGAGAGAAGTGCTATAAGATTTATTAAAAGAAAAGGAAACAAAAATAATAAGAAGATTAGATTTGAAAAAGGAGATTTAGTCCTAGTAAGATCTTTGAGAACACCAAAGAAAGGTGAAAATCAATGTAAAAAGTTATTATCACCATTTGAAGGGCCATATGTAGTCGACAATAGTGATGCTCAAAATAGTTATCGCTTATTCTATCCAGGTACACAATTAGAAAGGGGAGTGTTCAACGTAGAACATGTATATAGATATTATGAATAGATGATGTTATTTTACGAATAATACTTAAAAAAAAGGAAATAATAGTCATAAGGATAGATTTAAAATTTAATATTAGGTAGTGTACAAAGATAGAGTAGATATTAGACAGAGTTTTGTTTTTCATTTGGCAGCTGGTGATCCAATTAAATTCATCACGTTTGTTTCTTCAGAACCTAAAAAAATAAATATAATATAATATAAAGAAAAATTTATGAGGTAAAACTCTTAATAAAAACAGTTTTAAAAAAATTTGAGTATGGCAAATCAATATGTATAACAAATAAAGGAAAATAATTTATAAGAAATACTGGTTTTACATAGAAAGAAACTATTAAAAATATAGGATAGAGTATCAAATATAAGTTCACATTTTGTAAAATAAGGAAATAAGATGTGAGTAATAAAGGATAGGAAAGGATAATAATGAATGATATTGATAAAAATATAGGAGGTAATGTTTGATGTCGATTAGAATTTGGTAGATTACTTGAAAATACATGAATGAATAAGATATTGATATTGATATATTTATGAATTTAAGAAATAATTAATTATATTGAATAATGATGAATATTGAAAAGAAATATGATATGAGGAGTATATAGAAGAATAAAATATAATGAAATTAAAGAGAAATAAGTTGATATATAAGTGGAAGTTAGTCTAAAAATGATAGTAGAGAAGTATTATATTAAGTAATATTAAGAATATAAATTGACATTGATACGAATCAAGTGTATTTTAAAGAAAGAATTATGAGATAGTTATTGAAAGAGATAGGTTTTGTAGTAGGAAATATGTGAACGAATATTTGAGAAACAAAGTTAAAAAAATTATACCATGAAATTGTTGAATATTTTTTGAATAAAATAAAATCAATCATTTATAGTAAGAAAATTGAAATTTAAATAAATATCCAGGGTATGGATATCATTTAAATTTAAATTTGAGGGGAATTGAACCAGATATCATAGATAGTAAGAGAATTAGTTCTATAAAAATATGTTGCTAGTATGAAAATGTATGAAAATAATATAATTTAGGAAAACACAATTGAAAAGGAAACACTTTTCTTAATTTAAAAACATATCAAGTAATGATATATTGAATAATAGCCTATAACAATATAATAAATAAAGAAATTACCTCAATAATAACATAAAATATAGAGATTGCCTAACCAATGTAATGATGTAAATAAAGTTGCCTAAGACGAAGAATATCTTCTGTAACGTGATCAGCTGTTCACCTAAAAAGAAACAATTATATAATCAAGTCAAGAGAATTTTAGATATAAGTAGTTACATTAGAATACAAATATAAATATTTAGTAGAATAAGGAGTATTGTTTTTCATAGATAAACAATTAAACATAAAGAAAATGATATATGTCTGTAAAATGAACATAGGATTAAATAATAATTTATTAATTGCATTAGTAGAAATAAGTTAATACAAGAATTGGATAGAGAATACATAAAAGGATGTATGATTTAAGTTATATAATTGTAACAGTAATAGATTGTTTATGACAATATTAGATAGAACTATTTAAACAACATCTATGTATATAACCAAATCTAATTTATTTGTATGATTAAATTTCAAAAGACTTTCTACAAGAGTATTAGAAATGTGAAATAATATATTTATGAACTTTTCTATTAAGTAAACCCAAATCAAATAATTCAATTGAATAGGACAATATTTGATTGGTTAGAAACAAAATGACAGATAAAATTTGCAATCAACAAGTATTGAAACAAACTTTGGTAGATAGTGACCTGAAAACAAACAAAAGACTTTCTTTGTGGAAAAAAAGTGAAAATCGAGAGGAAGCGGGGATTATTAGGAGTGGCGTCGAAAGGTGTGTACTGTGTGTTAGAGTGTTCCCGAAATTTTTATGGAATTCCCTAAATAACTTAATAAATTTTAACATAACTATGAAAAACAATCTTGTGTAGTACTCACCGATAATCAGATACAGTTGTTCTGCAAAAACCAGCAGAATTTCTCCAGAAATTGGTATTGGAACTGCAGAGAAGTTTTCCTGGGGTCCAGAAGAGTTATCCCAATTCCAGAGCATCGCGTCAGTGTTCTTTTAAACTATTATTGGCCAACAATAAGCAAAAAACTCAAATAAGTGCTCAATTTCACATTTTGATAAACATTCACGATAATGATCGATCTAAAATATAAAGAAAACGGACTTTATTTATTTAGTTAGTTAATAAATTGAATCTTTAATAATAACAAAATTCTGTCTATCTGTTTATAAACTGTATAACATTTCCATGTATATATAAATCTTTTACTACTTTTCTTCCACAGCATATTGGTAATATTTTCATGTATATTCTTCACATAAACTCTTGAATGTTATAAACCATCTACTGAGCTAGCCCAATCTAAATATAAAATAATAATCATCTAAATTTCATAATAAAAGTAAGTATATAAGTCAATTATTGTTAATAATATATATATATATATATATATATATATATATATATATATATATATATATTCTATTATCTATTATCCTTCTCTCAGGGTGGCATCAAACTGTTCAAAAAAATTAATTATTCAAAATTTATTTATTTTTAACATATGTCCAAATTAGCTGTTTCGCTATTGCTCAGAATGTCTAGTAACTGTATGATTAATATCATAAAAGGCACTTCAAATATCTGATGACATTTACAATACTTCTGTCACTGAACATTATCAACTGTCACTGATTTCGACAGTTTTATTTACTGCAAAATGTTTAATTTTATGAAATTATATGTTATGAAAATAATACAGTGAGTTGGAATGTAAAATTCCATATTATACTACCACATCACAAATTATCAAATTAATATTCCTCAAATTATTATAAAGGAACAACAGTCGTAATTTCTACGGAACTTAAAATTAGAACAACCTAGATACTATACATTAATCTAATGAAAAAAACGTTTAATAAAAGTTCCAATCGTTGATTTGAATCTTGACGTGTATGAATGTCAAATACAATCTTCCATCAAATCTGTCTAATTCAAAGAAAATTTCTTTGATGTTAATTTCCTTATATGAATTGTTAATTTCGGTTTACAATCAAATATCTAATATATGCATCTATGTTAAATTTTATTTAACAAGAGGCCTTATTATTTCTCGAGAAATTATTGTAAAAACTGGAGCGGACTCACTAACTGAGAACAGGATAACTCGTACAATTCTAAATGACTTTAGAATACTGGATACATTCTAAATTTTCATTTAGAAATCTCGAACCACATTCACTTAACACGATGCAATTCTTATTTGAATTATGCACGCACTGGCTTTATAGGGAATGAATTTTTAATCTGGTTGTATTGATATACAATTTCACCTATCTACACCAAAAATTGGGACAACTCTAATTCTGATGTTGCCTCTTCGGGGTTTCAAAATCAACTAACTAAACTTTTCAAAATAAATAAATAATTTCCTTTCCGTTGGTTACCGATTTTCGATTTTCTTAAAAAAATTACTAATTTATGTTTATCAATAACAAGTGAGATTTTGAAATTTTTTATTATACTTGTAATGCTGCTAGCAGAGACCTCTATATTTTGAAATTTCAAATATTTGCTCCAAATCATAATCTGCTCTATCTATCATTAGATATATTATACACAAATGTCATCAGAAATTAAATGTCCAATTTGATATTTATACTGAATCTTTCAAAATTAGTGAATTTACATATTGTACAGTGTGTATCGAAAGTATGGCAGCCAAATATAAATAAATTTCTCTATGTTCTACTTTCATTTTAAATTTCAAATAGAGGATCTGTATTAAATCCCCCTAATAAAAGAATGATCTATCGATTATTGTATATTATTATAATTTCATCTTTCAAATTTGCTAAATATTATCCTATTATTTTAGTAAAATAGTAATGTTCTGAAAATGATTATTAACTTATTTCAAAAATCTTATTTTTAATTAAATTAAACTATTGTCCCCAATTCCCGTAAAACTTATTAACTCTACTATATCTATTAAAAAATTTCACGTAACATACTATTATTTGTTATTCTAAAATTTCATGTTGATAATTTTTTTTACGATCTCAATTATTTCCAACTCTGTTTTACTCTGTCTAAACAATTTATATTGAACTGGATGAGATTTTGCTTTAAAATTTCTCAGTGTTCTTCACTTTCTTAGTATATCCATAATTTTATTGAGCAGCCCTCGGTTTCTTCGACATTCTTCTCTCATACGTCTTTAATAATTCATCCATAAATATATCTATCTATCTATCTATCTCACGTACATAATTATTTGCTATTCTAATTTATTTCCAATCAATCCTTCATATTTCATTATCAAATTCTTCACTTTCTATTCATATTCCTTATTTCCACTCATTAATTCCAATTCTTCCATAATTCCACTCCTTTTTATATTCCATAACTTCCTATTATCCTCTTCAATTGCACTGGCTTTATAGGGAATTGATTTTTAATCTGGTTGTGTTGATATACAATTTCAACCATCTACACCAAAAATTGAGAGAACTCTAATTCTTTATTGACACACCTCAACACCTGTACTAAAAGTTGTTGGAAGGTCGTTTATTTTTATTCGATTTTGTCTAGATAAAAACAGTAGTTGGTTTTTCTTGTACGTTGAAATTTCTGTTTGATTTTCAAAATTAAAATATAATGTATTATAACATATCTCATGGTTTATAAAGTTTTGAAGTCATAACTGACCTTGCAGTAAGTACCGAATTTTGTTAACTATGACAGTGGATTATCCAAAATTAAATTTTAGTCCTCTATAAAGAAAATAAACATTTTCGAAATGTTGGGTAGTAAAAAAGAGTTTTAATAATCAGCTTTAGACGGAATCCCCAAGAATCACAAGTTTTTCATCATATATATATATATATATATATATATATATATATATATATATATATATATATATATATATATATATATATATATATATATATATTGTAATGGTATAATATACATCTAAGAAATAACCTTTAATACTTTAGCCAGCTCAATCGAACACTATCTCTATAATACCTCAGAGTGTGAAGGTTTCATTCCTCATAAATCAATAAAACAAGATTCTAATTATTGCCTGTTCTATAATGTATGTGAAAATATAAATCGATATTGATACCTACTAAAATATTCATATAAATTAAATTACGTTTTTTATACTAATGGATGTTCTAATAATTAGTCCAATAAATGTTTGTCAAAATTAGAGTACTCAATTATAATGAAAATGTTCTTTATTCTATTGTATTCTCGAATGGTGACTGACCTTATCACTCTGTCCACAACCGGTTAAATGTCCATACGCACCATCCAATCTTCTGTTATCAGGCTTATTTCTTTTCTATTCTGCACATTCAAGTTTTGCTACTCTGTGATAAATCTCTCCTTTTCTATTATCATGAATCAATAGGTTCGTAGTTAAACACGTCTTTTCCGAACGAAAATACCTTTTTTAATTTCCTCTCAACAAAAAACCTCTATTGTCAAAAATCACTTGACATCTTCTCTCCAAATGTCTCCTTCTTTATTATTGTTAATCAACATGTTCGTAGTTAAACACTTCTTTATCGAATGAAAATACCGTTTTTTAATTTCTTCTCAAAAAAATCTCGTCTTGTCAAAAATCACTTGACATGTCTTGTCATGACCGTTTATGATTTTCTCAAAATAATTACTCCGAATGTTTCTTATACTACTATATACATTTACATACTAACTACAATTCTATTTTATTCTATTTTATATAGGTATCAATATCCCGAAATTCAACGTAAACGACTAATTAATCTGAATTATTATTTTTAATGTTTTCTGACATAAAAAATTCCCCCAATTGGGCAACAATTTTAATTGTGGTTTTCCACAGTTATAAATTATTTCCGAATTCTCGTAAATGCGTAAGCTAATTATTAATTACCATAGAAAACTTATTCTAAAATTTTTAATTATCTAGATGTATCTGTACATGTTTGTTTAAAAATATCTTTATTCAATCGGTTATGAATACATTTACAAAGAAGGTGAAATAACATTATAAGGCCGATGTTCTGGCATATCTCATCTACTTTGTGTCCCTCTGAAGTTGCTGTTCATATTAAACACACCTCTCACTCAAGTTGTTCCTGGATATACCAATTCATAACTATTGACTCCGTTTTCGGTAATTACTTCAAGTGGACCTTCTAAATAAGGTTGTAATTTTTTACAAATGTTGTGTTTTTTATTAGGTACTCTCAAATGTTTGATTAATAACAAATCTCCTTTTTTAAATATTATTTGTTTATTATGCAATTTTACCTGCTTTTGTTTATAAATTTCTACAATTTTAATTAATTTGTTGTGTGTTTTCATCATCAACTCATCATAGATTAAATTGTTATTATACCAGGGTCTTGTAGGTTCTATTCCTTTTAACATTGTAATTGGAGCAGTATCCGTACTAATATTTGGAGTATTATTTATGTAGGTTTCAACTTCCTGTAATTTATTTTCCTATTGAGTATGGTTTGAGGATATTAGGATTCTCAATTGTTTTAGTACTTCACGAATTATTCGTTTAGATAGGTTCCTCTGAGGATGACGCATACTCGTGAACACCGGCCGTATGTCCTTCGAATTTAACCATCCTATTGAGTTATTGTTTCTGAAATACGTGGGATTGTCCAATATTACTTTATTAAATTTTCCATGTTCTCCCATAAATTTTGAAAAACATTGTTTTACTACGGTTTCATTTGTTCTTTTACTCGCATGAAGAACAACAAATCTGGAAAAATGTCCACCATAACCAATATGTGTCTACAACGTGTAGACGTCGGAACAAGATCTGAATTGAAATCTACTGCAATGGTATCAAGAGGAATCTCTGCTATTATTGATTTTGGCAAGTTATAATTTTTTTTATTCCTATCTTCACAGAATTGACATACTCTACATTTATTAATGTGATTTTTTATTATACTAAGATCATTTCTACAGTAGTAGTTTTCTCTGAGAATCATATGTGTTTTTCTAACACCCGGATGGTTATATGCTAAATGAATGCCATCTGCTATTGTTTTGGTTAATAATTCGGTGATTATATATAATTCAATTCTATCTATGATTTTCGTGTAAATATTGTCTTTCAATATTCCTTTCCTTTTCTCTTTGTTTGTCAAATTTATTTAATCGTTTCTAATAGACTCTAATGAGAAAACTCCCTGTTCATGTTTAAGAATGTTCAACCCAATTTTGTGACTTTTAATTTCATCTTTCTTATGTTCATCCATGCGAGTAAGTGCATCTGGTACTATATTTTTCTTTCCCGGTAAATATTTCATAGTGAACGAGTATTCTGCCAACAAAAGACTCCACCTATGTACTCTAGCATTGTTAAATTTGTTATCCAATATTGATGTTAAAGCTTGGTTGTCTGTATTGACATAAAAATGTCCATCCAATAAGAAGTAATGTAATTTGCTTATACAAAAAATTATACTTAACAATTCCAATTCACAAACGCTATAATTTTTCTCAGCGGACTTAGTTAGCCTAGACACAAATGAAATTGGTACTTCGACTCCTTGTTGCATCTGAGTTAATACTTCGGCAATTCTATAAATAGAAGCGTCAGTGCTTAGAGTGAATGATAGACTATATACAGGGTGGTACAGTTTGACTTGATCATGAAACATAATTTTAATAGACATGAATGCTTGTTCATGTTCGTCGGTCCAGCACCATATTACATTATTTTTAAGTTAGTTTATTAGCGGTATTTGTTTTTCAGCCAAGTCTGGCACTAAACGTTTGAAATAATTCCCTATAAACCCTCTTAATGTTTTCAGATTTGTAGGTCTCTTGTATTCTTTTATGATGCTAATTCTACTAGGATCCATCTCAATAGTGGATGGTGTTAATTTATAACCCCGGAAAACTACTTCAGTTTTGAAAAATGTGCGTTAAGCTATGTTTAGTTTCAGTCCCGCTTTATCTGAATCTTGAAAAACATTTGTTAAGTGAATTAAATGATCTTGTTCACTTTTTGAAAATATTAAAATGTCATCAACATAATGAATAGCATAAATTTCCTGTTTTTCCAAAATTTTGTTGAGAGCTTTAAGTAATGCACTGGTAGCTGATTGTACTCCAAATGGTACGACATTGAACTCATACACTCAACCATTAATTTTAAAACCTACAAGATGCCTGCTGTTTTTATGCAATGGTATAAGCCAAAAGCTGTGTTTGAGATCTAATTTCGAAAATATTTTCACATTTGTTATTCTACTTAATATTGCTTCAGCATTTAATGGAGATTCAAATTGAGGTATTGTGCACTTGTTTAAATTTGTAGCGTCTAAACACAATCTAATACTATCGTCCCGTTTTTTTACAATAAAGATCGGATTCAAATATGCTGTTGTACTATATCTTATGATTTTATTTGGTAACATATTCTTTAACGTTTTATTTACGTCCTCCAAACGTTTATATGAATAGAATAACTCTTAGGTTTAAATTCCCTCATATTTTGAACTTTAATTTCATGAACATATTCCTCAGTCACTCTCGTTTCTTCATTCACTAACCCTATATAATATTGTAACAATTCAACCACTTCTTCCTCCCATTTTACATCACAATCGAGATCCTTCTCATTAAATACCACTTCTTTTGCGGCATGCTTTAGCATGTACCCAACATCACTATTTTCCACTCCTAAATACCCATCTTCATTATCATCACTATCTAACTTACTTAAAGTATCATAATCAATATTATTCGTTTCATTAAAATTATAATTTATTAATTGCATACAATTATTTGTATTTCTTTTTTCGTAACTTATAACTTCACCTTTTCCTATGTTCATTTATTCTACTCTATCACCTTTCTGTTGCATATTTGAATCTTTTGTTCTCAAATCATAATTAATTTTCCCATTTATTTATTAAACCCTGTTCATAATCTATAATAAAATTATTTCACTCCAATTCTTCACTCCCTAACAATATATCACATTCCAAATGATCTACTATTAATAACTGTGAGTTGATAACTGAATTTGTAAATTTTATAGTAACAAAAGCCGCCTTATTTGTAGAACCCAAAGTTTTTTCATTTATACCTATAAAATTGATCTTAGTTATATGAAGAATATTAGTTCTCCAATTATCATTCTATTAATTGTTTTTTGTGAAATTAAAGATGCAGTTGAACCTGTGTCTAGTAATAATTTTACCTCTTTATCTTTAATAGTACCTATCACAATTATTAATCCTAATGGTATTATTTCCAGGTGTGAAATAGAGTCATCAATTTTTAAAAGCTCTGAGAAATGGGTATAGTCGGTGTCAAGTACTGGACTTGAGCACCAATGTAATGTTTTTTCTTATTTATTTAAACAATAAACGGATGGGATAAATTTCAAACACTCGGTATGGCTACTTACTAATTTATTACTAACTCACTAATCACTAACACTTAATTTATATATACAGTATAATCACTCAGACTAATTTATATAAACAGTTCACTAATTTATATTCACTAATTTATTTGTTTATCTCACGATGTCAAATTATCAACTCACTTACTCTTCCTGATCAGTCCCCTTATATACTAGTGCCTTTTGTACTAGAGAATTCCGGGCTGCAGCTTATACACACAAATAATTTTTCTGGCCTTTTCTAGATAATTCTGGTCACAAAAATCAGTTCTAGATAAGATCGTCTCAATCGTAAACAGTTTTTTATAACTGCGTATCCGCCATAATTTTAACTATTATACCTGACTTAGACAGGGTCGGTTTTAGGGACTATACCAGTGTGCTGTTTCGTAACAATATATATATATATATATATATATATATATATATATGCGATAAAGCTTTCCCGCCTCACGCATATAGACACAGCGACAACTCCCATCATAAGATACATGACTTCAAATCTTTCCAGAAAACTCCCAAATAGTTTTCATTATTCGACATAATCCATCGCAAATTAACGAAGCCCAAGTGGACAGTATTTCTCATCCAATTATTAATACTGTGAAGTATCTAGGAATGGTCTTAGATAAAGAACTCAATTGGACTGCACATATCGAACTAACTCTAGTAAAATGTATCAAAGGTGGAAATTTCTTAAAATCTATAATGAAAACCTGGTGAGAGCTCATCCCTAAACAATGTATTACAAACTGAAAATGTACTTCAACTTTATCACGGAAGACTAGGTCAACAGGTATTTTTGTCTATCCAAAAATGATTACAGTAAATTTCGTAGATTTTTCTTCATGAGAGAACGATCAGAAATTTCTAGACACCTGACAACATTTTTAGCATAGGTAAAATTGCTGGTTACGTTGTTGATGACTTTTTATCACATTATGGAAGTGAGTCCGTTGATAAAAAGGTTACAGAAACTTTAAACAAAAACGGAATTCATCAACGACTAGTAATGACGTACACACCTCCACAAAATGGATGCTTAGAAAGAGAAAATAAAACTATAGTAGAGACTGCTAGAGCACTATTGCACGCAAGAGAAGGATAACCTCAAAGCTTATGGGCGCAGAAATGGTAAACACTGCAGTTTATATTTTGAACAGATCAGCTGCTGTATCTTGTGAGAGTGACAAATCAGCTTTCGAAGTATGGTATGGAAAGAAACTATTTTTGACGCACCTTCGTGTACATGCAGATGTTATTTCCATATTCCCAAACCATGCATAAAAAAGCTAGATAAAAAAGCTCTTAATGGCGATCTAGTTGGATGAAACAATAACTATGGTTACAGAATTTTGTGTCCAGAAATAAAGAAATTAATAAGGCCCAGAAATGTCAATTTTGACGAAAACCCTTTTTCAAGATCTGAACAAATATTACCTAACATTCTGAAATAAATCTATAAAGAGGTGAAAGATGACTAATACTTATACTTTTAAACAATTAAGGTATGGAAATTAATTCACAACAAGCAAGTAGTTTAGATGCAAAAGAAGAATGGTGTCGAGAAGATGATGAGGAAGTCAAACTTCACATGACTTTGATAATTAACAAACTTAAGAAAACCAGCGACAGTTGAAGATTATATAATGACAGTTGCTACGAATATACTTGAAACTAAAGAACCATATAGTTACAAAGAAGCTATTCAAATGAGTGATACTGATGATTACTATCTATGGATAGAGAAATGGGCGCTCATAGATTGAATGGAACATGAGTCATTGATAAATTGAAGGAAGAAAATTTATACCTTTTAACTGGCTTTATAAGATAAAAACAAATCCAGTTGGCTCTGTAGAGAAGTACAAAACAAAGTTAGTTTTTAAAGGCTTTACACAAAGACTAAGTTAAGATTTTGACCAAACATTTAGCCCTGCTGCAAAACTATCTACAATACGGGCTATGATAAAAGTGTGGCTGCAAATGAAAACATGACACTATTGTAGTTTCATGTGACAACAGTATTTGTGTACGGTTCACTAGGTGAAGAAATACTCATGAAAGAGCCAGAAGGTTATGAAGTTGAACCAGTAAAGTTTGCCGTTTAATGAAAAGTCTTTATGGACTGAAACAGACGCCACATTGTTGGAATACGCACAAAGTAATTTGTGTTTATCAGACAGTTGCCCGAAATTTTCTTCGGGATTGGCTCTTTTAAGACCGCACTCCAATCAATCGTGTATATATTCTAAGAAATGCTTTTATAGATGCCTCACTACGTGCCCTCTGATGCCAGGCTCAAATCGATGCTTGAGGTGAGGCTTGATACGATGCTTCACTATGTTTTCACCCTAACGGTGCACAGCTTGCTTCACACCTCCGGTATGATAGCACTCACAAAATTATGCAACATTAATTCATCATCGCCATGCAGCGATGTGCATGGCGATGTACCAGTCGAGATGAGCTGATCCACTATGTTCTTACCCTTAACTAAGTGATTCATGGGCCCTTTGTACTGATATATCGAGAGAATGAGGAACATGTTTCCCATCATTGTACGATAGACAATTATGTATAAAGGTACACGTTGCGGTTTTTGATTAGTCCTATAACAGCTTACAGAAAATATTCCTGAGCCACACTGTCAAGTAGTTTGTTATCACTCAATGCACAGATAAAAATCCCAATGGCACAGGAACAATTGGACAGGCTAATTCCAGGAACATGTTTGCATAAAACCCAAAATAAAAAATTAGATACAAAAGTAATAGAATGTCTTTAGATGTACAAAAAGCCAAAGTAACATTCTGGCTTCAAATCAAAAACAAAAATTTCTGGTAAATTTGTGAATTTTCTTAAATAAATGTTTTAATGTACGACTAAGAGAAAAATGTTAACTACAAAAGTTGTAGAAGTGTTAAGGTCTATGAAAAAGCTTGGTAACTTTTTGGCGTCAAATGAAAAACAAAGGAAATACGTTTTTTTTTCAACTTTGACAGGCCGCCATTTTGTTTTTACTGGGCCGATTTGGTTCATTAACGAACTCGTCCAAGATTTTGGCCTAAACGATTTTTGTAGCGAGTTTGGTTTCGATCCGTCAAAAAATACGCCCTCTATCGTGCTTACAAATTCCGTTATAATTTCTGAATTTTCCTAAATAAATGTTTTAATGTACGATTTAGAGAAAAATGTTAAATACAAAAGTTGTAGAACGTGTTAAGGTCTATGAAAAAGCTTAGTAACTTTTTTGCGTCAAATGAAAAACAAAGGAAATACGATTTTTTTGCAACTTTGACAGGCCGCCATTTTGTTTTTACTGGGCCGATTTGGCTCATTACCGAACTCGTCCAATATTTTGGCCTAAACGATATTTGTAGCAAGTTTGGTTCCGATACGTCAAAAAATACGCCCTCTATCGTGCTTACAAATTCCGTTATAACACATACATATATATATATATATATATATATATATATATATATATATATATATATATATATATATATATATATATATATATATATATATAACCTTTGGAACGGAGGGTGATTTTGGCATCTAGGAACACCAAAACGAAAATTTGCATTGAAATTTTTCCGAAGTCGCGTCATGCTACTCTCTACAATAGCCCTATTTCATTCTGAAATAAGCCTAAAAATTTCAGTCATCGTTCATCGTCTTGCTTTGCTTCGATAAATTAATGAATAGTATTCCGGACTAGTACCAAGTTCGGTCAAAAAGATAAATTTCTACACTTTTGAATAAAATTCTCATAAAGCTGCTGCTTGGCACGCAATTACTTTAAACAAATAAATGAATAAAAAGACTTTCTTTTCGTGTGTATATCATTTGTCACCCTTCACCTGCCCTCTTGCACCACCCATCAGTTATTCAAATTAGTTTTGTGTGTAATGACAATAAGATTTGGTTAAGCTCCATAATCAGATTATTTAGGCTAGTAGTAATATTTTAGCACCGTACCAAAACGACAAAATGACGAAATGGAAACAACGTTTCGATTAAACTGAATCACAATTATTTCATAGAGCTACTTTAAGACAGATATATAAAAATTATAAATGAGTATAAAGATAGAAAGCAGAAATAATTAAGCAAGACATGAAAAAGTTAGATATAACATTAGAATAGATAACCTAAATAACAAATCTATCTACATATTTTTACATGCGTTTAACCACCCTTTAGAACTATTCAGTTAGGACATGATAGCTCTAAAACACTCTTGAAGATCGCAACCAGTCCTTTGGGCAGAAGAAAGTTCATCTTTAAAAAGTCGGAGCAAGAAGAAATCATTAGATGCAAAGTTGGAGCTATGAGGCGGATGACATATCAATTCGACTTTCTGTGTGTCCTGATACTCGAGTGATCATTGTCGCGATGCAAAATGATTCGCCGTTTTGGACTGGCTTCTCTTAATGTAAGACAATGGCCGTTTAGGTACCTACCAAGTACTAAGATAAATTAACGGTTTTTTTTTTAGTTTCGAGAGGCATAATATGCATTAATCCACGAAGTGTAAAGTTGAGTTTATGCAGATGCGAATCGCAAATAACGTTCTGATTAGTCCATTTTAAATCAACGTGGCGACATGAAAAGATTTTCAATATTATGCGGAATCGCAAAATTTAAAATTTAGGGGACGGGAAATTTGGATTTAGTTCAATATATTCGCGTGAATTGTTGTTAGGGCCGTCTGTTTCCATTCATTATTGTCATTTGAAGCATCTTTGACACCATCTATGATATTTATGCATTGTAGTAAAGTTGTTTTTTGAATATTGGATTTGGTTTTAGTGTTAAAGTACTTCTTGGATTTTTTGTTTCTGTGTCCACTATTATTTTTGTTATTATTATAATCGGTTTCTGACATGGAAAGCAGTGAGCTATGTTGCATTATTTATTGTTTGTAAATAATGCAATAAAAGTAACCTCATATTACAAGTAAATATCCTCGACAATATCGCAACTATATGAAATAGCCACAGTAGTATTTTTGAATCATTCTACCGCACCAATTGAAACTAGCAGATTTGGAGAATCTGTCAACAAATCCAACGCACACTTAACATTCAAATTTTCGTATGAACTCTTATGTATGCTAGGTAGATTAGGTTAATTAATGCTCAAAAATGGCTAGATTTCACGATATTTTACATGACAATCAGTTTTCGCACCTCATCGATATTTTTTAACACGACAAATTATGGACGACGTTTTTTAATTACGGTCAAACTGGAATTTGGTGTATCAGCGATGGTAATTCACCACGAAAAGTCCAATTGAGTTGATTGATATACTAGTCTTAAGTAAGACCACGCCGAGAGTCATAGTGATCAAAAATGTTCGCAAGTGTATCTTATTTTTTGGCAAAGATAAATTTTCAACTATCCGAAAACAACACAAATTAATATTTCTTGCAAGTCAAATAGGTATGAGTATGTACTCGTATACTGTAGAAAAAGCTTCAAGATGGGAATTACACTAATGTTGCGTTCTAAATAATGATCCTCGTATAATGCAATATTCATCAGAATAAACAGTGAGATAAATAATTAGAATTATGTAAATTTTTGACATTTTCATGTTTCATGATAGAATGGTGTCAAAAGTGCTGGGAAAATGTTTATATCGTCACGGGAAGTTACGCAGCATCATCCCACTGGTTTTCTGGCAGCAATATTGTTTCTATCATTACGCGCCAATGTACGGTATCGGAAAAAATATATCTTGGATATAGACAGAAATATGTAAGAGTAGCAAAGAACGCAGTTATAATACCACATAATCGAGAGAGAATGAATGGTATTCTTCCCTCCTGTTACCCCACTCGGCTCCACAGTAATGTGGAAAACCGGCTGTGATCTCACCAAACAGGAATCCACGAAATTACCAACTCAAATTTAAATCACTTCTAATTTAGACATGGTTGACGGTGTCTAGTGTCAATGAGTCAATTACACTACTGCTAAAATATACCGACTATTTAAACAACCGCAGAGAAAGTACAGATCGTTAAGTGGTACTTTGGGAGTAATTCTGTAAAAGAGACTATAAATCTATTTATATTGGCTTTTGCAGATGGACCTATACCTATGGAAGCGACTGTACTTTCAATTATTCATAAATTTGGGAATTTTGGGTGTGTGAAAGCACGTTGTTAAAACAGCACACATTTTAAAATTTTATTAAAAAATATATTATTCACAAAATCACACATTTCAATTAAAATTACAACATATTAGTTACGAGAGTTAATCCAGTATTACATCGAATTGCACATTAAGTAATTTTAAAATTAGAATTAAAAACAACAAATTTTGTAATAAAAAGGAGTTAAAAACTAGATTCCCAATATTTCAGAGAGACAGGAATAAGTCTGAAACAAAAAAGAAATTAAACGCAGTAGGTACATTAATAACCAAAAAAATGTTTGTGTTTGTTAGTCCTCTAACCATCATTATAATATTTTTAATTAATACGGGAATACAAACTTTTATGAGTTGAGAAAATACGTATGATTTATGTTCTTGACAGGTGAACCAATCAAAATTTATATGAACTTTTGCAAAGTGTTCAGTTTTTTTAGTAAAAACTTCTACATGACCTAAAAGAGGTAAAATATGTTAACAGAGTGATTCAGTATTAAAAGAAATTTAATTTAACGACTTCAGACGCGTTTCATCATAATTTTCTTTGAAGGAAGTGAAACTATGGTGAACGTCTAAAATATCTGTCAGCAAATAAGTATCCTTACATTCTTCGCAATTAAAAGTTATACGAAACCAGAAACATAGCTCATTGTTTGAGTATCAAAATTTGAATAATTCAATTATGTATCTAAAAACGGGAATTCAATATTTTCCAATTCATTAATAGTATTAGAAGTTAATGGTTTTGGCTCATTATGAAGATTTATAAAAGAATTTGTTATCTAATAAACTGCAGCCATCTGCTTCTCAATTTGTGTTGTAGTTGTTGACTATTATTGTTACAAAAATAAGACAATACTGTACTTTGAAAAGCTTGGATATTATTACTATGTTCAACTCTTTTTGGTGGTGTATGATATAAGGGTTAAAAATGTAAATGGAATTTAAGTATTTTGCGTAATGTACGTGTAAATGCATCATCATCAAAAGGATCTTCACACAACCTTTGATCCTTGGATGGATGAGGAAGTTCTAAAAGGTTGTACCCCTGTTCCCTTTGATTAATGTCCGATGGAAATTTGAAACATGTTTTGCTCTTAAAGTCCAAACTGCGAGTGGCCAAAAATATTTACTATTACAATTTTTTTGCAATACAACTACGATGAAAAATACCTGGTAATCATATTTTAAAGGTTCACTTACTTTTATTTACTTTATTTGAACTAAAATCCTAAATAAATGAAAGTAATTCTACCCACCATTGTCAGGCCATAACCATATTTTTAGCAATTTTTTTTTGTTCAAAACTGAAGAGATGTTAACAAACAGGTATAAAAAGTGTACCAATTCAAAAATATATCGTTGTCATTATCTATAAGAAGTTTCGGTTGAGGCATATTGGCTGAATCATATATTGGGACCCAAAATTAACAGTATACAGATTGAACATACTACACCTTTCTTGAGAGACCGAAAGTACCTAAAATTCTTCCTGGTTGGGAATGAGAAAATAGCCATTATTTTAGAAAGCGAATTAATCGATTGAGTGAAAAAGACATAGTTACAGCGAACAGATTTTTAGCTGTGTTTTTCTGAAATTAACTGTCTCAACCCTTACTTTGTGGAATCTACTCATATTACATTACATTTGTTTATAGAAACTGAAAATGCTCTATGTACCATTGATTTATATGCCGCTAGTTTATGGGACATGGGATGATTGGAACTGTATGGAATAGTCACATCAGTGTGTGTTGGTTTTCGGTGAATCGAATAATCAAATACATTATTAACTATTTGAATTTTTAAATTAAGAAAATTGATTGAACTATTTTCTTCAACTTCTAGTGTAAATTTCATCTACATATCTATACCAAAATAAATCAATTTTTGAAATATTGCTAGCGGCATATAATTCAATGATATATAGACCATTTTCAGTTCCTATGAACAAATATAATTTTGATTTGAGATTAACACAATTAAACAAATAGCAACATCCAACGGTTACCCATTACATATGATAAATAAACTAATTAGTAGAAAAGAGGAAAATGTGGCATCACAACTAATATTTCCTAAACAAACTAAATAAATAAAAACTTATAAAATCATTACATATGCAGGAAATATTTCTAATAATATTCCAAAGATAATATCTTTAGCAACAAATACAACGATTTCTTTTAAAACAGAAAGTAACATAAGTACAAAATTGTTAGATGTAAAAGCAAAAATATCACCATTAAAAAATCTGGTATATATAAACTTAAATGTCCAGAATGTAATGCTGTCTATTTAGGTCAGACCCTCAGAAGTTCTGAAATCCGATACAGTGAATACTTACGAGCATACAGATTAAAACAACCAGATAAATCCCACTACGCCAGACATCTACTTGACACCAATCATTCATTGACACCTAACACAGAACTAGAAGTACTACATATTTGTGATATGAAACAAGAACTAGATTTCCTTGAAGAATTGGAAATTAGAAGACACTTAAGAAACCTAGAATATGATGTCGTCAATGAACAGATAAATCTAGGGAGTTCTCCACTTTTAAACTGTCTTCTTAAGTGATAGTTGTAAAGATGAGCAGATATAGTTTTCCTATTTTTCTAAATCATTGCACAGATATACTGATCCTAATTGGAAAAATGATATCCAGGATATCCCCATAGTGCTAATAATATCTAAGCTTTAATATTTGTAATATCATATCTTATTTTTTCTATTAACATATATTAAGTAAATCACAAAATAGGTCACCTCTTGGAATAGCCAAAAATAATTAAACATCAGGTAAGCATCAAATGAAAGGTAACTTCTGTCATTCTGACGATGACATTTGGGTAATATCGAAACAATTGTCAATTTTTTAGAATTTTTAACATATTCCAATAAACTATGGAGTTAACTAGAAACAGTAAGTTTTATTTATAACACTAATGTGTTTTTCTCTTTTTTTCAAACTCGTTCTAATTATTTGATTTTGGAAATACATATTCATTATAACATTATAATGAACGATAGGAAATATTATTGTGTGATTATCACTATCATATGATACATCAAAAACTATTGAGATAGATTATAATTTGCTTTTTGCTAATTTAATACAGGGTGTCATATTTTCCAAAAAATAATAAAAAGTTCGCTAGTAGGTTTAGTTCGGCATACTGTTATTGAACCCAAAAATCCAGAAGCTGCAGTTTATTGCAGTTTTCTTACATACATCACGCTATTTCTGATAATCAGCTTTGTTGGTTTTAGATGTGGAGTTCAAAAGTTTGAAATCAAAAATATTGGTTTAAAGACTAGCAAAAAACAAATTACTTACTGCCGTTGATCAGAGGTCCCGGTAAAATCAGTTTTAAGCGCTTTAACTTGTCACAGAAACGAAGAAGAATAAGAATTTTAACAGCATGACATTCGGGACTGCTGATGCCTCCTTTAACGATACCTGTAGTTTCAACATCAGAAGATGAAGGTATCTGGGACAGTAATGGGTTTTATAAAAGAGACTCAGGAATGAAATTCATGGAGGTGAACAAGTAATTTGTCCAAATATGATTAAATGCATTAACGTAGTTTCGAAAACATCATATAATTCTGGAAAAATATTCAATACCCTGCCAAGTGGAACTCGGTAGTAGTGCTTGATGTGTCGTATTATGCAACTTCACGATCAAACCATTGGGTGAAATTTTCTCGAAAAATTTGGAAATATCCATAAAAAACATTTAAGGGCCCACCCTGACCAGGGCTAAAAAGATGGGATTTTCACAAGCTTTCGAATGGTCCATATTACTTGCTCACACCGAGTTAGGTATATCCGACGGATATAAATAAATATAAGTATATATAAATCTCCCAATAAATGCGAAAAAATATGTGTTTTCTCCAATTAATACTATAATCGTACAAATGACAATAAACTGGCCTATAATTTGAATAGATTTCGATAAGGTTCACGTGCGTTACCTAGAGGTGGCTAACTTGATGGATGGACGGATGGATACTGTCCGACGTTATACTCCCTTAACTAATGGTGTAGTCGTTTACGTCACGAATCACAAGTAGGCTCGTGTTTTATGCTTTGCTCACTGTATGCGTCTGATTTTCAATACATAGAGAGAGAGAAACGATGAATATTATTTAAATAGTGGAAACTATACATCCTTTATAAATCTGAAGGCCCCACTTTTATTAAAGAAAATGGAAAAATACGTCAAAAATCATATAAAGGGGGACGTCTTTTTGCTGATATATAAGGATAATTTCAAATTAACCTGAAAATGTTCTACCCGCTATTTAAGCCAATTAGATGCCTTGATTTTGACAGGCCGCTATGACGACAAACTAAATTTTCCGAAAAATGATTCGACCACCTGACCGAGCTGCAAAATTATTAAGTTATAATTTCCCTGGCTATACAGCTGTCACGTGGATATGTCAGAAGAACAAAAATGTGAATTATTTTTGACAAATATTTATTTTCAGTTTAAAAATAAGTACATGTTATTTATTATTGATAACATCAATTATTAATTACAAGTGATTTTGAAGTTAATTTTCCACTGTTCTTTGTCATTGGCGAATAAATAGCTGTGGATTTTTTTCACTAAACGTCTATGTTTCATGAATTAAAAGAAATACTTCGATATGATTTTGTTCTTCTCAGCACTGGATTTATGGGTGAAATATGGCCCACTATGCAAATAAATGTTACAGTCATGTTAATTCAACACCACTGCAATGTTTTTTGTTATGTATTTGAACAATAAACGGGTGGGATAAATTTTGAACACACTTAATTACTTAATTTATTTAAACACTAAACTAATCACTAACACTTAATTTATATATACTCAGTATATTCACATAAACTAATTTATATAATCACTTAATTTATATTCACTTATTTACTGTTTATCTCACGATGTCAAATTATAAACTAACTAACTCATCCTGATCAGTCCCTTATATATTAAAGCCATTTTTACTAGTAAATTCCGGACTGCGGCTTACACACACAAAAACAATTGGTTCTGGCCTTTTCTAGATAAGTCTGGTCACAAAAACAATGTTTAGATAATATAGTCGTAAACAATTATGAAAAAACAGTGCGTATCCGCCATAATTTTAACTTTGACACCTGGCTTAGACAGGGTCGGATTTAGGGTCTATACCAGTGTGCTGTTACGTAACATTACCCCCTCCTTAAATGAAAGTTCCTCCTGGAACTTTTGTGTAGCCGAGACTGGATGTTTGAATCGGCAACTGGCCCCATTTCTACAATCTCCGATCTTATGGAAATAGCAGGGCCCGTCTTCATCGGATACTGATAACGGGTGTTGTAGCTGCAAATTAATATCTGGACACCGGTATCTCTGAAGATAACCTCTACCATGTTCCTGATGATTCGCCAATCCAACTGGTTACTCGCTATCTTAGGCAAAGCCAGTTTATTCACGCTGGATTCCAACACATGGTCTCGTAGGTTTCGAAGTGCTTCCCACACATCGCGGTAGGTAGATCGATCTTGAAATTCATTTTTAGTTACCACGTAGAAGACGTACCGCGAATTATGTTTCGCTTTCAGTGTCTTGCCAGGGGCTGGAATCTGGTCTTCAAGTTTTTCTAATTGCCCGAACTTCTTTCGAAAGAAGGTTGCCAACCCTCGTGGGTTCTCGATACGGGCGGGGATGTTGTATGCCAGTGAATAATCTTCCGGGAGAGTGAACAAATCTTGTTGTTGTTCCAAAGTGACGCCATTTCTAGCTTTTCCGGTATCTCCATACGCGCCCATAAATTCATCGAAGGTAGGGTCAGACACATCTTGAATAAGGTTTACACCTTCCTCTAGGCCATGGTATCCTTCGAAAGGCGCTAGTCGGTTTTGGTGAACTACGTTTTGTTTTCCGTTGGGAATCTTGCTTATGCGATATATAACCTCATTGATCCTTTTCTTGATTAAGTATGGACCTTTCCAGGATTTTTGTAATTTTGGAGAAAATCCTTTTCTCCTCGTCGGGTTGTGTAACCATACTTTGTCCTCTTCTTTGAAACCGCTTTCTGTGGCCTGCGTGTCGTACTGACTTTTCATTCTGTCGCTGGCGACTTGAAGATTTGATCGAACTAATTCATGAATATCGTCCAGCCTTCTTCTTAATTGGATCACGTAGTCTTCTCCTGCTAGATCTTCTCCAGGGCAACAGCCAAATTCCAGGTCACAAGGAAGCCTCAGTTCACGTCCAAACAGGATTTTCGCAGGTGTTTCACCCGTGGACTCATTGACGGCAGATCGATAAGCCAATGCGAATAGGGTAAGATACTGGTCCCAATTTCTCTGATGGCTGGATACTACTTCGGACAGGTATTTTCCAATAGTCCTGTTCATTCTCTCGACCATTCCATCTGACTGTGGATGTAATGCTGTTGTTCTGGTCTTCTTCATTCCCATCTTCTCGCAAATCTCCTGGAATAGATGACTTTCGAAATTTCTTCCCTGGTCGCTGTGGACTTCCAAGGGACTCCATATCGGCTGATAAATTTTTTCACCGATACATCTGCGACACTTGTGGCCTCTTGATTCGGGATAGCGTAAATTTCCACCCACTTTGTGAAATAATCCATTACTACCAGTATGTATTTGCCACCATTTTATGTCGTTGGAAATGGCCCAGCGATATCTAAAGCAATCCTTCCGAAAGGGCTTCCAACATTGTACTGTTTCATGGGTGCCTTTATCTTGCGATGTGGTCCATTACTCGTAGCACAAGTCGTAGATTTCTTACACCAGTCCTTCACATCGTCGGAGCTGTTCATCCAATAAAACCTTTCACGGACTCGGTGAAGGGTTTTCTTCACTCCCAGATGACCTCCCGATATACTGTCGTGTAACTTCTTCAGTACCTCAGCTACTCTTGTTCTCGGGATAACTAGCTGTCTCCTCATCTCAGAACCATCATCATTGATTTCAAGGACTCTTTTCAACAGCCCTTCTTCCAGGACAAGGGAGTCCCACTGAACCCAATACGCCTTGAGTTTCTTGCCAGGTGGGTCGCCGATTTTCTTTCTTCCATTGCCGGATCATCTTCAGGTGAGGATCATTCTCCTGATCTTCTCTGATCCAGGTGGGTGACCATTCCTCGTTGACTACAGTAGTTCTTGAAACTGCAGCTTCCCTAGATTCCACTTTGTTGCAGTGGGAGCAGTCTGTTGGACACGGCCGTCTGGACAGGGAGTCGGCATTTCGGTGACTCACACCAGCTCGATGTTCGATATTGAAATCATACTCTTGAAGTCGTTCAATCCATCTAGCAATCTGGCCCTCGGGATTCTTGAACTGCATCAACCACTTGAGTACTGCATGATCAGTCCGGATTAAAAACTTCCTACCATAGAGATACTGGTTCCACGGACTTCACTACCGCCAAAAGTTCTCTTCTTGTGACGCAGTAGTTTCGTTCTGGTTTGGAGAGGACTTTACTAAAATATCCCAGCACCCTTTCTTGCCCTCCTTGGATCTGTGAGAGCACTCCACCAACTCCTACGTTGCTTGCGTCAGTGTCAAGAATGAAGTCTCCCTCTGATAAAGGGTATCCTAATATCGGCACCGTGGTTAAATGCCTCTTCAAGGGATCAAAAGTCGTTTGACAATCTTCGTCCCATTGGAAAGCTCTTGCTTCTCCTGTAAGTCGAGTTAGAGGCTTAGCAATATCTCCAAACTTCCTGATGAATCTTCTATAATATGTGCAAAGTCCAAGGAAACTCCTAATTTGATGTTTGTCGGTTGGTTGCGGCCATTGCTGAATGGCAGCAATTTTCTCTGGATCCACCGCCACTCCTTCATTGCTCACTATATGGCCTAGATAGTTGACGCGGTTTTGGAACAGCTGACATTTCTTCGGGTTTAACATGAGCTGGGAGCTTGGAGTCGTTTTAATACGTCTTCCAAATTTTTCAGGTGTTCGTCAAATGTCTTCCCCAGTACTACGATGTCGTCCAAATAGACCAGGCATGTCTTCCAAGACAACCCTCTCAAGACATTTTCCATGAGTCTTTCAAATGTCGCAGGCGCATTACAGAGCCCGAATGGCATGACGTTGAATTGCCATAATCCAGATCCGGTGGTGAAAGCAGTCTTTTCTTTGTCTTCTGGGTCCATTTCCACTTGCCAAAAGCCAGACTCCAGGTCCAAGGTGCAAAACAGTTTCCCGCCGGCTAAAGTATCTAGCGTATCGTCAATTCGAGGCAAAGGATAGCTGTCCTTCTTCGTCACGTTGTTAAACTGGCTATAATCCACGCAGAATCTCGTAGTTCCATCCTTTTTCTTGATGGGCACTACTGGAGACACCCATGGACTAGTAGATGGTTCTATTAGTTTTTCTTCTGCCATCTCTCGAATTATTCTTTCAGCTTCCTCTCTCTTCGCTCGTGGAAGTATTCAAGCTGATTGCCTAATTGGTTTAGCATTACCAGTATCGATTTTGTGTTTGACGGCTGATGTTTCTCTCATTCTCTTTTTTCCAGCTCGATCCAAAGATTGACCAGCTACTGATAACATTTGTTCGAATCTGGTATTAGAATTGTCAGTGTTTGACGAACTATAGACGTCACTGGTACGCAGGATCCAATCTTGGTTTCCTTCTTGATGGTAACTGGGTAATCATTCACATTTATCACACGTACTGGGATATCTTTCACCGACCTAACCAATCCTTTTTCACTAGTACTCCTTTGCCAACCTCTTCGTCGTGGTTCCTTGGCTCCATGATAACCGGTGTACCTTCCTCCATGATTCCCTGTAGCCGTGCTACTATCATGGTTTTGCTCCGTGCAGGTAGAACGGTATCTTCCTGTACAGCTGCCAACATCGCGCTGCCTTCATATGGATGAAGGAATACCTCCTCGGAACCCACTTTAATGGTTCTGTTTCAAAAGTCTAATTGGAAACCATGTACATTCATTACGTCCATTGCCAGAATCACGTCTTCTTCAATGTCAGCAACGATTACCGTATGCGTGAACTTTTCTGCGCCAATTCCCAACTGGATTTGTGTCTCACCGTGAACGTTGGCACTCTCACCTGTGGCGGTCGGCAGTCGCAGTCTCGTTGGTACAATCTTCTTCTTTGAGTTGATTATTTCTGGTCGTATGATAGTTCTAGTTGCTCCAGTGTCTACCAGCAGAGTATATCTTTTGCCATTCACTTCTCCATCTACATATACATTGTCGTTGCGACATCTGAGAGAAGCTATCAGTATGAGAGGGTCTTTGGAACGGTTATGGGTCGTTGCTGCCCCCTCGTAGGCGACCCGTTCTAGTTTTCCTGAGACTGGGGTTCTTGGTTTGCAGGGCGCTTACACGAACTACGTACATGCCCTAACTCGCCACAATTCCAGCATCTGATCTTTCTCGGCTTCTTGTCCATCATACTTTTCATTGAACTGACGAACTGGTCAAATCTGTCTTCGTCACCTTCTTCTTGGATGGTCCTAACTTTGTTGTAACCCGAAGCCTTCGTTGCTGCTTCATATTCAAGAGCAGCTGTCAATGCGTCAACTAATGTTTTGGGATGGGCTAAGCGAAGCGTCCTCTGCATATCGGGGTCATATCAATAAACGCCTGTATGCCCAGACATTCCATCATGTTCTCTGCTGCTGATGGATAAGCAGATCGAACGAGTCGGGCAATATCCACTCCATATTCTTGAAGGGATTCATCACTTTTCTGCCTTCGGTTCTTCAGCTGAGAGTGTTACAAATGTTCTAGATGTTCATGACCATATCGCATGTCCAACCTCTTCTTCAGCTGCTCGAAGTCATCCGTTTCCTCCAGAGGTATCGTCTGAAGTACATCTAAGGCATCTCCCCGAAGCGCGATAGTTAAGTTCACTGCCTCGTCTCTATCGGACCAACTATTCACTCTAGCGGCTGCTTCAAATTGTTTCACATAATTGGTCCACGACATTTTTCCATCGAACGTTGGGGCCTTGACTCGGGTGAAACTGCCAATGTCTTCTAACTTAGGGTGTATTTCTGTCTTGCAAGGTTTCGTTTGCTCGGTCTTCTTTTCTTCCGCTGGCGTGTCTTGAGTTCTTGTATCTGTCATCTTCCTTTCTAACTCCTTGATTTTCTCGTCCATCGTTGTCATCTTATTCTCAATCTTCTCGTCCATCGTTGTAATCTTATTCTCAATCTCCTCGTCCATCATAGACATTTTATTCTCGATTTTCTCGTCCATCGTTGACATTTTATTCTCAATTTCAGATTTTAGATATGAAATTTCATTTTCATAGTCAGCGGCAATGTCGTTTTTTATTTTCTCTTCCATGGCAGAAATCTCCTCGTCCATATTTTCTTCCATGACAGAAATCTTCTCGTCCATGTTAGCAGAAATATTAGCAGAAATTGACGAGATTAAGGTAGAAGTCTCGTCATTAAATAAAACTGTTTCTGGATCAATGCCGTCATTTTCCAGTGCAATTTTAAGTCGTTCTACTAATTCACTTTTCTTACCGGACGTTTCCAACTCACGATCTTCCAATTCTGCTCTTAGTTCCGCCACTTTGAGGTCACATAGTCTCTTGGCCATTTTTACGTATCAATTTATTTGTATTACCCCACACTTGCCACCAATGTAATGTTTTTTGTTATCTATTTGAACAATAAACGGGTGGGATACATTTTAAACACACGGTAGGTTCACTTACTTAATTTATTTAAACACTAAACTAATCACTTACACTTAATTTATATATACTCAGTATATTCACTTAAACTAATTTATATAATCACTTAATTTATATTCACTTATTCACTGTTCATCTCACGATGTCAAATTATAAACTAACTAACTCTTCCTGATCAGTCCCTTATATATTAAAGCCTTTTTTACTAGTAAATACCGGACTGCGGCTTACACACTCAAAAACAATTGGTTCTGGCCTTTTCTAGATAAGGCTGATCACAAAAACAATGTTTAGATAATATAGTCGTAAACAGTTATAAAAAAACAGTGCGTATCCGCCATAATTTTAACTTTTATACCTGGCTTAGACAGGGTCGGATTTAGGGACTATACCAGTGTGCTGTTTCGTAACATCACATTGTGATAATATTCTTCCTTTTTTTTCTTGTATTCATCACATGCACGTATATACAACCGCTTATGCCGAGCTTAGGGCTGTTAACTTTTGTGATGTTACAATTAACTTCGCAGCGATGTTAAAGCGCTTCCTTTTTACATTACTGTGATGTTACTAGAACTTCCTCCAAAGGAAGTCTTTATAATGAACTAAAAGCAATATTTCTGTTACATTCAGAAATGCCTTTTAACATTTTGCGGTGACTTCAACGCTAAGATTGGGAGAAGTACCGATGCTGTAGAAACATGGCTGGGAACATTTGGTTGGGGAAGCAGAAACGAATGCGGTGCAACTTTACTTAGTCTCCTGCTAGGAAAGAACCTATTCCTAATGAGCAGCTTATTCTACAAAAAGTATCATCGAAGATGAACATGGCAGAGCCCCGATGGAAAATCCCAAAATGAGATCGATTTTATCATCACCGACAAGAAGCAAATCTTTAGAGACGTTACATTCCTGAGCCAATTTTCAACGGGTAGCGACCACAGAATGGTGAGAGCCTCTATAGAAATAGACCTTGGAAAAGAGAGGTATCGTATGATTAAAAAGAAATGCAGAAATGCACACCAACCTGAACAGACCCTAAAAATACAAACACGTTCCAAGAACACATCAACACTATACTCGAGAGCAAGAAAAACACAGACCAAGATGTCAACATCCTTAATGACATTATACTAGAAGCTATAGAGGAAAGCCAGAAAGTTGATTGCCCAAAGAAATCAAGTACCAATAGAATGAGTCCTCAAACACAAGCGTTAATGGAAGAGAGGAGAAAAATGCAAAGCGATAAAAACAAAGAACACCACGAACTTAGAGAGATGAACGAGAGGATATCCAAATCTATCAGAAGAGATAACCGAAAATACAAAAGTGAACAAATCCAACAAACGATCGAAAACAATAAAAGTCTCAAAGTTGTAAGGAGAATTTTTTTTTATTTACATTAACGTATCTCGAAAACTGATTGACACATGGTACCGTTATTAACTATAATAAATAAGCGTTAACAAACTATTTAGTTTACAAACGTGGTACAATTACAAAAACTGAACAATAACATTGACGAACTGTTTAGATTACATGAGGCAAGTTAGATTTCATTGACACAACATGGAACAATAATTATAACTACAAGAACTGAACATTAACAACGTGTTTAGATTTCATGAACAATTTAGATTTCATAATATAAATTAATGTCTTTTAAAAAATTGATTAGCTGAGGTAACTGGTCCGGAATGTTTAAAATTTCTTGAAGTGAAGTTCGTAGCTGGTGGTTACGGCGTTTATCTGAATATTTCAGACAGCTTCTCAGTATGTGTTCAACTGTAAGTGGGATTTTGCAGTGCTGACATTCGGGTGGGTCGGAGCCGGACATAAGATATCCATGAGTCAGTCGAGTATGCCCAATACGTAGCCTGCGTACAACGACTATATCTCTTCGAGACATAGGAGGAAGGTCTTTGAAATTGATGAAACGCTGAATTTCGTGTAGTTTTGTATTGCAATTTGTCCAGTGATTTGCTCAGCGGTCACGTATGGAACGTCTTATCCTAGTTATCAGGTCATTGTGAGTTTGCATTGAATCGGTCTGAAGGTTAGCTGTCGAATCTTCTTTTGCAGTTTGGTCCGCAATTTCATTCCTGGGCATTCCGACATGAGATGGTACCTAGATGAATGTAACGGTAACACCAGAGCTCGCAAGACGGCCAATACAATCATGAATATCTTGGACAATAGGATGAACGGAATATATTTGTCTAATGGAGTTTACTGATGCAAGAGGGTCCGTGCATATAGCTGATTGTTTGTCGTCAGGTGATAGAGAATTTAGAGCTTGAAGGATTGCATATAACTCCCCTGTGTAGACACTAGCGAAAGATGGTAGACGTCGTTGTTTAATTATTTGATGGGAGTTGGTAACAGCGCAACCTACGCCGTTCTCAGACTCAGATGCATCAGTAAACAACATTTTATTGTAATGAGTGGAATTTATAATATTTAAAAGAGATGTTTCAATACACCACTGTGAGTTCCATGCTTAGGAAATAAGTTTAAAGATGTGTTAAACTTTGGTTGTTGCTTTAACCAAGGAGGGCAGGATGAGATAGGAATGGGAACTGTATCAGATAGGTTGATATCAGTTGTGAGTGTTGACAGGATTTGTGGAAGTGCCAGAATTACTATTGTTGGATGAACGATTTATTAGAGGGTATACTGGATTCTCAGGGTGAGCTGAAACTTTTGCACAGTATGACATGAGAAGTAATTCCCGTCGTAACCATAAAGAGGGTCCCTTGGATTCACAGTAAATACTTTCACCAGGACTGGATCTGAAAGCTCCTAGACAAATTCTTAGAGATGTATTGTGAACAGAATTAAGGGTTTTTTTTAAATAGGATTTGCTTTCTGACATGTAAATAAAGCTACCATAATCTAGTTTGGAACGAACAAGACATTTGTACACCTGTAACAGGATTTTTTCATCAGCTCCCCATTGATAGTGAGCTAATGTTTTTATAATGCTTGTTCGTACCACACAGTTCTTTTTTATGTCTTTGATATGCTCTTTCCAATTTAATCTTCTATCAAAAGTAAGCCCCAAAATTCTTATTGAGTTACACACCTGCAGATATTCGTCATTAAACTGTATTTGTGGAAGTATGTTAGGTCTCGATGTTTTACTGAATTTAATAATTTTCGATTTGGCGGCTGAGAAGTGACAGCCAGTTGAAAGGGACCACTGACTCAGTTGATTAACTGCTGTCTGAATTATGTTACCTGTAGTTTGGTTATTTTTACCACTACAAAAGATGATTACATCGTCTGCGTATATAGAGAACCTAATAGGGGGTCTAGTTGATGAGCTTATATCATTTATGGCTATTATAAAGAGCGTTGGACTTAAAACTGATCCTTGAAGTACGCCATTATATTGTAAGTGTTTCGAATAAACTTGTCCATTAGTAGATACCTGGAATGATCTATCGGTTAGGAAATTATGTACAAAGGCCAATATGTTGCCTTGGAAGTTGTACTTCCTGAGTTTATTAAGTATTGCTGACTTTGATACGGTATCAAAGGCACTTTCAATATCAAATGCGGCAGCTACAACATCATGTTTTTTAAGGAGTGCATCGCCAATATATGTCTGTAGATATGCAAGATTGTTCATAGTACTACGGTGCGGTCTGAATCCCGATTGTGATGGATTTATTACTTTGTGTTTTTCCATGTACCAAAGTATCCTTTCATTAATCATATTTTCCATCAACTTACACATTGTGCATGTTAAAGAAATGGGACGATATGAGTGTAGATCTGTTGGTGGTTTATATGGTTTTATCACAGGAATTGAAATTGATTCTCGCCATTGTGTTGGGAATAGCTGTTTAGTCCAGATGGTGTTATATAATTCCAGTAATTTTGTTTAGGAGATCGGTAATAAATAGTATATTATCGGGATCAGCAGCGTAATATGTACAAGAGGAAAGAGCGTAAGTTAGTTCTTCGAATGGAAATGGATGGTTGAAAGAGTCAAGGTCAGATATAACGGAGGGAATAATAGGGAGTGGGGACTCGTTCAGTTGATTGTGGTTTTGATTATTAGTGTTCTTGCATTTCTCTTCAAAATGAGTAGCTATTAAATTTGCAACTAGTTATCAGTGACAATAGTATCATCAATTATCACCGCAGATATTTTAGTCTGAGTTTTATTGCCTTTCATTTGTCGTATTTTTGTCCAGACTTGTCCCGGGGGTGTGTCAGAGGTAAGGGATGAAACATAGTTATTCCAAGAAGCTTTTTACTCTGCTTTACTACCCATCTTGCTTTGGCTTTGAGTTTTTTGAAATTTATATAATTATCTGTATTTCTAGTCTTCCTGTATTTATTTAATGTAGTTTTACATTCCCGGACAGAAGTTGCGCAAGAGTCATTTCACCAAGGAACAAGTTTCCGGGATGCTGGTATCAAAGATATTCCAACGTGTATTTCTGCTCCTTGGATTATACAGTTACTGAATGCTGTAACCGATTCCTCGATATATTCAGGAAATTGTAGCTGAGATATTTGATATTTAGTGAATTCTTTGAATGCATTCCAGTCAGCATTAGAAATTTTCCATCGTGGTTTACAGTTTAATGTGGTTTTTGATTTGTCAGAGATGAAGATTGGAAAATCATCATGAAGACTGTTTTTCAGGAAAGTGACGGTGTAGTTTTAGGGTCACAAAGACTAAGATCAATAGAAGATAGATTTCCTCTAGCAATATTTAAGTGCGTTTCTTCACCTGAGTTCAGTAAACAAACATTATTGTGATTTAGGAAAGTTTCAACTACTTTCCCCCTTCCAAAAGTAAGTTTTGATCCCCAAATGACATTGTGTGCATTAAAGTCACCAACTAAGATGTATGGAGGTTTCAATTGCCTTACTAGATCAGCAAGATCGGATTCACTGAGGTTGTAATTTGGAGGGATGTAAATGCTACAGATTGTAATTTTTTGGGGGCCCAAACTGTGACAGCGACAGCTTCTAATGGAGTAACTGATGGTACATCTATGGAATAAAAATCACAAGAAACAAATATCGAAATTCCACCGCTAGCTCTAAGAAAGTTGAATCTAAGATAGTGGTAACCGACAAAGTTTTTTAATTCCCGTGTGTGACTTTCCTTGAAGTTCGTTTCCTGGAGACAGACAATATCAGCTTGGGTATCGGTCACTAATTGTTGTATACGTTCAAGACGGGGATAGAACCTGTCGCAGTTCCATTGTATAAGATTAAATGTTTAGTATGAAGTTTGTGAGATGAGAGAACTGTCAGACATACTGTCATCGCCCACTGATGTCTGTGATGTCAGACTTTCATTATCGGTATTGTCTATATTAAGAGCCTGCTTGATTTTTTTTGTGATTCTTGTAAATCGATTTTTGAGGGATCTATCGGTAAGAGCACGATATATAGTATGCAAGTCAGCAAGTAACGATTTAATGTCTTTGGTAGATTGTTGAGCTTCTGATAGTGGATCCTTAGATCCATATGAATTTTCCAGAAAAGCTGTAAAGTATTCTAAGGGCAGTGTGAATGAGTCAGGAAATTTATTATACATGTCGGAGATTATTGTCCTGGAGCTTTCAGGTATCTTTTTATCAAGTGTTGATTCTTTTTTAGCTTTTTTCTTGACAGGACATCTATGGATGGAATCTCGAAAGTGGGGGCTGTGTTGATAATACTGGGAGAAACAGATTCTGTGTCTGTGGAACTTGGCAAGGGTCTTTTTTGTGTAGGTGGAACCTGTATATTTGGATGATCTGTAGTAAACAGAGGAACATTAATTATGTCTGAAGTAATAAGTGTGTTGTTTATGGATTGGGGGAGCCGTATATGCTGAAGCTGGTGGTGGATGATCAGATTGGATATTAGGACTGTTCGTGTTTGATGCTTGCATGTTGGATGCTGGTGGCTGGGAAGCAATTAGGGTATTAGGACAGTTGGATGCAATATGGCCGGTTTGCTTGCATATAAAACACTCCTTTTTATCAGTTGAAAGAAAGATTTCATAACCATTATTTCTATAAGAAATTAATAAGGAAGTCTGGAGCTCAAAATTTTCGGAAGATGATACAATATAAACTTGTCTGTGGAAGGATAATATATGATTGTATTAATCCCCGGGAATGCCAGCTTTCAGGAATGATATTGGTGATGCTAACTGTAGTCCAAGATCTATTAAGGCTGTTTCAATTAGTTCGTGAGGAATGGATCGGCACACATTTGAAAGAACAAGGCGTTTTGCTGGGGTAACTAATCTTCTTACATTCAATTTCATGTTTCCAACTATAATTCACGAATGGTTGGTAATCAGTTGGTCAACTAGTTCAATTTTGTTTAGATAAATGCAGATTCTGTTATTGAAAATTCTTGATGCGAAGCATATATTTCTTGGATCTATAATATCACCAACTGCTTTAACGTATTCGAATAATTTCAAATTATCAGCGGAGTGGAAAAGTATGGCTTGTTCTTTCTTGGGAAACGTTGGTTTTGGAGTAGATTTTACGGCTGCTACATATGAAGTGGAAATTTGAGGAACGTTAGAGTTATTTTCAGTCATAGTAGGTTTGTTTCCGATGTGGGAGTTGTTATTGTTGCTGCCCTCGTAGTCAAAGGCAGCTTCTTGTGTTACGCTAATGGTAGAAATTTTGTGTTTTATTTGTCAGCAAACCAAAATACACCATAGTGTTAAATTGGCTGCCTATCGAAAAACTGAACCAGTGAGTGTAGAATAACTGGTTTACTTCTTATCAGTAATCACACAGAAATGTATTATTATTGTTGACTAATTAATTCAAAATAGCACGAATCCCGTTATAATTTGCAGGATAAGTAGTGTACGATAAAAAGATCTATTACTAGTCCAAAAACTCTGACTAATTGTCAATTGTTTACCTGATAAACTTTGAAAAACTACGCACTAATCTTATTCGAAGTTTACTCGTTCAAGCCCAGTGGCGGAGTGAGGAGAAAATTAAACAAAGGCAAATCAAAAGACAAAAATGGAAATATGATCAGCAACAGAGAAGAAGTATTAGGGGTAGTAGAAGAATTCTATACAGAATTATACAACCTTGATGAGCAACAAACAGAAAACTTAGATAACTGTGGAAAAATCGTAAATAACCATGGATCGGAAGAAATTCCAGATATAACAACAGATCAAATGAGAAACGCACTGAAGAAAATGAAAAGAAATAAAGCTCCGGGTGAAGCCGGTACTGCTATAGAAGCCGTAAAGATTGCAGGGGGCATACTTTTAGAGACAATAAAGGAACTGTTCAACTTATCTCTGCACTAAGGCGAATCATCTACAAGATAGCACAATGCGCTAACCATTTTAATAAATAAGAAGGGCGATCCAACAGATCTTGAAAACTACCGACCCATAAGCCTGTTAAACCACCTTTACAAGCTAATCACAAGAATAATAACAAATCGATTAGAAAGAAAATTGGACTTCCATCAAGCTAGGAAACAGGCGGGTTTTAGGACAAAATTTGGCACTAACGATCACCTCCACTGTATAAAAGGCCTTATAGAAAAATCCATCGAATACAACCGACCCATGGTCCTGGCCTTCGTCGACTTCCGCAAAGCATTCGATACGATTGAAATAAGCAGTGTAATGAAAGCACTGGAGGAAGGCCGTATAGACAGCAATCTTACCATGACTGTAAGATTGCATGAAGATACAAAATGTATGAAAGTCGAAAGAGGAATTAGACAAGGGGGCACGTTATCTCCCAAACCTTTCACAGCAGTGCTGGAATATGCTTTCAAGAAGTTGGACTGGGACACCAAAGGAATCTGTATTGATGGCAAAATTCTCTCCCACATGCGATTTGCCGACGACATAACTCTAATAGCGGACAACTTAGGAGAGATTAGAACTATGATTACTGAGTTTGCAAAGAAGTCGTTTGCAAAGAAGTCGGTTTGAACATGGCTTATGTGGAACTGGACCGGCCATGTAGCCAGAATGACTGATGGGAGGTGGACCAGTGGAGACCGCGAGCTGATAAAAGGAATAGAGGCAGACCACCTACACGATGGACAGACGATGTCAAAAGAATCGCTGGCAACTGGCTACAAGAAGCTGAGAACCGTTACAACTGGAATAATTTAGGGGAGGCCTTTCAACTTTGGACGCAGAAGACTGGATGATGAGATGTTAATGCAATGTCTATAAAATAACATCTTACCCATGAACTAAATGCAACATTTCAAAAACAATACAGTATATTATCTTAGATGTTGAATAGACATTACTTAAACCTCTAAATAACATACCTCAAACATCCTAAATGACATCCTATAAATTTTTCTGTGCCTAATCAGCAAATACGGGGTGGACAGCTATGAACACCGGCTGTCGGCCATATTTCAAAAAATAATCATGGTACAACTTTAAAAAAACTAACCCAAGGAAAATGATCCTGAAAACCCGCTGGAAATATTTTTGAGTTCCTAAAATATCTGCTAGAGGGTGGAATGAACACTTAAAAACATTATCTTCAGAAAAGACATACTAAAGGTATCCTAAAAATACAATTTGTGAAATAATTTTCCGAAAATGTAAACATACACTGCAGTCAAACTGACGGTATTGGTGCTTCGGTTGGAGTAGGGCTCTTGGGTCTAGCATACTTCCATACCTGATAAAAAATTTCTTTCACGGGAATGTATTGATGGATGATTACCTTTCATTTTAACCAAAATCAGTCATCCCCCACCCACCCCCTAAGGGCGGGGGGGGGGGGGTTGACTTTGTAAAATAGTCGTAAAAATAAATTTTTGAATTCGGAATCAAACTCTACGTAATTTTTTACGTATACACCCAAAAATTCATTTTGATAACTTGTTTTTTTATAAAGTTATGCGAAAAAAATGTTATCAAAAATTTGATTATTCGATGGTGTACAGCTCTCGGGTCTAGCATACTTCCATACCTGACAAAAAATTTTTTTTCACGGGAATGTATTAATTGATGATTACCTTTCATTTTAACCTAAATCAGTCATCCCCCACCCACTCCCTAAGGGCGGGGGTGGGGGTGACTTTGTAAAATGGTAGTAAAAATAGGTTTTTGAATTCGGAATCAAATTCTACGTAATGTTTTACGTATATACCTCAAATTTCATTTCGATAACTTGTTTTTTTATAAAGTTATGTGGAAAAAATGTTATCAAAAATTTGATTATTCAGTGGTGTAGAGCTCTCGGGTCTAGCATACTTCCATATTTGATAGAAAAAAAACTTTTCGCGGGAATGTATTGATGGATGATTACCTTTCATTTTAACCTAAATCAGTCATCCCCCACCCACCCCATAAGGGGTGATGACTTGAGAAAAATTTCAAGTTTAAGATAAAATTATGAAAATTTAGGGCCGTACATAAAAAAATTCAAGGAAACCGATGACGTCGTTGGAATTTCATTTTTTCCAAAAATAAGGGTAGCCACCCCCCAAAAAAACCGCCTCCGAAAGGGAATTTTTTATTTTGTGTATTTTTTTGAGATTTCACGCATCGTATATGCCCTATCCCGAAAATGAAGTCTCCATGTCTTCCCGTTTCTTATATAAACGAGGGACCCAAGATCCAGAATCGTCGCGTTTTCTTTGAAATTTTGACAAAGTCCATACGTGAGAAAAATTTGAAGTTTAAGATAAAATTATGAAAATTTAGGGCCGTACATAAAAAAATTCAAGGAAACCGATAACGTCGTTGGAATTTCATTTTTTCCAAGAATAAGGGTACCCCCCTCCCAAAAAAACCACCCCGAAGGGGAATTTTTTATTTTGTGTATTTTTTTGAGATTTCACGCATCGTATATGCCCAATACCGAAAATGAAGTCTCCATGTCTGTTTCTTATATAAACGAGGGACCCAAGACATAGATACCTCATTTTCGAGATAGGGCATATACGATGCGTGAAATCTCAAAAAAATACACAAAATAAAAAGTTACCTTTCGGGGGCGGTTTTTTTTGGGGGGTGGCTACCCTTATTTTTGGAAAAAATGAAATTCCAACGACGTCATCGGTTTCCTTGAATTTTTTTATGTACGTCCCTAAATTTTCATAATTTTATCTTAAACTTGAAATTTTTCTCAAGTCATCACCCCTTAGGTGGTGGGTGGGGGATAACTGATTTAGGTTAAAATGAAAGGTAATCATCCATCAATACATTCCCGCGAAAAGTTTTTTTTCGTGCAACCGGACGCAAAACAAGCATTTTGCAGCAGCAACAGAGGCCGCAAAATGATATTTTGCGGCCGTTACCCAGAGTGACGGCCGTCAAACATTTTTACGGCCGTTCCCATAGTGACTGCCGGCAAACTGAACGCCACTACTTCTTCGCTCGATAACCAACTGACTTTTTCTTGAGGAACGGTACCAATTTTAATAACTTCTTTACGTCAATTCCATCTCGTACGTTAAGCATAGTCTTTAACATAGAATAAATGCTCCATAAAGTTGAACTCTTCACAACTTTTGATCGCTGCATCAAATATCCTAATAATATGTTTTCTGACACCGTCTTGACATTTTGGTTGACACACCAATCTTTGAAGTTGCTGTAACATTTTTCATATTTCCGTTCAGATTGTGTATACTATGGCCGCGAAATGTTTTCGCGACCTTGAGATTATCTCTCTCGGAACGCGAAAGAGAATTTTGCGGCCTTAGTATACAAATAACTATTTCGTGCAACCGGACGCAAAACAAGCATTTTTCAGCCGCAACAGAGGCCGCAAAATGATATTTTGCGGCCGTTACCCAGAGTGACGGCCGACAAACATTCTTACGGCCGTTCCCATAGTGACTGCCGGCAAACTGAACGCCACTACAGCATTTAACATTTCGGAAATATGACAATAACAATGTATTTCGAACATACTTCACTTTTTTTCCATATTTATATACCTTCCACAGTAGATGATTTGCATCACTAACTTGTTTGAGGAATGAATCAAGTTGCTCGTGCGTAAAAACTTTTGATTTCTTTGCTCGATAACCAACTGACTTTTTCTTGAGGAACGGTACCGATTTTAAAAACTTCTTTACGTCAATTCCATCTCGTACGTTAAGCATAGTCTTTAACATAGAATAAATGCTCCATAAAGTTGAACTCTTCACAACTTTTGATCGCTGCATCAAATATCCTAATAATATGTTTTCTGACACCGTCTTGACATTTTGGTTGACACACCAATCTTTGAAGTTGCTGTAACATTTTTCATATTTCCGTTTAGATTTTTCGGGTATCAAATCAGAAAGTGCTGAGTCTATGAGATCTCTCAGCTCAGGAGGAGTGCAAGTAACTGAAATATCACTATCGCTATCGGACATCTTCACGACTTCACGATAAATGTCAAATTGATTTGTATTGCTAAATATTTCATCTCCATAGAAACATTGTGATATTGACGTGTAATTTTCTCCATTCGCGTTGAAACGCTGACTTTTCTAAAGAGACATAATGTTTATTGAAATTATGTAATTTTCACGGTTGCACGAAAAATATTGTGTATACTATGGCCGCGAAATGTTTTCGCGACCTCGAGATTATCTTGCCTCGGCCGGAGCGGCCTCGGCGATAATCTCTCTCTCGCAACGCGAAAAAGCATTTTGCGGCCTTAGTATACAAATAACTATTCTATCAAATATGGAAGTATGCTAGACCCGAGAGCTCTACACAACTGAATAATCAATTTTTTGATAACATTTTTTCCGCATAACTTTATAAAAAAACAAGTTATCAAAATGAAATTTGAGGTGTATACGTAAAAAATTACGTAGAATTTGATTCCGAATTCAAAAATTTATTTTTACGACTATTTTACAAAGTCACCCCCACCCCCGCCCTTAGGGGGTGGGTGGGGGATGCCTGATTTAGGTTAAAATGAAAGGTAATCATCCATCAATACATTCCCGCGAAAAGTTTTTTTCTATCAAATATGGAAGTATGCTAGACCCGAGAGCTCTACACCACTGAATAATCAATTTTTTTATAACATTTTTTCCACATAACTTTATACAAAAACAAGCTATCGAAATGAAATTTGTGGTGTATCGTAAAAAATTACGTAGATATTGATTCCGAATTAAAAATTTATTTTTACTACTATTTTACAAAGTCACCCCCACCCCCGCCCTTAGGGGGTGGGTGGGGGATGACTGATTTAAGTTAAAATGAAAGGTAATCATCCATTAATACATTCCCGTGAAAAAAAAATTTTTGTCAAATATGGAAGTATGCTAGACCCGAGAGCTCTACACCACTGAATAATCAATTTTTTGATAACATTTTTTCCACATAACTTTATAAAAAAACAAGTTATCAAAATGAAATTTGGGGTGTATACGTAAAAAATTACGTAGAATTTGATTCCGAATTCAAAAATTTATTTTTACGACTATGTTACAAAGTCACCCCTACCCCCGCCCTTAGGGAGTGGGTGGGGGATGACTGATTCAGGTTAAAATGAAAGGTAATCATCCATCAATACATTACCGCGAAAAGTTTCTTTGGAGGGTGGCTACCCTTATTTTTGGAAAAAATGAAATTCCAACGACGTCATCGGTTTCCTTGAATTTTTTTATGTACGGCCCTAAATTTTCATAATTTTATCTTAAACTTGAAATTTTTCTCAAGTCAACACCCCTTATGGGGTGGGTGGGGGATGACTGATTTAGGTTAAAATGAAAGGTAATCATCCATCAATACATTCCCGTGAAAAAACAATTTTTATCAGGTATGGAAGTATGCTAGACCCAAGAGCCCTACTCCAACCGGTGCTTCAAGGTAGTAATCGTCGTAATTGATCAGTTAAGCAACCCTTAGTTCCTTCGAAATTCTTTTGTTATACATCTTTAATAATTCATTTATAACTTCATAATATTCTTCATTACAATCTGTCCAATTACCATTACTTTTCACATCTTCTATTTATTCTATCTCACACTCATAATGGTTAGCCAGTCTAATTTCTTTTTCAATCAATCCTTCATATTTCATCATCAAACTCTCCACTTTCTCTTCATATTCCTTATTTCCACTCACTAAGTCCAATTCTACCATAATTCCATTCCTCTTTATATTCCATAACTTCCTATTATCCTCTTCAATTGCCAATACTTCCATATTTACCTCCTTAAATTCAATTATTTTACCATTTAATTCTATCTATCTATTCAAAATCAATTATTTCCTCATATTTCATCAATACATCAATAACTATGTCTGTTTCTAACTTCTTCATCGACTATGCTTACATATCAACTTCTTTTTCATCCTTTAATTCAATCTTTTGTATCATATATTTGCCTAGTTCATATAACTTCCGTCCGTTTGTTCCTATCAATGTAATTATTTCATCCTGTGAATCTATTTTGTTGCTTAATTTCATTTCTATTTTCATCATCATATCTTCTATCAAAGTTTCTAAAATTTCTTCTATTCTCACAATACTTGTTGTCATAAATTTTATCTCCATTTCCATATATTCGTTTTTTATTTCTGTAACTTCTATTTTTATTTCCATAATTCATATCAACATGTCTATCATTTCTTCTATCATCAATCCATGTTTATATAATTTCTATTTAAATATGTTTTTAAATATTACTTGTTAATCATAAACCTTTTATGTACACATCGTTTTTATATCCATTGTTTAGCATGTACAATTCCTTTTCGTTTTCCAGATTTCGTTCCCATAATCCTGTCATATAATTCAATTTTATTTTCTTTTCCTAAACTTCGTCTTATTCTCTTCTCTTATTGTTTGATTCCCTATTGGTTTCCGTAACTTCTTTCTGTTCACCACCATAATTTTTTTAATTTTGAAGTCCCATATCTCATCAATTTCTTCCCATAAATGCATTGAAATTTGCATCTCAAACTCTTCCATCTCATTGAAGTTGCTTTTTATTATTTTCATATCCACCATAATCTCAATTCGATTTCTTTCATTTTCAATTCTCTTAATAAATATTCTTGGATCAATTATTTTTATGTTTCTCTTAAGTTTCACTCTGATTTCGCCATTCTCTGTGTAAATTATTGGTTCTTCAATTAGTCTTATGGTTTCATCTATTTCTTCCTTAGTTTCTTGTAATCGTCTGTTCATTTCTTTTAATTCCCAATTAACTAATTTCTCTATACTTTCTCTCCTTTTTTTACACGTTCCCGTTTGTTCTTCTATCCTTCCATTTAAGTCATTAAATTTCTTATTTAAATTCTGTTCATACATTTGCATTATTTCCTCATTTGTTTGTTCTTGTACTTTTATAGACTGTATTTCTTCAATTGTATTCTCATTTTGTTTCTTCACTTCTACTTGAATTGCTCCTGATGAATTTTCTTCTAAACATGATCCTAGTTTTTGAACTTCTTCTTCTACCTGTTTTTCAATTGTTTCTCTTATTTTAATTCTATGTTCCTGAAGTTCTACTCTCAAATTCGTATTTTCTTCTTGTATACCAATTTTAATTTTATCTACCTGTTTTCTAAATTCTTCATTTTCCTCCCTAAGTTTCTTAATTTCCTTCAAACCTTCCATCTTCACCTCTTCTATTTTCTTTTCCATCCTGTTCATGTTTCCATTTAAATCATTCATGTTCCCATTCATCTTGTCCATCTTTCCATTCAAATCTCCCCTCATATTATCTATCTTCCCATTCTAATCTCCCCTCATATTATCTATCTTCCCATTCAAATCTCCCCTCATATTATCTATCTTCCCATCCAAATCTCCCCTCATATTATCTATCTTCCCATTCAAATTAATTAAAAATTCCATTATTTGATCTCCTCTGCTTACACTATCCTGCCTGTCTTGTCTACTATCCTGCTGTTCCCTTGATTCTTCACCTTCTTTATCTATTAAGGTTTGTTCCTCTACATCTGAATCTCCCATTCCACGTCTCCTTTCTTCTTGTTCCTCATCTGATCTGCCTTCCACACCTATTTGTTTTCCGTCCCTAAGCATCATTCTCTTTGCCATTTTAATTGTATCTAATTCTAATGTTTTTAAAACCTTCTTATCACGAAAAAATCTTAATTTGCCCCACGTTGGGCGCCAAATTTATAATGGATTGTTATTGTTGTATAATTTGCCGACAATACCACTATAATTGTTATATTATCAATTTAATATATTCAACTCTAGTATAGCTAGCTCAGTAATGAAGTAAAGAAAAATTTTTATGTATTTATATATTTATGTGGAGAGCATGAGAAACTCTTACTACTCTTTGGGATCTGGAAGTGATTTTAACTCTATATCTACAATATTTTACATATATATGAATCATTCAAATAACTGATATTATATTTTTTTTATTATTGGTGCGCCTATGTATAGAAACTTTCAATATAGCAATCGATTTTGTCTCACAATTAAAATAGATGGAAATTATCAGTAGAATAATCGATTCCAACTGTCACTCATATCAGCAGTTGAAGTAATTATCTGAACATAAACAATAGTTTCAAGAATACCTTTAATACAACAACTATATTATATTGATCAAGAATTATGTATTATAAATTTAAAGTAAGTGATGACTATCTTAAATACTAATATAATATTGAAATGTCAAACAATAAAATATTTGTTAAATATAAATGGTAAGTACTCAAGTCTATGTTATTACCTTTCTTTTTTAATGTTTTTAATATGTTTAATAGTTTCAGATACTAATTCTTATTACTTTTATTATAAATGTACATCTCTAACCCGAATGTTGGTACCAACAAAGATAAAAAGAAACACTAACCTCTCAACCACTAATATTCCTTTCTTGAAATTCTGTCTGTTAAAAAACCATGTCATGCATACATATGTCGTCCAGATGGAGATGTTTTTTTTTACTAGATTTCTTGTTACAGGTAACACGTGTTTGTAATTTCTATTATTCTCCAGCTTCGAATTCCCAATCAATGCTTAATATCTTATTCAGGTACTTTACATTACGATTCCGTACCACATCAACTAATTATTCAATTTGAAATGACTCTTTCATTTGTACCATAGCCTCCAATAACATGTATTTTTTATATATTGTATATATCTTCGTAGAAATTATGATTTTAATATCCTTATACTAGCTATTTCGAATTAATATAGGGAATAACTCACTTCTTTGTACAATAACTTAATTCTCTCTTTTTAAATTCTTCAACCATCTAAGTTTTCTAATCTCCGACTTCCATCATTATTCAAAAATCAACAACCAACCCGCCTTTTTTTATTTTTCGTTGCTATCCGAAATCATAAATATCTTGATTTCAGATTCATTTTATAATTCCTAATATATAATTACAAACCATAAAATTCACATCTTTCTTGACTCAATAAATATAGATTTCTATGGTTCTGCTTCTTTTTCAATTTATAACCTTATTCCAGTCAATTGATAAAATTATTTTGACATTTCTGACATTATTTGATATATATAACCAAAACTCTCTAAATGTTAAATAATTAAGTTATTACATGTTTATTTATTGTAACTATTAATAATGTTCAATGAATATTTTTAGAATATGGATTACATGTTTCTTTTAATTAAGGAATTTTGATTTATAACTTGTTATTTATTACTTACAATGGATTGTCGATATGCTTCTTAAATGAACTACTGTGTTTAAAGGTAAGTTTTATCCTTTTTACTCAAATTTCTTATTACTATTGCTCATATATTGTATTCCATTATGGATAGATTACTTCATCAATAAATTCTTTTGGTATCATATTAAAGATATTGAATCAAATGTTCCAAACTTCAATATATTTGTGAGAGTGAGAATTTCAATTATACTTCCATCTAAGTAGTGAAGAACTATCTCTTCTATATATATTTTTTTACTTTTATAAGGTAATAGATATTATGTATCCTGATCAAAATAGGTGCTAGTAATTCTCTAACACTTAACAGATGATGTATATATGCTCCAGAATATTTTGTACATGTAAGACATATACAGTTTTTTAAATACTGCATTAAATCTTCTGTATATTGGAAATATTTTCATTAACCGATACTGGTTTATATAATTCTGTGTAGTATGCTGATATGAGTTATATTATTTTAGTTTCTGTGTTCTTGAATTATGTTCAATATATATATATATATATATATATATATATATATATATATATATATATATATATATATATATATATATATATATAGAAGTAAGTATTCGGTAATTTATTTATGTTATTGAAAATATAAATACGTATAAATAGGTGTAATGGAATAAAATATATTATTATTAATTATATTAATGAAATATAAGAAATATAATAATATATTTCTGCGAAACTCGCGCCGCTCGTCTCGCAGTGATTTAATTGTATTATTGAAAGTATAAATACGTATTTATAGTTGTAATAACATAATTTATATTTTTATACATTATATAAATATAATCAATATATATATATATATATATATATATATATATATATATATATATATTTATATATTTATATATTTGTATATATTAATATATATATAATATATATATGTAGAATTCCGCGATATTCACCGATAATAACAGATATTTGGTCAATGTTTGAAGTTTCACGGCCGATTCAGAAAAAAACATGTATTTTGGGCAAAACTAACGCCGGTTCTCATTTTCTACCATATTTTGTACTTCTATGCATTATAACTTGCTGTTTAGCGACTTAGTCATTTCTGCTGATAATTAGCTCTGTTTAACGAGAACTGGGAACAATAATCGACATTTAGATATATTGAGCCTAATCTAGCACTATATATGTAGAATTCCGCGATGTTCACCGATAATAACAGATATTAGGTCAATGTTTGAAGTTTCACGGCCTACTCAAAAAAGAGCATGTATTTTGGGCAAAACTAACGCCAGTTCTCATTTTCTTCCATATTTTGTACTTCTATGCATTATAACTTGCTGTTAAGCGATGTCGTCATTTCTGCTGATAATTAGATCCGTTTACCGACAACTGGGAACAATAACCGACATTTAGATATATTGAGCCCAAACTAGCACTATATATGTAGAATTCCGCGATATTCACCGATAATAACAGATATTTGGTCAATGTTTGAAGTTTCACGGCCGATTCAGAAAAAAGCATGTATTTTGGGCAAAACTAACGCCAGTTCTCATTTTCTACCATATTTTGTACTTCTATGCATTATAACTTGGTGTTTAGCGATTTAGTCATTACTGCCGATATTTAGCTCTTTTTACCGAGAACTGGGAACAATAACCGACATTTAGATATATTGGGACTAATCTAGCGCTATATATGTAGAATTCCGCTATATTCATCGATAATGACAGATATTAGGTCAATTTTTCAAGTTTCACGGCCGATTCAGAAAAAAGCATGTATTTTGGGCAAAACTAACGCCAGTTCTCATTTTCTACTATATTTTGTACTTCCATGCATTATAACTTGCTGTTTAGCGATTTAGTCACTTCTGCTGATAATTAGCTCTGTTTACCGAGAACTGGGAACAATAATCGACATTTATATATATATATATATATATTGAGCCTAATCTAGCACTATATATGGAGAATTCCGCGATATTCACCGATAATAGCAGATATTAGGCCAATGTTAGAAGTTTCACGGCCGATTCAGAAAAAAAGCATGTATTTTGTGCAAAACTAAGGCCAGTTCTCATTTTCTACCATATTTTGTACTTCTATGCTTTATAACTTGCTGTTTAGCGATTTAGTCATTTCTGCTAATAATTAGCTCTGTTTACCGAGAACTGGGAACAATAACCGACATTTAGATATATTGGGACTAATCCAGCTCTATATATGTAGATTTCCGCGATATTCACCGATAATAACAGATATTAGGACAATTTTTGAAGTTTCACGGCCGATTCAGAAAAAAGCATGTATTTTGGGCAAAACTAACGCCAGTTCTCATTTTCTACCATATTATGTACTTCTATGCATTATAACTTGCTGTTTAGCGATGTCGTAATTTCTGCTGATAATTAGATCTGTTCACCGACAACTGGGAACAATAACCGACATTTAGATATATTGAGCCCAATCTAGCACTATATATGTAGAATTCCGCGATATTCACCGATAATAACAGATATTAGGTCAATGTTTGAAGTTTCACGGCCGATTCAGAAAAAAAGCATGTATTTTGTGCAAAACGAAGTCCAGTTCTCATTTTTGACCATAGTTTGTACTTCTATACATTATAACTTGCTGTTTAGCGATGTCGTCATTTCTGCTGATAATTAGATCTGTTTACCGAGAACTGGGAACAATAACCGACATTTAGATATATTGAGCCCAATCTAGCACTATATAAGAAGAATTCCGCGATATTCACCGATAATAACAGATATTTGGTCAATGTTTGAAGTTTCACGGCCGATTCAGAAAAAAGCATGTATTTTGGGCAAGACTAACACCAGTTCTCATTTTCTACCATATTATGTACTTCTATGCATTATAACTTGCTGTTTAGCGATGTCGTCATTTCTGCTGATAATTAGATCTGTTCACCGAGAACTGGAACAATAACCGACATTTAGATATATTGAGCCCCATCTAGCACTATATATGTAGAATTCCGCGATATTCACCGATAATAACAGATATTTGGTCAATGTTTGAAGTTTCACGGCTGATTCAGAAAAAAGCATGTATTTTGGGCAAACCTAACGCCAGTTGTCATTTTCTACCATATTATGTACTTCTATGCATTATAACTAGCTGTTTAGCGATGTCGTCATTTCTGCTGATAATTAGATCTGTTCACCGAGAACTGGGAACAATAGTCGACATGTAGATATATTGAGCCTAATCTAGCACTATATATGTAGAATTTCGCGATATTCACCGATAATAACAGATATTAGGTCAATGTTTGAAGTTTCACGGCCGATTCAAAAAAGAGCATGTATTTTGGGCAAAACTAACGCCAGTTCTCATTTTCTTCCATATTTTGTACTTCTATGCATTATAACTTGCTGTTTAGCGATGTTGTCATTTCTGCTGATAATTAGATCTGTTTACCGAGAACTGGGAACAATAACCGACATTTAGATATATTGAGCCCAATCTAGCACTATATATGTAGAATTCCGCGATATCCACCGATAAAAACAGATATTTGGTCAATGTTTGAAGTTTCACGGCCGATTCAGAAAAAAGCATGTATTTTGGGCAAAACTAACGCCAGTTCTCATTTTCTACCATATTTTGTACTTCTATGCATTATAACTTGGTGTTTAGCGATTTAGTCATTACTGCCGATATTTAGCTCTTTTAACCGAGAACTGGGAACAATAACCGACATTTAGATATATTGGGACTAATCTAGCGCTATATATGTAGAATTCCGCTATATTCACCGATAATAACAGATATTAGGTCAATTTTTCAAGTTTCACGGCCGATTCAGAAAAAAGTATGTATTTTGGGCGAAACTAACGCCAGTTCTCATTTTCTACCATATTATGTACTTCTATGCATTATAACTTGCTGTTTAGCGATGTCGTCATTTCTGCTGATAATTAAATCTGTTCACCGAAAACTGGGAACTAGTTGGAGCGCCGCAACATTGCGGCTTGTCATTGGGTATATAGAAGATGGATAAAAATGTTAGAGAGAATAACTGTTGATTATTTACCTTGTAAGGAAAATATAAATTATGTCGGAAATGATTGTAGATAATGGTAAGTATATTGTTTTTATTGTTTCCTTCTTTATGTTAGATGAAAATATTGTTATAAGTTTCATTAATATATATATATATATATATATATATATATATATATATATATATAATATATATATATATATATATATATATATATATATATATATATTATTAACTGGATAGATTTTAGCCCTACATTGGGGGCCATAACTGGATAGACTTATCCTTTGTAATAAAAAAATATACTTAATATTTTATTTAGTTTAGATTTACTTTAAACTTTTTATTATTAGCCCAGTATATAGATAATTTTAAATAGGTGATAAACAATTTATGCTACTTGCATGAGAAATTTCTTATCTCAGGGTAGAGTTCAAGTTTATAAAAATTAAACGGTTTCATTTTTTAATATTAGCGCCAAAATCAATAAATTCTTTATATTTCAAAACAAATTTGTTGATCAAAATATATTATTTACTTAATAATTATGAACTGAATACGGTCCTGCCCTGCTTGGAATCAAATCTCTGCTTCATTCATAGATGTCAGTTCAAACTTCTACCTATAGAAAATAGATGGAGCGGAAATCACCAGATGAAATGAAAATCTCAACGTACAGTTTTAAATCGTTCTTTAAAAGGAACAAAACGTTGTTTAATGTGATGAAAATAAATACATTACTCTTTTACAAGTGTTCTTGAAGAAATTCAACTATCTAAAATAATGATTCATTCATACAACAGACACACACTCTGGTGAGATATTAATTATAAGGGTGAATTACAATTATGCAACTTGGTATACAAATAAATTATAGAAGATGGCGAACTATAAACTTTTTAGCGTCCATGTAACATTGAAGTTCAGTTCTCTACACAAATCGGTAAGTTCGTTTAACTTTTCATGTATTAATAAATTGAATTTGAATCAGTTCCTTTAATCTATTTTAGGTTCTCTCTCTCTTGGAATAAATCCGTTCTTCCGGTCTATTTCCACCAAATCAGGAATTGACGCTGTATTTCTTCCAACATCAAAACACTTTGGATGAAATTCCATGATTCAGTGTTTTCTGAAAGGTATTGTCGAGACATTGCTTCCACAATACAACAATTGACCATTTATAAAAGAAAAGTCACGGTTAGTACCACATAATATATAACAATTCCTTTTTATATTTTGTAGTTATTAATATTTACTTAATTACTTACATCTACGTATATCTCGTAAGTATAATGTATTTGTTTCTTGAATTCCATAGCCAAAACTGATATTTCTCAAATATTTAAAATAATTTTCTTTACCAAAATAATTTTTCTTCTTCCAAATTTTTGCTACCCCAAAAAGAGACTTCTTAGTGAATAGTCTACATAATCAACAACTTTTTCCATTCAAATTTTTTTTATCATTAGCAACGTAATTGTCGCTGATGTGATTCTTTTGAACGTTTATTTACCAATCAAAATTGACTATCAATTTCATCATTGAAAACCTTCACTTCAAACAGTGAATCGTCCCTCCATCATATCAGGACATTCTATTCTAAATTTTTCAATTGCTTAAACCTCATATATTGTTTTCTCCCAACAATATTTCATAAAAATTTTAACTGACATTTGTTAATCTCTAAGTGTGTATGTAAAATGAAAATTCTTAATATTTTTAGATGACAGCTGTAAACTTCAAATATATGTGCAAAATGAATATTCGTTTTGCATATGTCATGTTTTCTGAAATTCAAATTATTATACAGCTTCCTATCTAGTTATGTCTAAACAGTTACCCTTTCTTATGTTAATATTTCTTTCAACAAATATTGTTTGGTTTCTTCTGACAAATTCATAAGATTATCTTAATTTCACAGAATAAAGAAATATTAGTTTTTTTTTTATCATAAACAAAGTTCTGATACTTAATCTTTTGAATAAAAATTGTGTTATTTTGTTTCACATAATTTGTTTCTCGCACCTATTCACAATTTTCCCTACGGTTATACGGTCTGTCTTGTGTATGCCTTCTCTATCAAATAGTGTATCATACAGATTGTCTCCATTCAAATGATAAAAAAAAATTCAGACTCAAAAAAAATTCTTCTAAATTACAATGCACAATCTTTAATTTTTATTATTTAATATACAGGGTGTTTCACTCTATAATAACATCCCCTAAATTCTGCGTTTATCAAATTTTGATGTTAGGAAAAATTTTATGAACGCAAATTTTACCTTAAACATTTATTATATTCCTTTTCTTTACTTCTTCATTAATTATTGTACTTATATAGATCCTTTATATTGAAGACACCTCTTATTTCATCACTTTCCATATATCTTAAAACATAGCTATTTATCCCGTTCTCATTGTCTATAACATATGGTCCCTCGAAAGGTGGTTTCAATTTCGCACACATTTGTTTGTTCCTATCTGATACCCTTAAAGCACGGACGATCACTAAATCCCCTTTTTTAAATGTTGTTTTTATTTTTCCCTTTTTTTCCATTCTCCGTAGGTATTTATTTGCATTGTTTTGCAAATTTTTATTCACTTTTTGCAATACCTTTTCAAACTCTTCTGCAGTATCTATTTCCCATTTTCTCTGAGGTCTCAGTTGTGTCATTAAATAAATTGGACTCTCCATTGTTACAGTGTTTGGCAAATTGTTTAAATAATTTTGAATTTCTTCCAGATAATTTTCCCAATTATCATGGTTTTGATCCCACAAAGTTATTCTCATAAACTTTATCACTTCCCTAATGTATCTCTCAGATGGATTTGCAGATGGGTGTCGGATACTAATCGTTTTTAAATTTATTTTGTTTCTGCCACAGAATTTCCTAAATCTTTCATTAGTAAAATAGGTAGCATTGTCTGTGATACAATTTTCTGGTTTTATAATTTCCTGCATGTATTCTGATAGTTTTTCCATAATTATTCTACTTTTAGTTGTCTTTGTCGGGTATAATTTTACAAATTTTGAAAATAAATCAACTGCTATTAGGATATGACGATTTCCTTGTTTACTGGGTATCAAATTACTCAGAAAATCTATAGCAATTATTTCTCCACATCTTGTTGTTACTATAGACTTTGCTATGTTCTCATTTCTCCTATGTTTACTTTTTCCCAATTGACAAATATGACATGTGCTTGTGATTAATTTTGCAATACTTTGGTCCCCCTTACTAATATATTTTTCTCTAAACAGTAACCATACATTCCTAGCTCCTATGTGTCCATTGTTTCTATGTAAATTCTCCAAAATTTTTTTAGCTAAATTTTCTGTTATCATAAACAAATCTGCTTCCCCATTTTTCTTTATCCATATTTTTTCTTTCAATTGTCCTCTTCGTTCTGTTTTTTTGTCAATTCCATTTGGTCCTCTATGATACTATTTAAAGAAAATATCCCATCTAGATCTTTCATTATATTTACTCCAATTTTAACAATTCTTTTATTTATATCATTATTCCCCTTACTTTCTCTGCTTAACGCATCTGCCACTACTTTCGTCTTTCCTGGGATGTATTTAATTTCAAAGTCATATTCTTGTAATATTAAACCCCATCTATGAACTCTGCTATTGCCAAATCTGTTTTTCGAAATAGTTGTATGCGAAGAATGATCGGTTTCTATTGTAAATTTTGCTCCTAATAAATAAAATCTAAATTTTGTCACACAGAAAATTATACTTGCCAATTCTAGCTCTGACACTCCATAATTTCTTTCATAGTTCTTCGTTACCCTTGATACAAAACATATGGGTACCTCCATGTCATTTTGTATTTGTAATAAGACTCCTGCAAACCTTTCTTTAGATGCGTCCGTTCGTAATATGAAAGGTAGGTCATAATTCGGATGATAAACTTTCAGTTGTTTAGTAAAAGCTTCTTTTAAATTATTAAAAGCCATTTCTGGTTCCTCAGTCCACTTCCATTTATTGTCCGTCTTTAACAGCTTTATTAAAGGTATCTGTTTCGTGCTCATATCAGGTATCAGACGTTTGAAGTAATTCATCATCCCTAGAAATCCTCTCAGAGATTTTAGATTTGATGGTCTTTTATACTCTATTATTGATTGGATCCTCTCTTCATCCATGGACATCTCATTTTTGTCTATTTTATAACCTAGGAAGCATATCTCTTCCTGATAAAATTTACATTTATTTTGATTTATTTTTAAACCTGCTCTATCTAATTCTTTTAAAATCATTTCTATATGTTTTAGGTGTTCTTCTTCATCATTTGAGAAGATCAATATATCATCGATATAATGAAGTGCAAAGTCTTCAAATGTATTTAGTATTTGGTGTAATGCTCTAACCAAGGCCGAACATGCACTTTGTATACCATATGGAGCTACACAGAATCTGTACAACACACCATCAATAGAGAAGCCAGTGTAATCTCTACTATCTTCATCCAAAGGAATCAACCAAAAACTGTGTTTTAAATCAACTTTAGAAAATATTTTCGTATTCGTAATGCGCCCAAAAATTGCTTCCACATTCATTGGAGCCTCGTATTGTGGTACAGTGTATTGATTAATATTTCTTGCATCTAGGCATAATCTTAAATCACCATTTGCTTTCTTTACGACCACAATAGGATTTACATATCTTGTGTTACATCTCTCTATAATACCATCCTTTAGCATATTTTGTATCTCTGAATCAATTTCTTTCCTATATTTGTAAGGTATGGGATATGTTCTTATTCTGAAATTATCTATTCCCTTAACTTCTATCTTATGTACATAGTTATTTGCCATTCTCATCTCTTTTTAACTAATTCTTCATATTTAATTATTAAATTCTTCACTTTCTCTGCATATTCCTTATTTCCACACACTAATTCCAATTCTTCCATTATTTCATCCCTCTCCATATTCCATAACTTCCTATTATCCTCTTCAAATTCCAATTCTTCCATATTTCCACTCCTTTTTATATTCCATAACTTCCTATTATCCTCTCCAATTGCCAATACTTCCATATTTCCAATCCTTTCTATATTCCATAACTTCTTATTATCCTCTTCAATTTCCAATTCTTCTATATTTCCTTCTTCAAATTCAATTCTATTACCATTTAATTCAATCTCCATCTTTTCAAAATCAATTCTTGCTTTATATTTCGTTAATTCATCTATTCCTATAACTATGATTCTAAATTATCTACTAACAATAATTGCATCTCAACTTCTTTCCCATCCTTTAATTCAATACTTTGTATTATAGATTTGCTAACTTCACACAATTTCTTTCCGTTTGCTCCTATTAATGTAGTTCTCGGTATTTTAACTAGCTTTTTTTCATAATTTTCAATATTTTCTTCAATTAGTTTTGTTTTTATTATGGATGCTTCCGAGCCTATATCTATTATTATTTTGACTAGTTTCCCATTTAATTTTCCTTCAATTTTTATCAATCCCATTGCTCCTTTTAATACCAAATCTTCCCCAAATTTAATATATTCCCTTGGATGTTCATATGTATAGATGATATTTCTTACATTTGGTATGTCCTCGATCCAAAATTTTGGTCGGGTTCTTGTTCTGTAATAATTTCCGGTTCTACCGATATCACTCTCTCTTCTCTTCTTTGAATATTATTTATCCTTCTTTGTCCTCCATTTACGTTTCCTCGTTCTTCCTCCCTATATTCTTTTCTTTGTTCTCTAATCTCTTCTCTTTGTCGGTTGTCGTATTGTCGACTTCTGTTATTTTGCTCCCTGTAGTTTTGTTCTCTATAATTGTTATCATTGTTATTATTATTGTATCTAAAATTTCTGTTATAATTGTTTTGATTGTTGAAATTTCTGTTATAATTATTGTAATTTCCTGTATTGTTGTTATAATTATTGTTTTTGTTATTGTATCCATTGTTATAATTTCTATTATTTATGTTGTTTGCTCTATTATAACTTTGTTCACAATTATCTCTTCTATTATTTTGATTACTTGTATTATTCTCATAATTATTATTGTTATTGTATTGATTATTTCTATTAAAATTGTTACTATTATTGTTTTTACTTCGATTATAATTATTGTTATCCACTTTCTTTCTTTCCAATCTTTGCAAATAACTACTTAGTTGCTCTATATTTGTAACATTTTGAATAGCAATTGTCTCAGTTATTTTACACTTAAAATGTCTAGATATAAACATTATAATTTCCTCTTCTGGAATCGGTGGATCTAGGAACTTCGCATTCATAAATACTTTCATAGCGTATTCATTCATGCTGTTTTCTCTTCCTACTTCATATTTTCCTGAGTAGAGTCTCTCTCTTACTCTCGCTTGTGCACTGTTTCCCCAGAAGTATTTTATAAATTGATCTTCAAAGTCTTCAAAATTTTTAAATTCGTCTTCCTTACTCGTGTACCACACTAGTGCATGGTTATCCAGGTTTTCTCTAATCATTTCCTTAATGTCTTCTCTATTTTGTATATTTTTTATTTTATTCTTTAAAATTTTGATAAAAACCTTTGGGTGTATTTTCCTGTTGTCACCTTCAAATTTATGTTCTCCCCTGTTGCCTATATAATTGTTTATTATTTTCGTTTCAATCATTCCATTCCTTGTTTCTTGGAAATTCATATCTCCTCTTCGATCATGTTTTTCCTGTAGATAATATAACCTTTCTTCCATGTCTTCTAATTTTCTCGTCATTTCCTGTGTTTCTCTGGATTGTTCTTCTTTGGAAATTTTATTTCCAGTCTGTTCAATTTTTCCTTCCATAAGTTCAATTTCATTTTGTATTTCTCTAATCTTCTTCTCTGTTTTCATTTTTTCCTGTTTTTGTTTCTCTTTACATGCTTCTTCAACGTTTTGTTGGAATTCCGTTAAAGTTCTGTCCCATTTTCCCTCTAGGTTTCCCATTCTTTCTTGGGTGTCCTGAACTCCCATTTTGATTTCCTTGACTTCTCTTTGAATTTCTCCTTTGAAATCCTTTTCTGTCTCCTCAATTTCCTTAATTTTGTTGATTTGTAAATTTTCTATTTCCATGATCCTTCCAATCACTTCTCCTCTTATTTCTTGTTTGGTGGATTCAATTTTGTTTTCCATATATATGTTCGATTCCTCCAGTTTCTTTTCTACATGTCCCAATTTTTCTTCCATTAATTTTATTATTATTTCCTTTGTTTGTTTTATTTCTTGTCTATTTTTATTCATATCTTCCCTAATATCATCCCTCATACTATTCATATTCTCATTTTGTTTATCCATTCTTTTATCTTGTTTATCCAAATCTCCTCTTATTTCTCTCATCATCATTTGGAGCATACTCACAACGTCCATTTCCTCTTTTTTTTCTTTAAATTCTTGTTTGTCCTCTTCTGTTTGTTTTTTAGACTCTTGTCTATCCTCTTGTTCTGTTTCTTCTTGCAATGGTGCATCTTCTTCTTCCTGTCCTTGTTCTGCAATATCTTCGTCTGGACGTTCTCTTCCTTGTTTCAAGTATTGCACTTGAAAATCTCCTCTTCCATGATTCCTTTCCTCCCTCTCTTGTTCAGATCCACTTTCACCTCCTACTTGTTTTCCGTCTCTCAAAGTCATCTTCCTTTCCATTTTTGTATTTGACTCTTCTTTCAATACAGTTAAAAATTTGTTTCAATCCTTTTTATTATTATTTACCTTCGTTTGGTGCGTCAATTATTATAATTCGTTTGATATAAAGGTTTTATATTACTTTAGCCCCACGTTGCGTGCGTCATTTATTAACTGGATAGATTTTAGCCTTTGTAATAAAAAATATACTTAATATTTTATTCAGTTTAGATTTACTTTGAACTTTTTATTATTAGCCCAGTATATAGATAATTTTAAATAGGTGATAAACAATTTATGCTACTTGCATGAGAAATTTCTTATCTCAGGGTAGAGTTCAAGAATATAAAAATTGAACGGTTTCATTTTTTAATATTAGCGCCAAAATCAATAAATTCTTTATATTTTAAAACAAATTTGTTGATCAAAATACATTATTTACTTAATAATTATGAACTGAATACGGTCCTGCCCTGCTTGGAATCAAATCTCTGCACCATTCATAGATGTCAGTTCAAACTTCTACCTATAGAAAATAGATGGAGCGGAAATCACCAGATGAAATGAAAATCTCAACGTACAGTTTTAAATCGTTCTTTAAAAGAAACAAAACGTTGTTTAATGTGATGAAAATAAATACATTACTCTTTTACAAGTGTTCTTGAAGAAATTCAACTATCTAAAATAATGATTCATTCATACAACAGACACACACTCTGGTGATATATTATTTCTAAGGAGGAATTACAATTATGCAACTTGGTATACAAATAAATTATAGAAGATGGCGAACTATAAACTTGTTAGCGTCCATGTAACATTAAAGTTCAGTTCTTTACACAAATCGGTAAGTTCGTTTAACTTTTTATGTATTAATAAATTGAATTTAAATACCTTGTTCACTATACTGTTTTTGTTTATTCACCTCAATGATCAGTTCCTTTAATCTATTTTAGGTTCTCTCTCTCTTGGAATAAATCCGTTTTTCCTGTCTATTTCCACCAAATCAGGAATTGACGCTGTATTTCTTCCAACATCAAAACACTTTGGATGAAATTCCATGACTCAGTGTTTTCTGAAAGGTATTGTCGAGACATTGCTTCCACAATACAACAATTGACCATTTATAAAAGAAAAGTCACGGTTAGTACCACATAATATATAACAATTCCTTTTTATATTTTGTAGTTATTAATATTTACTTAATTACTTACATTAACGTATATCTCGTAAGTATAATGTATTTATTTCTTGAATTCCATAGCCAAAACTGATATTCCTCAAATATTTAAGATAATTTTCTTTACCAAAATAATTTTTCTTCTTCCAAATTTTTGCTACCCCAAAAAGAGACTTCTTAGTGAATAGTCTACATAATCAACAACTTTTTTCATTCAAATTTTTTTTATCATTAGCAACGTAATTGTCGCTGATGTGATTCTTTTAAACGTTTATTTACCAATCAAAATTGACTATCAATTTCATCATTGAAAACCTTCACTTCAAACAGTGAATCGTCCCTCCATCATATCAGGACATTCTATTCTAAATTTTTCAATTGCTTAAACCTCATATATTGTTTTCTCCCAACAATATTTCATAAAAATTTTAACTGACATTTGTTAATCTCTAAGTGTGTATGTAAAATGAAAATTCCTAATATTTTTAGATGACAGCTGTTAACTTCAAATATATGTGCAAAATGAATATTCGTTTTGCATATGTCATGCTTTCTAAAATTCATATTATTATACAGCTTCCTATCTAGTTATGTCTAAACAGTTACCCTTTCTTATGTTAATATTTCTTTCAACAAATATTGTTTGGTTTCTTCCGACAAATTCATAAGATTATCTATATTTCACAGAATAAAGAAACATTAGTTTTTTTTAATTATAAACAAAGTTCTGATACTTAATCTTTTGAATAAAAATTGTGTTATTTTGTTTCACATAATTTGTTTCTCGCACCTATTCACAATTTTCCCTACGATTATACGGTCTGTCTTGTGTATGCCTTCTCTATCAAATAGTGTATCATACAGATTGTCTCCATTCAAATGATAAAAAAAAATTCAGACTTAAAAAAAATTCTTCTAAATTACAATGCACAATCTTTAATTTTTATTATTTAATATACAGGGTGTTTCACTCTATAATAATATATATATATATATATATATATATATATATATATATATATATATAGAAGTAAGTATTCGGTAATTTATTTATGTTATTAAAATTATAAATACGTATAAATAGGTGTAATGGAATAAAATATATTATTAATAATTATATTAATGGAATATAATAATATATTTTTGCGAAACTCGCTCCGCTCGTCTCGCAGTGATTTAATTGTATTATTGAAAGTATAAATAAGTATTTATAGTTGTAATGAAATAATTTATATTTTTATACATTATATAAATATAATATATTAATATATATATATATAAATATAATCAATATATATATATATATATATATGTATATATATATATATATATATATATATATATATTAAACTGGATAGAACGGGGAGAGAAATAATGATTTATAGTTATTATTAGTTTAGTTTATATTTAGTTTTGATTTGCCCGGTATATTGTAAAAATTTAAAATTTTATTACTAAAATGATTATATTTTAAAACATGAGAAACTCTTTAACCTCAGAGTAGGGTTTAGGTATAGAGAAACAAAAATTCAATTTATAATATGAGCGCCTAGATTTGATTAAATATCTCTGTCTTCTTAAAAATTTTGTTAATAAAAATGTACTTGCTTGTTTAATAATTCGTAATAAATTCTTAAGACGGTCCTGTGTTTCAAGTTGAACCTTTTTACTATTCACAGATGTCAGTTTAAACTACCAACGATTCAAACTAGATGGAGCCATCACCACAAAGAAATAAAATGTATCAAAAAACAATTTTACAATGTTCTTCAAACTAGAAAGAACGTTATTTAATATTTTGAATAGACAAATACATTGTTCTTTTACAAGACACAAATTAATAAAAAACCTACTATCTATTATGACCACTCATTCAAACAAAATCACGTTCTCACATGAAAAAATTATCTCTATATACAAATCTAAAATAGGCAACATTTAATACAAATCTTATAATACTGAAACTTCTATATAAACGATTATTATATCAAAATGGCGAAACACAATGGTTGTAAATGTTTGTTTAATACCAAAGTTCAATTTTTTTTCACTAAATTGGTAAGTTTTATTCAACCTTTTTTATGTATAATGAAAATAGTCTAAATACCTTATTCCTGTATAGTAATTCACTTCAATTATCCTTTACTTTATTTTAGGTTACCTTCTGGAAATTGTCACATCACTGGTCCAGCTTACACAAAATCAGGAATCAATGCTATGTCCCGTCCATATCAATACATTTCAGTCCAATTACATAATCAAAAGCTTTCAAATTGTTTCTTAGTTTCTACATCTGCTTGTTTAAATATATAATCTACCATATCATAAGTACAATGTATCTCTCTTTTCTGAATTTTGATGCCAAATATCTTGTTTTTCGAAAAGTTTTCTTAATTCCCAAAATTTAGCTGCTTCTCAAATTTTCTACCACCCAAAAAGAATTTTACCTAGTCAATAGTCTGTATAATCAACAAACTTTTCTCCTTCAATTTTTTTATTATTAACAACTACTTGTCGCAGATTAAAAGTTTGTTGAATACATTCCACCAATCAGATTTGGTTATCAAAACTTTTCTTTATAGATTTCATTTCAAATAGTGAATTGTTCATCTATCATTTGAAAACGCTTTGTTGTAAGGTTCTTTAATGATTTTAACTCATATTGTGTCTCTTAAATTATATTTCATTTAGTTTACAAAATGACATTTTCCAATTTACAAAATATGTGTTCATAATGTCAAACCGTTCAATAAATGTCACATTCCATAGAATCAATGTTTTTCAGTTTACTTCTTATATCGAAATGTTTTTAAATATTTATAAAATCTTATTTACATGTCCTTCAAACCCTAATATTCATTTTAAAAAGAATCTCACTATTTATTTACCTTGACAATAAAAATAAAGGATTATCATTTCCATTTGTATATGTAACAACGTTCTAATATTCCGTCTTGTAGGTTTATAGAGATTTTGTTAATTCATTTCACAAATGTTTTTTTTTTAAATCTTATTTTAAATTATACAGTTAGATGCTTTCTCTATTGAATAGTACATGGTACAGATTGTCTCCTTTTTTAGATAATCTTTTAAAAAAAATGAAATTTCAAAAATTTTTATTTCTTGAAATAAGTAGTTTTTTTTATTTTATGTTCGGTGTACAGGGTGTTGTTTTACTCTATGTTAACATCCCCTAAATTTTGCGTTTATCAAATTTTTATGTAAGTAAAAATTTTATGAATGCAAATTTTACTTCAAATATTTATAAAATTCTTTTCTTTTTAAACTTCTCCATTATTTGTTGTATTTGTATAAATCTTTTATATTGAAAATACCTCTTATTTCATCACTTTCTATATATCTTAAAACGTAACTATTTATTCCATTCTCATTTTCTACAACATATGGTCCCTCGAAAGGTGGTTTCAATTTTGCACATACATTCTTACTTCTATCTGATACCCTTAAAGCACGGACGATTACTAAGTCTCCTTTATTAAATGTAGTTTTAGCTTTTCCCTTCTTTTTCATTCTTCTTAGATATTTGTTTGCATTGTTTTGCAGATTTTTATTTACTCTTTCCAATACCTTTTCAAATTCTTCTGTAGAATTTATTTCCCATTTCCTTTGAGGTCTCAATTGTTTCATTAAATAAATAGGACTTTCCATTGTTACTGTGTTCTAAATCAATTTTAGAAAATATTTTAGTATTCGTAATGCGCCCAAAAATTGCTTCCACATTCATCGGAGCCTCGTATTGTGGTACAGTGTATTGATTAATATTTCTTGCATCTAGGCATAATCTTAATTCACCATTTGCCTTCTTTACGACCACAATAGGGTTTACATATCTTGTGTTACATCTCTCTATATAATACCGTCTTTTAACATATTTTGTATCTCTGAATCAACTTCTTTTCTATATTTATAAGGTATGGGATATGTTCTTATTCTGAAATTTTCTATTCCTCTAACTTCTATCTTATGTACATAATTATTTGCCATTCTCATCTCCTTTTTAATCAATCCTTCATACTTCATAATCAAATTCTTCACTTTCTCTTCATATTCTTTATTTCCACACACTAATACCAATTCCTCCATAATTATATTCCTTTCTATATTCCATAACTGCCTATTATCCTCTCCAATTTCCAATTCGTCCATATTTCCACTCCTTTTTATATTCCATAACTTCCTATTATCCTCTTCAATTGCCAATAATTCCATATTTCCATTCTTTTCTATATTCCATAACTGCCTATTATCCTCTTCAATTTCTAATTCTTCCATATTTTCTTTTTCAAATTCAATCTTATTACCATTTAATTCTATCTCCATCTTTTCAAAATCAATTCTTGCTTTATATTTCGTTAATTCATCTATTCCTATAACTATGTCTGTTTCTAAATTATCCACTAGCAATAATTGCATCTCAACTTCTTTCCCATCCTTTAATTCAATGTTTTGTATTATAGACTTATTTACTTCACATAGCTTCTTTCCATTTGCTCCTATCAATGTAGTTTTTGGTATTTTAATTAATTTGTTTTCATAATTTTCAATGTTTTCTTCTATTAGTTTTGTTCTAATTATGGACGCTTCCGAACCTGTATCTATTAATAATTTTATTTCTTTTCCATTTAATTTCCCTTTAATATTTTTCAATTCCATTATTTCTCATAATTCTAAATCTTCCCCAAATTTTATATATTTCCTTGGATGTTTATATGTTATCACTCTCTCTTCTCTCCTTTGAATACTGTTCTCTGTAATTGTTATTTTTGTTGTTATTTTATTTGAAGTTTCTGTTATAGTTGTTTTTGTTTGCTATCGTTCTTATTATAGTTATTGTTATTTCCTAAATTGTTGTTTTTTTTGTTATAATATCCATTTGTATTATATCTGTTGATGTAATTATTTCTGTTTTTCATCATTATCTTTATATATCCTAATTTCTATCTATGTACAACATTATATTTACATATGTTTTTTTTAACATTATTTGTTAATTATAAACTTCTTATTTACATGTTGTTTTTTATATCCCTTATCGACCTTTTACAATTCCTTATTCGTCTTCTAGATTCCGGTCCTATAATACAGCCTTATTATTCAATTTAATTTTCTTTTCCTAAATTTCGTTTTATCCTCTTCTCTTATTGTTTGATTCTCTTGTATCTGCTTCCTAAGTTTGAAACGTTCACTTAGCAGTTAACATTTCTAATAGAGTTTTAAATATATAATTCAGCGATGCATGTTAAATTTATTGGTGGAATAGACCACACGTCCTTCCTTGCCAATGTTTTAAACAACTATTTAAATGTTGGTGGAATAAACTGTATAGATATCTCACAGAAAAAAATCCTGAATAGAAATTCGGAATGCGGCACTATACGAGAGATTGTAATAGAGAATGGTAGTCGCAGAAATCCTGATAAAAGTTTTAAATATTCTGTATGGTTATTAAAAAAACTTGTTCTAAGAACAAATTCGCAGGGATTACTGGTAGGTTTTATTTTTTTTGTGTAATATTTTCTTAAATTGATAAAGGTTTTTGTCCAGGACAAATCATTAAACTAGATTGTATATTTGTAAAAAAATGATAAGTACAGTTTCATATATGTCACTGGACAGATATCTAATTATCGTGTTAATTAAAAAAAAGGTCTATCTGTAACACACTTGGTGTTCTTGTAGCGATACCGCCTGGAATAATTTAACTATTCCGGTAAATTTAACTAAAATCACCCGACGGAAGAACTAAGGTGAAGATTTGTCGGCAATTTGCATTGACTCACAAGAAATGGTGTTTCCATAAGAGCCAATTCATGATCTAGATACTCAACTATGTATTATACTGAGAATTATTTAACCTAGGAAGATTTTATGGAGAATCGACTTCTACTTGCTACTTCAAGATAAGTAAAATTATATTGTATGGCTTCACCATTCATATTTGTACAGCTTGTCTTAGTTTTTATTTATACTTTCTTTTTCTTCTCACATACACACTTTTACTAACCTATTATTGTCAAACTATGTAACACGTTTAAATATTTTTTCATTCATTATATTCATACATATTAGTAGTCTGTTGTTTTATTTATTATACAGAAAGACCTGTGAAATAGCCTTCAGTACATTTTTTTTTGCATAAGTATTGTCTAAAAACTAGCAGAGCACAGCAGGTAAGAGTTGACTGATTGAGGAGGTTGATTTTTTTCTAATTTTGTTTAGGAACAAAGTTAGTGGCGCCCTTACTATTGATGTAACTTTACTGTTTTTTAGTTTTTCTCTCTCTCTCTTTCTCTTTCTTTTTCCCATTTTTTTTCTTTAATTAAACTTCTTTCAGATAACGGAGCCCTGAGAACTGGCTCCGTTATCTCCAATCTCTTTGTCAGTTTGGAAAGAACCTACTCTCTTTTAATACTTTCAATTATTTAAATAATTTTTACCCTGAGAGTAAGAGGTTTTTGTTTCATTGGCGCTCCAACGTGTATTAACTCTTACATGTTGTTATCTGCTATTTCTTTTTGGTAAAAAATTTTAATATTTGAAAATTTTTTTCCTGCTATTAGGGGGGAAATATCTTTGATATAATGTTCACTGTTTAACTTTTAATTATATTTTATGCTTTCTGCTTTTATAAAACAGGTCCTGTGTAATAAATATATACATCTTTTTCGTTGTTTGAAATATTATATGATATATGTTATATTATATTTATAACTGGTGTGAAGCTTAACGATTCATATATTACCCAGTTTTTATATCAATTCATTTGTTACCTTTCAGTGACCTTCAAATTGTAAATTAATGTTGTTGAGTATTTGTTTCAAAATTTTTTTTCTATCATTAGAGTATAAAATTTTAACTTAACTTTAATTACCAAGAAAACTGTATTGAATTTAATTACAAAAATGTCTTTGCCTTATAAATTGAAGGTCGAATATTTATTATCTCATGAGCTGGAACACGAATTGGCATATAGAAATGTTGAAGTATTACCGACAGTAGCGGAGCGTAGAAAATTGTTGAGGGGTATTTTAGCTCAAGAAGCATCCGGTCGCAGTTCTATTTTATATGAGAATAGTCAATTGAATTTTGATAGTGAAATAAACGGTATAGAGTTAACTTTATCTGATTTGAGCAGAAAAATTTCAGAATTTGTAGGATCAGATAGGGACAATGAATATCTCAGATTAACATGTAGATTAGCTCATGCAAATAATCGGGTGTCTCGTTTGTCATGTAATAATGATGAGGAAGAATTAAAGAAAAAACAGTTTGCTACTCAGATTTTGTTGTTAGAGGGTGAACTTGATGGTAGATTACCGGGAACTATTCAGGCTCAATCAAATCCTGTGGGTCAGAACCAAAGCTTTACTTTCTCTAAGCCAGTACCTATATATAAATGGGGAATACATTTCTCAGGAATTGCAGAAAATGAATCTTTGGCAGGATTTTTAGAACGTGTAGAGTGTTTAAAGATTTCTCGAGGGGTAACAGATAACGAATTATTTTCTAGCGCTGCAGATCTCTTCACTGATCAGGCATTTTATTGGTATTTAAATAATAGAAGTCAATTTCAAAATTGGTCAGAGTTAGTTTCTAAATTAAAGTCAGATTTTCTCCCATATAATTATCAGGAAGATTTATTGGATGAAATTAAAAATAGAAAACAAAATATTAATGAAAAAGTTACCTTATACATAAATTCTATGTGTAGTCTATTTAATCGATTAGAAATAAAACAGGATGAATCATCAAAAATTAGAATCATTAAGAGAAATTTGCTTTCTAACTATGTTCAACCGCTAGCTTTATTAGATATTACCAGTATCGAAGAGTTAACCGATAAATGTAAAAAGTTGGAAGAATCTTTTACCTACTCACAGAATTCTCAGAATTCAAGTATTAGTTCGAGCAAACCTAAAATATATCTAGAACCACAGTTAAATAATACTTTTACCTCATCTTATCGGTCTAGGAATCATAATAATTCTAGGCATCTATCTACAGTGTCTACAGTAAGTTCACATAAAGTTTGCTGGAATTGTGGTGAACAGAATCATTTTTATCCGCAATGTAAATACGCTTTAAAAGTATTCTGTTATGGATGTGGAAATCCTGGATTTATAAAATCTAAATGTCCAAATTGTTCAAAAAACGAACCAAGCGGTCAGGTCAATGCTTTGGTGACACCTACCGCTCCTCAAAATCCTTCAGGATCCACACATCCAAAGCAAAAAAATTCAAAAAAACAATCAAAGTCAAGAACAGTTTCCGAAATAACGCCTTCAACCAGCAACCAATAAGTGAAATTTATTCCTTACCTAATCTATCTAAAAATTCAAATAAAAATAACTTATCTTATTTCAATAAAAATGATTGGTTAGCTTGGTTAAATATAGTAAGATCGTTTTACAAACCAAGCAAAGTAAATAAATTTCAGAATTCTATAAATACTCAATTATCTAGTAATTACTTTTTAGACTTGTTATATCGAAAAGATAATGATAACAGGCCTTATGTGGATATTATTATTTTTGGGAGGACATTCTCTTGTTTGATTGATACAGGAAGTAATCTGAGTGTTTTGGGTTCTCTAGGTCTTGAGTTTCTTAAGAATTTATCTATACCTATTTCTATTACCGAACAGTTTCAAGTTTCGACTGCTGATGGTACATACCATGATGTTGGTGGTTTTGTAGAAACTTATGTCACAGTGGATAAGTTATCTCGGATTTTAAAATTATATCTTTTACCTTCAGTTACTCAAACAGTTATCTTAGGAATGGATTTTTTAAAGACATTCAATATTAAAATAGATTTTTCTAAATTTACTATGAATTTAAATGCCTTATCTTTAAATGTCATCAATACTGTTAAGGACGTCACAACTTTAACAAATGATGAAAAAATTAAACTTGATGTTGTTATCGAAAAATTTAAAAGCATTAGCCCCAAGGATAAAATTGGTAGGACACATATCTTAGAGCATTTTATCGACACAGGAAATTCTCCTCCATTTAAAATAACAGTATCCATTGCCTCAAGCTATGGAAGTTCATGTGAATAATGAGATAGATACATTATTAAAATTAGGGGTTATTGAACCAAGTACATCTCCTTATTGTTCTCCTATCTGTTTAACTCATAAACCTGATGGTAGTATAAGGTTACTTCTTGATGCTAGATTTTTAAACAAGCAAACTAAAGCAGATTCGTATATGATTCCAAATATCGAGGTAATTCTTAGTCAACTAAGGGATACGCGATATATTTCTAGTATCGATTTAAAACATGCTTTCTATCAAATACCTTTAGAAAAGTCGTCTCGTCCAAAAACAGCTTTCGCAATACGTTCTAGAGGACTATTTCAATTTACAAGTACACCATTTGGTTTAATCTCAAGTCCAGCTACCATGTCACGATTAATGGATATGGTAATAGGTCCATCTTTAGAACCATATTGTTTTTATTATCTTGATGATATAATTGTTTGTACATCACAGTTTGATAAACATGTTGAAATTTTGTCTAAAGTTTATGAGAAATTAAAAGAGGCTAATTTAACGGTAAATATTGATAAATGTCATTTTTGTCGTCCTTCTCTTCGCTATTTAGGTTATACCTTGGATGAAAACGGGTTAAGTATTGACGGTGAAAAAACTAAAGCTATTACTAACTATCCTGTACCGAGGACAACTACAGAGGTGCGTAGATTTTTAGGTGTTGTTTCATATTATCGTCGTTTTTTAAATAATTTTTCTACTTTATCTGCTCCCATTTCTGATCTTTTATCTAATAGAAAAAAAAATCAACCAATAAGTTGGACACCGGAAGCTCAAAAAGCTTTCGATGATATAAAAACTGTCTTAACTACCGCTCCTGTACTTTGTAGTCCTGATTTTGACAAATCATTTTATCTAATGTGTGATGCAAGTGATGTAGGTATTGGAAGTGT